>CM035165.1:95354995-95694198 GCA_020205615.1 Panax quinquefolius | reverse complement strand
TATACCTATATGTCGTATGGAATCATTGTGGGAATCTCGATCTTAATGAATCTTGTTCTAAGTTAATTCACATAGACATATAGTGATTTAATTAGACGGGATATTTTTATATGACCATTGAATGGGGCTTATAGATAATTGTGAATTCTCGGATAACGATATAGTATGATTAATTAATTGCAAAGAGAGTAAAGAGATTTAGACGGGGATTGGGGAGAAATTGTGATCTTAGCTTTACATTTGATAGTAATCCATGCTTAAGAATTTATTTGTATTAGAGTAATTAATTTTTAGTTCATAATTTAATCATTTGTTTAAATAAAATTGAATTGATATAAAGTTAGAACTTGGTTAAAATTATTAGCATATTATACTATACTTATCACTTTATTACTTGTTGATTGTGTATGCTTACACATAAATTGTCCATAATTCCGGATAAATAAGTTTTTGGGCGTCGATTCTTGAGGGAACAAATTTTTAGCGCCGTAACCGAAATTGACACAACATGAAACTATTGCAATATTGTACATTTTTATACGAAGACACTATACTTATTGATAAAATACATTGATTGCAGTTTTCGTATAAAATACATTTTTATAAGATGAAAAAAGTTTTGTAAAAATTAAAACACTGATTATAGCATTATAAATTAAAATATTAACGATATATTTCAATTTAGTGTCAACGATGGAATAATTTTACAATTTATCATGAAAAAAATAAAAATTGAAATAAAAATTATAACATGTTTTAGAGGATAAGAAATCTGTAACTAATATAAACGCGGAGAGAAATTAATATATTATAAATTTCTTCGTTGGCATTTTTGGTCATCATGTTGTTATGAATGGTCTTCCAAGGACTAATGTCCCTATTACTAAGACTATATATTTATTATTTGTGGGTACCAAGAGTTTACAGTTTCAAGTTGACCTTGTCGGAAAACTGAAGGCGCAGGCTGCTCTTTCGATGAAGATCTTAGTTGACCATAAAGATGCAATATCCCTTATACCACTAAGTTTAGATTTGAAGTTAAAGTAGGATTTGAATTTCAGACGGTCTAAATTTACTATTAGTTACAATTAATTGTTGCATAACAAAAGATCAACTCTTTTATTAACATTTCTTTTATAAAAAAAAACATATTTTATTTCAATTGAACTCTAGAGATACATATCGCCCTAGAGCCTAGGGAGAATCTAGAGAAGGATTCAGTTCAAATTTCTGTTAAGGGCTAGATTCAAATATGTGATCTCTATTGCTACACTAGTGATCATCATCGGTCTAATAATGATCAACTGAAATACAAAGACCTATACTTATTGCAATCAAATTTTCGATAAGGTTTTGAGTAGTAAAATCCAACCATTACTACATGTCTACATCTCAAACCTACAACCAGATTTTGTGTTCTTGCCAATCAAATTTATCAAAAACTTTCAATTGAAATTAATACTAATTGAAAACTGCAATCTCAATGTATTTTGTACATACAGAAGACTTAAATAACACAACAGTCTAAGACCCTCAAAAACTCAAACACAGTCCATTTCTACCCAATCAAGTGATTAATTACCAGTAATATCTACGTCAGTTAAACCCAAATTAAAAATTACCAAGCATATCTTCAAGTAAATTCAATATTCACAACATAGGGACTTATCTCTGGACCAACTTATGAACACAACTAATCACCAAACCAACCTCGTTTTGGGTATAAGGTGGATTAGAAGTTGGATAGTTGAATTGAGTAGACATAAATAAATGAATTAAATTTCAAAAAAAAAAACAGAGTTTAATAACCTAGGTTTACATACAAATACACACGCGCACATATATATTTATATATAACAGTCGTAATTATGGTTGAAAATCATACCGTGACAGTGGTTGGCCGGTGCAAATATCGGCGAAGAGAACTATCGGGGAAGTAGGGCAGTCTGATCGTGCTGGGGGTAGGGGATTCAGAACAGAGTTATCTGGCTCTGTCAAAAAGAGAAGCAGATAGACTGACCTTCGGTAGATGAATTAATGGAGAACTAGAGAGTTCTCTGGCTCTGTCGACCGATAGAGACTCTTGATTTTATACAATTTGAAGCTTTTAAGATATTGTACATTTTTATAGGGTACCCGTTTACAATAGAACAAATGATTTTGAAGCTATTTATATTACTCCGTTTTTAATGGGCAAACGTTTTATTGAATATCTGATTAAATTTTTAATTTTTTAAATTAATTAATTAAACTAATTAAAATGCTATTAAATTGGCTTCAAGATTTTTAAACGTGAAAGCGAAAAAAGAAGGAAAAAAAAAAAAATGAAAGCATTAATCAAATAAATAAATGATACTTGGAAATAAAAATAAAAATTTATTTTTTTGTCTCATTTTAACATTTTAAAGTTTTAAAAATGACAAAACATAATAAAACACAATAAAAACTAATAAAAATAAAATATTTTTTCATTCATTAAATTAAATTTATTTATCAAGAAAATCAAAACCAAACATATTTTCCTTAAAAAATCAAAACATTCAAAAGAGATCTAGATACATATGAGGAATAAATCAATTAAATGGAGCAGGATGCAAAAATTATGGGGTCCAATAGAAGCATATATGTAAATATGTAATTCTAAGTTTTTCAAATTAGATTTATCATGTGACAGTGGATGGTCATAAATCCTCATCACAATAGCCTGCTTATGCTTATTTGCAGGCTATTTCAATTTTCATAATATGCAGGTTTTCCATCACGAAAATCCTGCTCATTTGCTACTTACTGATATTCTACATTTCAAAGGTAATGGAGAAATTTGAATTTTTACAGTTTGAACATAGACTTGGTGTACATGTCAAGTGTTTAACAGAATTTCAAACTAAAATGTCAAAGCAACATTGAACTTCTTCAGCAGCTTCTGCTTCTCCTTAGCAGGCTACTAAAGGAATAACATGTGTGGCCTTCTAGAAGTTTCTACCATTTTAATTAAGTTCAAAATAACAATGACAACCTGTTTGGCCTCCACGTTGAACTTCTTCAGCAGCTTCTGCTTCTCCTTAATTGGCAGTCAAAATCTAAAGTTTGGGCAAGTTTGGCTTTGAGATCTCTATCTTTTGAGTCTAATCAGTAATCCCCAAGATTTGTGTTTCACCTTGTGTTTATCAATCGGATTCGGTTTGCATTGAAGTTTATTTTTCAGAATTTGGTCAATCGACTAATAGTAATGGAAGCTACCAATAGCGTAGAAGTAGCCTCGTGACGTGTTCAATACTTCTATTGATACCAATCGACTAACTTATCCAAAACGAACTTCACGCTAACCACTTCCTTTATAAAGAAGTATGTAGTCAGACAATGTACCTTCACTTCGATATAAACTACAATTCGATGGATTTAGCAAATCGAATTTGATCCTATTGTACTGATTATGTCTTGTATATTAAAGCATGGAATTGTAAATATAATGTTACTAATTAATCATGGTTACATATTTTACAATTTTTACATATTTACTAAATTTGAATAAATTACAAATTACTTAATTAAAAATATTTTTATTTATAAATAATATTTTAATAATGGATTATTTAGTTTATTTACCATATTGGGACTAAAAAATTAACATTTATCTCTTTTTTTTTAAATGACCGATATATCCTATTCTATTCATCTATCATATTACTTAAAATACTATCTTTTATTATTGGTGAGGGTATATATAAAAGTTTAAGCGATTCATTTTTTTTATTCAATTCTTTTAAATAATTTGGGACAAGACAAATATAACTTGAGATTATTTTAAGCTTATCTCATTCTAAACAAGTATGCTATTAGGACTATTTAATCCTAGTCTTGGATTATAATCTATGAGAATATATATAGTCTCGAAATTATAATCATTACAAACAAATATTACTTAAAAATATAATTAATTGCATGGTGTCCTTATAAAGACTTTTTTAAACTAAAGTACTTAGAAAGTGAAACTATAAATTTAGTGGGATGAAAATAAAAATCTCAAAACAAAAAAGTCAAGGATAATTAAGTTAGAAATTAAATATAACATCACTTGTTCTAATACAAAAGTAAATGACGGTTTTAATTTATTATGAGATGTTCAATCAATTAAAAAAGTTGTTATTTGTGGAACACTTGTATTGTTTGGGTCTGCGAGCTCCATAGCACATATAGATATAAAAATATAGGAAGGATTAATGCACGTGCAAAAATAAAAAATTAACTTTTATTATTATGAATAAAATAAGATATTTATTTTGCCGATAAATTAAGCTAATTTTATCCTATCTTTCTCATTACTGAAATATTATAATCAAATTAAAATTTGGTATTTTATTTAATTTAGCAGACTTACAATATATACTTAGATAGGCTTTTAGATTTTTTTTAAATCACTAGAAGTATAATGAAAATTAAAAACTCTTTATAAAAATTAAAATCTCTAAACAAAGAGATAGTCAAGAATAAGTTTTTTTGCTAAAATTTAAATTTTATTATTTAAAATTAATTTTCTCCTAAAATATAGTTGGTCATCCTATATTAGTTAAATAAAATTTTATTTTTATTTTTTCATTTTAGCAACTAAATAATAAGAGAACACTATCAATTAAAATGGATGAATTAATTGTAATTAATACGTATATATATACACGCGTAAAAAATCTTTTCTTCCGGGATATCAGTAGATTTCGTTAATAACTAACAAACTGAAGAACACTACTACTTATCACTTATCAGTATAATCTAATACTTCCTCCCCAAGTTTTTTGGCTTATATATGTGTATGTATTGTGGTCTGTTTTACGTTAATTCCAAGTTCAGACAGGAAAACAGAGAGTAGAGAGAGAAAATTTAGAGAGAGAGAATGGCAAATATTCCGACTGGTTTTCGATTCCGTCCAACGGAAGAGGAACTTATCAACTCGTACCTGAGGCCAAAGATTAAGGGACAAATCTTGCCTCAGAATATTGTCGAAGAGAAACAATCGTATCGACAACGACGATCCTTGGGACGACAAAGATGGAGATCAATGGATAGTATTGGAAACCAACAATGACGAAATAGTCAAGAAGGCTATTTTTGTCTTCACCAAATTGACCAAGAAAGCGGCGGCCGGAAAGTTGAGAAAGAACCGCGACGGGAAGGAGCAATTTGTTCTGGGCAAATGGTCATGGACTTGGGACTGACAGACTGAGCCTAGGGAAATCAAGGATCGGAATGGTGAAGTGGTGATAGGGTTTATGAGGATGCTTGTTTTTGAGATAAGAGACTTGAAGGCTACTAGTGATCATCATATTATGGGACACTATCTAATGCACGAATACTTTCTTCCGGGTGGCGAATGCTTTGCGAGATTATCTTTGATTTGAATAAAAGATGCAAGATGAAGAGGGGAGTACTGCACGTGGAAGATGAGGAAATTGTTGTTAATCCCAAAAGATTAATCATGACAATTGGTACTGAAGATGATCAGAATATTATGAGTACTGCCGGAACACTAGTACATGATGATGAAGGTGAAGGTGAAGGTGGTGGTTCTTCTTCTTCTGGTATGAAATATTTACAAGTACTGCCCCTTCGTGATGATTATCCTGATGATGATGAGTTGATGCCCTTTCGTGTTGATTATCCTGATTTGATGCCGACGGAATCTAAAGAACAAACATCGGAATCAGAATGGGAATGGGGTGATTTAATTAACCTTACTGAATTACTGGATTCTGCTGGTTCTTGTATCGAGTATCCTGGTTTTGATATATAGTTAGCTATACGTGATGATTGGATTTAGCTAGGGAGGGTGTTAATTTTGAGACTATATATGTAGATGAGATGAATTAATTAAGTGTTTATTAATTAGTTTAGATTTTGGTTTTAGAGTGGCTAGCATTATTCATATATGTTTACTGGTAGAATTTTTGAGACTATATATGTGGTGATGGAAATTGCAATTGTGTAGCTCATGAGTACTCTGTTTTTTCTTTTTCCTTATATATATATATATATATATATAGAGACATAAATCCTCTGTTTTTTGACTAAAGTGAATAAATAAATGGTGCATGAAGAAGCCCAGGAAAATGTTATATAATAGTATTTTTACACTAAAAAACCACATTATTTGATAACCTATCTTTTGACCATATATTTGAACATTTGTACTGGTAGCTAGGTTGTCATCAAGAACCCTTACCCAACACCGCTTAATGTTAAAAAGAATTTCAAATTATATATTAAACATTTGTACTAGCATTATTCATATATGTTATGATTGTTACTAGTAAAATTTTGAGACTGTACGACTCTGTTTTGGCAAAAGATCCATTTAATAATTATGTTTCTAAAAATCTTATCAATAATTTAAATAGGATCCAAAGCTGCATATGGAGTATAATAATAATATAAAAGGCCGGTAACAACAAATTAAACAAGCTTATCAGCTTCTTTATAAAAGCATGAACTGAAATAAAAATGGGATACAAGAGTTGTCTCTGCCTAACTACTAAATTCTACATGCAAACTAAATTACTCTCAGGTTTGATACAATTCCATACCCCCGACCCGATCACCGGCCTCTTGGCTGCAAACCTGAAAGCTTAGCACACTTACATTACACCTTCATAACTTATCATCAAGAATCGTGGACAATAACAGCCCCCTGAGCAAACTCTCGCACCTCCTCGCCTTCTCCTCCTGGTCCTTTATTGATAATGGAGATGACTGGGCATTTCTGTTGGCAGAAACCGTATTAGAAGCTAGGTGAATCTAAGACGATTAAATGCATAATAAGATTGATAACTTCCAGTCCGTTGCCACCAAATATTAAAGCATGGATCCCTGCTATTCAATTCAATTAAAGAGATGGAACAGTTCCAGCAATAAAAATCTTAAAACCAAAATAACTGCTAGAGGTCAATAAAGGATAAGAGTTTGCTCTCCTTTGGAGAAAGGTGGTGGTATTGGCGATTTGACATATTACCCATTTCAATATGGCACTGCTTGGGACATGGTTGTGGAGGTTCCCGATGGAAGAAGATTGTTTGTTGAAACGAGTGGCGGTGAGTCGGTTTGGTGAATTTCCAGGAGTACATACAATTGCTAGAAGGTTTTTGTACGGGTTAGGGATGTGTAAAGCTATTACTCGGAGGAGGGAGAATTTTTTCCCATCATCCATCATTTTTGGTCACTTTATTTTTGAACTTGTTGTATTGGTATTAATTATGACCTAAACAAAAAACATGGCCTCGATCATAGTTAATACACTAAAAGTTTGTCCTATTCCATTTCTAGTTCATCATCTATAACTTTTCTTCAAGAAGAAAAACTTTGAGAATCAATTTCGGAAGAATCCCTCTACAAAAACATAGCCAGAGATGTCATTTTTTAGCTATTTCATATTGCCTCGACCAGTATTTATTGCAACACATTTTTTTAGTAGTTTGTAGCATGGATTTTAAGATGCCTAAAAAATATATGTAAATATTATTATTTTTGATAATAAGTAATATAGTTAATAATATAACATTTGAATCTACCAAAATAAAAAATATTTAAATATACTTTTAACACGTCTTAAACTCCATGCCAAAAATACTAAAAGATGTGCGTTGCAATAAATCTGGACAAGAGATTATATAATTGGCTGTGGATAGTGTTCCCAATTGCCATCACTTGGGGTTTGGGATGGGCCTTAAAATTTCACCAATCCATAACCAACACTCAGATAGGTCAATCTTCATGAAGAATTTCATTACTTTCACAAATAAAAGAACCTGAAACTCTAGGTATTTATAGTTGGATTCACTTATAGCATTCAAAGCAAACTGTCAAGAGGTCAGAAGAATGTATCTAAAAGAGCGATTCGAATATACATAAATACACACACATAAAAATATATAATACTTAAATATACTTTTAGCATGTCTTAAACTTTGTGCCAGAAATACTAAAAACTTTGTTGCAATAAATCTGGGGTGGAGGTGAGCATATAATTGGCTTTGGATGGTGTTCCCAAGTGCCGTCAATTGGGATTTGGGATGGACCTTAAGCCACCCTGAATTGCACCCACCCATAACCAACACTCAAATAGGTCAATCTTCATGAAGAATTTCACTTTCTACAAATAAAAAACATGAAACACCATTTCTTTAAAAGTTGGATTCATTTATGGCATTCAAAACAAACTGCCAAGAGGTCAAAAAGAATGAATCTCCTTCCCCTACCTCCTATATTTAAATAAATAAGGCATGTTTACCCTACAATCTTAAACCTAGCACTTAGCCTAATTGGGTTTCTTCTCCATGAGAAAATATGGCTACAAAATAGAGTTTCTCTTTGAAAACAAGATATCAAAAGAGATAAGTTAGCATCAAAATGGGTACTAATTATGCTGAGCCATATATGAAAATTAAAGGAATTAATTATTTTATATTAGTTCTTACATCCCATTATTAGTGTAACACTTCTTTAAGTATATGTGGCACGGATTTTAAGACATGCCAAAACATATATAAATATTTAATTTTGAAATTTTGTAATATAAATTAAAATATAACATTTGAGAAAATATATACCAAGAGATGTATATAAATAATTATTATATCCTAATATGCTTTTGGCATGTCTTAATCTCCATGTCACACATACTAAAAGAAGTGTGCAATAATTATGGGATGGGGGAATATTATTTAGGGAAAAAATTATTGTTTCCAAATTATAGCTTTAGTTAAGGTTGGTTATGTAGTACACAATTATTAGGAGTTTCTTTCTTAAATTAGATTATCTTAAAAGTAGGATCTATGTCTACATAAACAGATTTAATCATTGTTTGAATTATTAATTGATTTGAGATTGGCTTTGTGTCATTGTGGCTTTCATGTTATTTTTCTCCCCCTTTCCCTTATTTCTACTCATTTACCCACACCTAAACTTGTCCCGACTCCTGCATCACTTAAGTTATGTGCCAGAAGACCATTATAATGTGTTGCGACAAATATTAGCTGTCAAAACAACATCATAGCAGACCATATCGGCTTTTATGATACTTATGATGGGTCCAAAACTACAAATCCCACCAAGGTATACAAATGTGGTCCAAACAATTAGGAAGCCATGAATTCGGATGCAGTGTCAGCTAAGCATACAACAAGAGTTAGACACTCTGGAGTTCATATTGCATGCACAGTATGTACAGTTCTAGTTTAATACAGGAACTAAATCTAATCATACCATAATTCAAGGAAAAAAGACAGGTGAACAAGTAATACCTTTCTAAAACACTCTCATTTGTGCTTTTCTTGGTGGAAGGAGACTCAGCTGAAGAGTGGGATGGAGCACTCCCAAAATCATCAGCCACAGGCAAAATAAATGAAGACAATAATGGGTCAGGTGCCACACTTGTTGAAGAAACTACGCATCGAAGACCCTCCAAAAGGGACTGCAGGTTTCTTCTCGCAGTTCCCTCCTCAACAAAGTAAGTGTTGAATGTGATCCACCTTACGCGATTTTCTCTTGCGCTGCATGTAAGTCGAGTCAAGGAATTCATGGCATATGGCTAATCCTTAATGGAATTGCAACGAATACTTTGATAAAAGGAGAAGCTATAGAGATTTTTCTGTCCAATAGCCGTCAAGATTACATATTTGAAGGCCTCCAACACCTGGCCCAAAATCATTGGACAGAAAAGGACAAAGAAAGATACACAACAGAGTTCCAAAAAGAGACAAGGCGGAACTTAACTATGCTAACACTCGGAGAATCTTTTTAAGTAAATGACACTCTTGTAAAGGCAAAAGGGAAAAAGAAGATCTATTACTTGGTTATTAGGGCTGAACGGTTTTTTTACATATTACTCCAACCTGTTTATAGGAGAATATTTTGAAGCATAAGCTATTTGACATGAAAGATTACTACATCCTTACTTGAACAATGAACCAATTTATAACAAATGCATCCAAAGCCCAAACTAGTAATGTGAACGAGCTATGAGCTAGAAGTACTGAGTTAGAGTACTAACTTCTTTTTTTGATAAGTATCAATTATCAAACTAGTACTGAATAAAAAAAAGGATATCTTAAAAATATTTCCATGTTGCAATGTTATATGAGCAACCATGTCAACCCCCACCCTCATCGCACAAACCGGACATACCTGAAAAGCAGAACACACCTTTCTTATAAAGTAGACTTGGGAAAACACAATTAAACTACATAATTGTTTTAGCAAAAATTGTATCAACAATTAAAATAATACTGAAGTAACACATGATACTGCATCCTCCATTTTGTAGGACAATGCTTAAGAATTCAAATCCTGTATTCGCTTCAAAAGAAATCCACAAGGGTACACTTTACAGTAAAATGAACACAACGATGGCTTCCAATCCCTTAACTCATATTCAATCTTGTTTGACAAAGCCTCGCCACTATAAATTAACCCCTTTCTTAAATCTTATTAATTATCAGTAAGAAAACCATCTCTAATATCATCCTTACCTCCTCCCATAAAAGAAGGGGAGGGGGGAAAGCTCCCTCCGTTCAATAATATAAGATCAAGTTTGACTTTTAGAAGTCACACAAAATTGATATATTATCAAACTCAAAATTTTGATGTAATACTCCCTCCATCCCCAAAAGGATAAGTCAAGGACAATTGTCACACAAATTAAGGTAGTCAAATATTATCTATCTTTGGGTTTTGGGTTTGGAGAGAGAGAATTAGTGTGAACCTCTCATTTGCGATGTGAATGATTCACTATTTGGCCAAGTAAACTATGATGTATATCCAAGGGTAAATTAGTCCATGCAAAAAATTATTTAGTTGACTTGTTTACTTTGCTCATGCTTTTGAAGACAAAATATTTTTATCACTTAACTCGTCCTTTTGGGGATGGAAGGAGTATATTTAAAGTTTGAAATTACTAATACTTTTTAGACAGTATTTACAATCGTATTGACTAAAATTGAGTAAAACCATATTAATATTGAATTTGACACTTTGCCAAATTGACTTCAAAAAGTCAAACTTGATCTTATATTTAAAAGCGTAGGGAGTATAAAGTATTTTCCTTTCATCCAAAATGAGAGTCCAATTAAAAAATCTAGCATTTTAAGAAATGTTAACTCAATTTAATAACATTAAAAACATCTACATAAATGTTAGGTTTAGTCACTATTCATTAAGGGGAAAACTAGAATGTCATGTCACTTTTCTGTCAACTTTCAGAAAGTGCGCTCTCACTAAGACAAATACGAAAAGAAAGATGGGTTCTCATAATTGTAAAGAGTGATGAGAAGGGAAAGATGGAGTAATAAATACACACAACAAGGAACACTTGCACGTAACTATTAATGTGCCATAAACATGTATAATCATCCAATAAATAGCATAAATATAATTTCTATTAATATGTCTATGAACATAACCACTCAGCACAGAAAGGACAGAAAGAATTAAACTTAATTAGTTTATTTCATTTTGTTGTACTGAAACAGCATAAAGATTTAAGCTTTGCTAACATATTTCATTTTATGTTATAGTAAGTAAATTTTGTGCAAGTAAAACAACCTCCATCCCAAAAAAGAGTAAATTGATCATATCTGTCAACAACTGATACAAATAAAACAATACCCCATTCTTTGCCTCTATAGGATGCTCGTCATCAATATGACCACACAATCCGATAATATCGAAATACTCCAAACAAAATGGGCATGGAAACTCTTCCCTAATATCATCTACATCAATTTCTTCAAAACCCATAAACATATCTGCATCAAAATCATCTGCTTCATTTCAGATAAACGAAATTACATGTAAACATGACTAATAACACCTGCCTGGAAGAAATTTGAGCTTACCAGATCGCGATTGAAGAGCGGGTTGGTAGCGCTTTGAAGCAGAAGATAGACGAGCACTCCACGAATCAGCGTCCATGCTTTGAAATTGAAGCTCTTTGAGATCAAATCAATTAGGGTTTCAAGGGATTATAATGATTTTTTTGAGTGGTTGATTAGAAACCTCAGAAATGATGAGATTAATAGAGATGAGTTAATTGGGGATATTTTTGGGTTTGATTTGTGAGGGCTGAGAAATGAGAGAGATAAGAAACAGCTTTAGGTGAATCACCCAAAGGAAGGACGCAGTTGTCTTCTGGACGCGCTTTATATTGTTCATATTTTTGTCAAATTTTATTTTGTTGGTAGGTATTTTTGTCCAAATTTTACTCATACAAAATACAAATCTTTCAATAATTTTATTTTTGTTAGAAATAAAGTAATTAAAAGATAACCACCAAAATAAATGGTGGACCCTTAAAAGGCTATAAGTTGCTTTATTTCTTCGGTATAAAAAATATTAAGAACAAATAAATAATATTAAATAAGTAAAATACACAAATAAATACTCCTCCTCGTCTCAATAAAGGATCTAAAGTTACAGTGAATTTTTCACGATATTAAGAAGATGAATAAAACGACAAAATCGCCCATAATAATGTCATTAAATATGGAGAATTAGAATAAGAAAAGTATGAGATATTTAAATCTACAAGATAATAGAAAAATATGTAAAAAGTTTGGTTATTAAAGGAAAATGGACATTTAACATGGAACCCAAAAATAAGTAATAAGAACTTTTATCATAAGACTGACGGATGGAGTAATAAAGAATGATACAATCAAAGTAGCAAGTGCTGAGATGAAGGTACAAAAAAATGTTTTTTTAAGGTGATAATTCACACCATCGCAGAGAGATCATTACTTGATGTATCCGGTGTAGCGAGTCAATGGTATATCACCGAGACAACAAACCAACTTTCACGTTGTTATTACTCCAACAAAGTCTACAAAACTCGGAAAGTTTAAAACTCCATAAACACAACACTGTTTTTTATCCTGACACATAATATATTATTGGCAAAACTAATGATTTGACCATTATAGCTGACACGTTTTACTTAATACACTATTGAACTTTTAATTTTTCAAATAATTCCATTCAACTAATTAATATTTTAAAATTAGGTCATTCCGTTAATAAATTTGAACAGACATTAAATTGATTTAAATATTTTCTTACGTATACAAACAAAATAAAAATAATAATGTAAAAATGACATGGCAAGCAACATTTGACTTGGTCTTATAAAATGAATTTAAAATGTGAATTAATAAAGAAATAATGGCGTCACTTTAATTCAGTAGTTCCCAAATAATTTTTTTTTATCAAGATCCAAATAACTTGAACAACCGAAGACGCCTAAGTTATGGAGCATGCATTCCATTTTACTTAAATCGGATTAATCTAATTTATAAATGCAAAGAAGGTAAACAAAATTAAAACAAAAATAATAATCAAACTTTATAGTATTCAAGTACAATAATTACTCAACTACTAAAACAATATCCATCTTTAATGGCAAAAAAGAAGAAGTTATAACAGTAAAGAATTTAAACAAATCACCATTTTCTAAACTCAAATCAACAATTCTCTAAGTAAAGAGAGGAGTTTGTAAAAAAGCATCTTTGTCGCCATTGTTGAGTATTTTGGATTAAGGATCTGCTGAGTAAAAGCAACCAATCAGTCATGACAGGGACCCCACGCGCTGCCCACAACCAACAAAATATCGACGAACATGCCTAAAAACCGTATCAAAGCAGTAGAAAGAAGCAACCATCACCAACATAACAAATTTTACTCCGTAATCCGACGACTACCCGGATCTAAATTCAAATCCACACCCTTCAAACCGCATCCAACACCAATCCAACAAATCAAAACGAAAATTAGATTTTAAATCGATGAAATATATATATGATTTCGATGATAAACACCATCAAAACACCGAAAACTCATAAACGATTTAAAATAAATCAAAACAGATTTAAAAGAAAGATAAATCAATTTCATAACGTATGTAGAAAATATTGGTGCAAATGTGTAGATTTGAAGGTGGGCATAAAAATGGTGTTGATAGAGATGTGTATATATGTAAAGAGAGAGGGATAAAACATGTGTCTTTTTGTATGAAAATTTTTATGATATCTGAGAAGACCCAATTTGTGAGTTATTGCAAGTAATACAAGTACTACACTTGTGGCTAGTACAGGTAATACAAGTACTACACTTGTGGCTAGTGCAAGCACACATGGACAACAACAACAAAACACACCTGGACAGATCCAGCACAAACTAGCACAAGGATTACAACAGATTGCCAGCATGGATTTTGTACATTGGGATTAGTGCATACATACACGTGTAATCAGATTATAGGAATAGTTAGTTAGTCTTGTTGTACTAAGTTCTCTTTGTTGTATAAATACTCTTTGGTTAGCTAGCTTAGAAGGTAATAAAAACATATTCGGTATTTTTGATTATGAATAATATACACTTTCTGTTTCTTCTCTTTCTCAATATTTGATATTCATAAATTTCATATGGTATCAAAGCTCAGATTCTGTTTTCGGCAAACATAATTGAAGCTACTTCATTACGAATTCCACAAATCTCAAAACAATTACATATCTCTAACAAATCTTCTTCATTGATTATAAATATCAAAACCCTAGACAAATGACTTTTTACGCAGCTATGGTAGCATCATCCAGTGGAAATAATCAAAATCAACAAAGAAATCCATCTCAGTCAACTCACAATCAAGAAGATCAAGCATTCTTGAATCAGGTAAATGATTTGAACTAGTGGCGAAGCTATGCTATAAATGTGGGGTCAATTGACCCCACTCAATTTTTGAAATAACTTAAAAAAAAAAATTTACCCTACTTAATTTTTGATCCCTACTCAATTTTTGACCCCACTCAATTTTTTTTTAATTAGAGATACCCAAGCGGCCAAGACTCAGTCCTAAATCTCATACATCAATATTTGTTCAGCACTTCAGCCACAAAATAGAGAGAAAAGAAGCAAAGCCAAATCGCAAAAGGCAAAGTCTTTTGTTAGTATTATTAAATTGGATATTTTGATGCATTTATTTAACCCGAAAGTACAAAGTATTAAAAAAAATTGGCTCGGGGGCGCTGCCCCCGAACCTCCGCCAATTTTTTTATAACTTACTAATAATTTTGACCCCACTGCTATTGTTTCCTGGCTTCGCCACTGAATTCCGTATACCATCCTCTGTATCTTCACACAAGTGACCATCCTGGCTTAGTCTTAATTGCAAATAATCTTACTGGAACCGAGAACTATACTTCGTGGAAAAGATCTATTCAGATAGCATTATCAGCGAAAAAAATAAGCTAATAATCATAAATGGAGGTTATGAAAAACCAAACTCTGATAGTCCTCTGTGCTTCCACATTGGGCTGTAGTGAATGACATGATAATTTTCTCGGATATCAATACGGTTTCAAATGAAATTGGAGATAGTTTGAACTTCATAACTAGTGCTTCTTTAATGTGGAAAGAACTACAAGATAGGTTCTCTAGTATTGATGGACATAGAGTTTACCAGTTACAAAGAGATTTACATTCTCTAGAGCAAGAAAACAAATCAATTGAACTATATTTTCATAAGATGAAAGGATATTGGGACGAATTTACGACTTTAGAACTCCAGAGTTGAATGTACATGTAGTGCACATCAAGTACTTGAAGGAAGAGAAGGAATGAGAAAATTACTTGATTCTTAATAGGTTTACATGAAAACTTCTCACAGTTAGGGGACAAATACTCATGATGCAACCATTACCGATGTTAATCATGCTTATTCTTTGTTGAAACAAAATGAAAGAATGAAACAAGGTTACATACCTAAAGCCAGTAACACTTTTGTAGCTAATTCTACTGTCCACGGTGTTGAAATAGCAGTCAATTATGCAGGCAGAACATCTGGTACTAAAACAGGATGTGCTAATTGTGGAAGGGAAAATCACACCGTAGATAAATGTTTTCAGATTGTAGGCTTTCCCCCCAATCATCCTGCACATCCTGCTAGCAAAGGAAAGAATTAATTCATTAGAAAAGGAGGAGATTATGCTCAATCAGGTTATCAAAAAAGATTTCCTGATTCAGGTTATTCTACACATACCAATCATTCCAGTTATCGTCCATACACTACAAACCAGTACAACAATTTAGCAAAAGGACCTGCTAAGGGCATTTATCAAACAACAGGAAATTCTATTTTCAAAAGAGATAGTCCCAGAGCAAATTTAAACATCACATCCAATGAAGGTCAGATGGACAATTCAATGTCACAATCACAAAATATGCCCACATATGAGCAGTTTCAGTAACTTCAAAACCAAATGATTCACATGATGCAATTAATGAACCCTGCAAGTATGCCTCATTTGACTCCTGAAGATCATATTGCAGGTTTAACCATTTCTTTTACTTTTTTCAAATTTCTTATTCATCCACATTCCTGGATCATAGACACACAGGTGCAACTGATCACATGTGTTCTCATATTGATATCATGCATTCCATTATAACTTTGTCTCATCCTGTTTATGTTTCACTGCCTACTCAAGCAAAGATTATGGTCACTAATGTGACGCCCCCAAAATAGGTCCATTCCATCCAACCCATTCTGAGTTGCCAAATACATGGTACAGAAATAACTACAACTTTATTATTACAACATATAAACTGTGAGTTTAAATACAGATATTGCCATCTAGAAAATATCCACGCACAAATAAATCCCCATCATAATTATTGATACATTATTTTACAAAAAATGGTGAGGACTACTAAGACTCTCTCTGTAACCTTCATTCCATACCCCTCGACTAAGACTGCCACATTCTCGCCTCCCGAGAAGAAAAATGGAACAAAAAGGAAAAAGGGTGAGCTCAACTAGCCCAGTAAAGAATATTATGACTAAGATAATATATAACAAATTATCGTTAGTCTTCAACAGGAAAAAAAAATCTAATAGAATACAATAGACAACCAATTTTAAAATCAATCTTCGCAGTGGAAATAATAATTCATTAGAAGAGTTAAGTAGAGAATGCAAACTACTATCTTCTATATATGAATTTAAAAGTCCATCGTCGATATTTTATCCTCAGTAACATCAATCAATATATATCCGAATCAAATATTCATCTTTGCACTACTGAGCCAAAGATATTCATCGACCGGGTCATGTTCATCTAAACACTGCTCATCTTTGCACTACGGGCCAAAGATATTAATCGGCCCTATCATGTTCATCTCAACACTGCTCATCTTTTGCACTACGGCCAAAGATATTCATCAAGAAATCATTCATCTTTACTACAGCCAAAGATATTCAAGAATATCATCATTTAGGACCGAGGATGATGAAAAATATTTTAAAGGAAACGAATCCAAAGGAAAACAAAAGAACAAATATTAAGGATTCAGTATTTTAAACAATCCAAGTTCAAAAATACTTCATAAGTAATCGAGTGGAGTAAAATTCAAGAATGATCAAAACATGCATACAATCAAAGCTAGTATCCAATATAGATATTTTGGACAAAAAAGAAGAAATTTTATTTTTCTAATTGAATAGTCTGCTGTTTAATAAGGTCAGATATACGTGAATAAGTCTTTGATACGTGAATAGTAACTCAGACACCAAAAAGATAGAAATTTCCCAAAAAACATCATCACGCTCAGAATAGTACTCGTGAATAAGAATCAGTAAATAGTAACTCATGAATAGTAACTCGTGAATAAGAACTCATGAATAAGTAACCCAAGCATGAAAAAGTTCCAAATTTGATAAAAATTTCCAACCAATATTTCTAAGATAATGATATTGAAGAAATAATATCATTTTCAATAAAATAACATCCCTTACTTGAAAGACAAGATTTCAGTTGAAACACCTGATATAAAGCTATGACTTGAACTTGCACCAGATAGCAATACTCAAAGTATACTCAAAATACTCACAAGAATACGCTTCGATAATATAGAGAGAAAACTTCGCTTTTGGTGTGATTTTCAATTCTAACCTAAGCACCCTATTTATAGGAAAATGCTTAGAACACCAAAGTAGAAAATTTAATATAATAATAATATATATAATTTTTATTCCAACGCACACTTATTTTGCTTCAAAACCTCAAATACCAAAACAGCCCACCTCACAAGACTTGCACAAAAAACGTTTTTTGTTATTTAAATTATTTTAAACTTCCAAAATCAATTATTTTAGAGCTTCGTAACTTCAATAATTCATATTAAATAGCCCTTTTATCGGAAAATTCGAATCTCTTAAGTTTTTATAGGAAATTCAATTCTCTACAACTTTGCGTAAGAAAGTTTTTCCAAATTCCAAATGTAAATTGACCGAAATCCACAAACCAAGCGATTTTACAGTGCTATAATCAAATTTCAAATCGATAAATGGGGTCCACCGATATGTTTAACATGTTTTAAACATTTTTTCAACAAAAATACTCTTCCTCCTCATATACTCATATTGAAAGTAGTATGCACACAAGCCAATCATGTTTGATGATAAAGTATATACTTTGTAACAATCTTATTCATTTATTAATAAAAAGTATTAATTTATTAAAGGCTTTTAATTATCTACATGATGTTGTTTTTTATAATATGTGATAAACCCATAGTTTTTAGCAATGCTTTTAGAATAATGATGATGATCATTCTAATGAGATCTAAATTCTTAGAAAGCTTAAAACTAAAATAGTTCCCAATCATTGGATTACTAAATTGGGGATTAGTGAATCCGGATAGATTGAGTACATACGCGCTTGCTTGCTCATCGGATGAGGATGATTGATCTCACGATCATTTGTGTGGAGACACTAAAGCAAGTATGTAGGTGCTTATTAGAGAATAAGTTCATCGAACGTGGCTCGCTAAGGAATACCTAATGGAGTTTTACTCGCCTGGCATCAATAGGAATTCTCAGAAGTGATAGTAGATGCAAGTGATCCTTGACTCAGATCATCATAGTATTTTGTGTATGATGAGTTATACTTTGACTTATTCCTTAAGACCCTTAGGGTATATCAAAGGGTATGCTTGGGTATAATAAGTTGTACACGGAGATAATGTATGATCAATAAAGAATCTACCACTTATTAAAAGAAGAGAAATGTCCCTATGTGATTCGATAAATGACAACCCAAGTAGTCCTTGGCCAAGGCGTAATGAAATTAGAAAGGAGTTTCTAATTTGCATTATTTGGAGTTGTGCATTTAAGGATCGAAATACATATAATTAAATAAAATAAGACTTGACAAGAATTCCACGCCTTATATTTAATCGGGACATCAGATGGTGGAAGGATTGAATTGTACATTGAAACTATTTACTCAAAGGTTCTTTAATGATTAATGTTGAAATCTATATTATCTAGAAAGTCGCTGATCGCTAGGAGAGGCTTATCCCTATTGTAGAATAAATATTATTTATTTAAATAAATTAATTGTTTAATTTATTTATTTAAATAAGATTAGAATTGTTTTAATTGATTTATTCACAACCTGGTTTAATATGGAGAACCTAAAGGGTCACACCATAAAAGGAAGAATAATTATTTAAGAAGTTAATGGCATAATCGTAATAATATGTTAAGTATATTTAATTTAATCTATGGTGATAGAATAAATTAAATAGCTTAATATTTATTATTTAATATTTTAGAAATATTAAATATAAATTAATAAGAGGAGTCTTATTAATATTATTACAATTATTATTATTTTAATTTCTAAAGAGTTTAGGAATTAATTTAATATAAGTACTTTCATTTATTCCTAATAGAATTAGGAGGGAAAATTAATTAAAGGAGTTTAATTAATTATCCCTAATAAGATTAGGGAGCCCATTTAATTAAAAGAGTTTAATTAAAAATACATTTTTTTAATAGGGTTACTTGATATCTTTATAAGAGGAGTCTTATATCAGATATCAAGACTACGTTATAATTCCAAGAGTTGGAGAGTACGCTTTTTTCTATAGAGATAGAAAAACTAGGGTTTAGCCAACCACCCATTTTCTTGAATCTTTATTATTCCTTGGTGGATCACCTCTAGAGGCCAAACACTTGGGTGGCTAACGTTGATCAAAGGAAGGAACCAAACCCTATGGATTCAAGTCGAACGCTAAAAGGATCGAGGTGAACTTGTACCGAGGAAGCTCGATCTTCAAGGGTATGATTTTTATTCGTTATCTTTTTCGCTTAATTAATAATTGTGCATAAAGGGTGATCCGGTATATGGTTTGTATAAAATATTAAAACTCGATTTTTACATCGCCGCTTATTTTTGCAATTTGATTGCGTTCTTGAATATTACAAACCTAATAAAGGGCATCGAGCCAAACCTTTATGCCAATTATTAATTGTTTTAATTTGATATGTATATTGATATGTGTTTAGAACAATTTAATTGGGCATAATTTTATTGTATAAAATTTAAAATAAAATAAAAAAAAACGTGATAATTATTTCGCGATATTCGTGATTTTTTTTTTTGAAACGTTAATCATGTCATTCACAAGGTGATGCACGCTATCCTAGAAAATCCTGCGAAATCCTATTATAAGCAACCATTCACGTGAATAACCCGATTAACATGATTAACCTCGCTTTGTGAATCCTACTTGTGAATAAGTCAACACGTAATTTTACTTATATATATATATATATATATATATATATATATATATATATATATATATATAATTAATTAACTTTTATTATATATATATATATGATAACGATTTTGTTTTAATATTATATATATATATATAATATTCTTAATAATTTTATTATTAAAATAAAAAGTTTATTTTTGTATTAAAATATAAAGTTTATTTTAATTTTAAAATTAGAATTTCATGCTAACTAATTGTAGTTGGAATTGGATTCCATGATAACTAATTGGAGTTGAAATTGGATTTTATTTTTTTAAATAAAATAAAGGAGTTTATTTGTGAATAGGAAGTAAATCCATCTTTCCTTAAATAAATGAGTTTATTTAGATATGAAATAAGATTTCATGTTATTCAAAATAAAAGATTTTATTTGTGAATAGGAAAGAGAATTCGTGTTTCCTTTTATAAAGGAGTTATTATTATTTTTTACATGGAATTGGATTCCATAATTAATTAAAATAAAGGAGTTTATTTTTTGATTAATGATTTTGATTAAAATAAAATAGTTTATTTTGATTTAAATTTAGATTAAAATAAAGGAGTTTATTTTGATTCAAAATTAGATTTTATACTAACTAAATTTGCCCATTAAATGATATCAATATATATATATTAAATGTTTATTATTCATAAGATGAATATTATTTATTGATGACATATGGTGATGTGTATGATAATAAATGGGATTGATTATGGACTATCGACCAATGTGATTGGATTTTATTTTAGTTGGATGCATAAATGTATTGGGTTTTTATTAAATGGGGTCTCATGCAGACTGCCTTCTCTAATTTTTCTTAATGTAAATTCTATCTCTCTCCTATGTACTTCCCTCGACTCGATCAAGGTTTCTATTTATTTTAAATAGTTTTGTAATAGGAATAGTTAGAATTATTTTGAAGAATTGAGATCAAGGATAAGAAGCGCTTGAAGACCCGCTTTGTAATGGAGCCCTAAGTTTAAATGTAATAGTTATATTTAAATATTATTTCTTGCACCCCTGGGGTTTGACCTTTTGTTCACTTGGTGGCTCTAGTGAACCAAACTAGAATAAAAGTCCATAATCAATCCGGGTAGAATATAGTATTCTATATGTGCATGCTTATTCTATATATATTATATATTATGCAAACATGCTTCAGATGTTAATTAATATGACGCGTATTTTATATATATATATGCATAAATGCCACGCTAAAACAAGATGAGACAAATTAATAACAAACCCTCAAATATTTTTTTTCATATATTAAGTCCTAAGCGCTCAAAGATATTTGGAATATCGAACGTCATTTTCTAAAGCATGATAAAATTAATAAAGTATTAAATATTTAATATGAGTTTGTTGTGTCACCACATGGCAAGTATTAAGTATTTAAGATGTTAATTTATCACATTTGATGCTTATAAAGAAAATTGAACAATATTGTTTTGTTGTGTCACCACAAGGATGATATTTTCTTTTTGAATATATAGAGTGGTAGGTTGGACTTAACTTGGATAATTTTGATTCTGGATGTGCCACCACTTGATCAAAATAATCTAAGAGGCAAAAATACAAGGAGTCAGATAGTTGATGTAATTGACAAGAGTTGTCTACCTATTTATTTATATATAGTTTGTTGTGTCACCACAAGGCTATATACATTTGAAATGGGATCCTTATTCTCACTAGCAAATCTTTAATTAGATTTTGCCGAACTATATATATTGAGGGTAATATAGTTTGAAGAAAATAGTGGGAGATACCAATTTAAAACAAGACCTAATTTATTTTGGAAATTAATAAAAGAATGTATGTTAAAATGTTGTTAATTACAAATTCATTTACGTAATTTTACAATGTCTAAATTACTATCATCATCAAGGCATATTAGATGCTATTTAATCTGAATCAATTAAACTAGATTGGTTATAGAAATTGAGAATAGTTCTCATGGTTTAAAAGTTATCTTATGTCCTTAATACGCCTATCCTCGCAATGGTTGCGCATAATGCCTCGAGGAAGAGATTGCTACTTTTAGAAAGTGGCAAGATGATGCACAATTATTTCAATGCATCATGCTCGCATCCACGAGTAACGAGCTTCAAAGATCGGCGATGAAACTATGGATGCTCTACTACTATATTCCCGCACATCTAGTAGTTGATGGTGAGGAAAGTAGGATCGACATAGATATCGAGATATCTAAGGAGCTCTTCCGATCTAGAATGGCCAACGGCACTATAAGACAGATAAAAAGTTCTTAAAATTATCAATTTGATTGATCAATTAGACAACCGGTTTTGTCATGGATGGAGAGTTGAGCCAAGATTTAATCTTGCACTCACTCCCTGGACTCCTTTCATTAATTGTTGTGAATTTTCATATGAAACAAGCTAGATATCAGCCTCGCTGATTTGCTTAACATGTTGAAAAATATTGAGAGTCACTTTCCAACCAAGAAAGACCATGTCTTACTGGTAGGGGCCAAAGGATCTTCTGAAAAGAAGAACGATTCAAAGAAGGTAAATAGAAAGGCATAAACAAAGGATAATAAGAACAAAACCGACACGGATAAGAAAGGAGCTTGCTTCCAACCGCAATAAGCCCGACACCGGAAAGAAACTACAAGAAGCATCTTGCGCAGAGGCTAACCAAAGAAGCTTAGTGAAGTTTTGGTTATAAATACAAATTTGTTCATGATTTAAAATAATTTTTTCTTTAAGTCAAGGTTCTACTTGGGTATTGGATACCGACTTTGGTTGTCATAAATATAGATTTATGAAGGACCAAGCGTAAGTAGAAAGTTAAATAAAGATAAGTAATCCTATGTGTGGAAAATGAAGCAAAGGTTATTGATTAGCTATAGAAACTTATAGTTTAGCACTACTACCGCAAATCTATTAAGTCAATAAGTTGTTATTGTATTCCGCTTCTTGTTAAAATATTATTTCCATTTTATCGTTTCTGACAATGAAATCTTTGGTATTATAATTAAGAACAATTGTTGTTCTATTTATAATAATAATGTTTTGTATAGAATCGAATATTACTTAATAAATTTTGTATACTGACTTACATGAAAATAATTTTGCAAATTGAACAAACTAGTATAAGAAAAGGAGATGATCATTCAAAGAGTTGAATGTGTGTATTTGTTTGAATACAAGTGTGAATTATTTGAAAGGTTCAAAGAATTCAAAAGTGAAACAAATTGGCAAAAAGTATTAGGATTCTTTGATCCGATCAAGGAAGGAATACTTGCACAATAAGTTTCTAGATCATCTCAAATGGTTTTCTCATAATGGACACATCCCGATATGCAATAATTGATTGATGTATCTGAATGAAAAATCGTACTTGTTGGACATGGTGCGGTCCATAATGATTTTACCGACATTCCAAAGATCCTCCGGGATAATGTCCTAGAAATGGTCGCATATTCTACGAAAATGGTAACCTCAAAATCCATTTTCAAGACTCCATAAAAGTTATGGATGTGGAGGATTCCTAATCTTAAGTATGTTAAGATAAGGGGTTGTTCAACTTATGTGAAAAGGTTTCAAAGGATAAGCTTAGGACAAGATTTGACAAGTACATTTTGTGGGACATCCTAAAGTAAGTTTAGGGTATATGTTCTATAATCCTACTTAGCAAAAGGTGTTTGTCAAAAACACGCCGCTTTCTAAGATAAAGGTGTTTATCATTAAAAGGGGCTAGTGGAGGATAATAGATCTCAAGAGTTCAAGAACCACAAAATACTATAAGTCAAATAAGAGAAACCCAGAGATAGACCTCCATTATACCACAACCAAATCAGAATCGAATAGTACCAAAGATACCTAGAGGTATGGATTCATCATGGATGATGATGATGAGGTACACATCATGTAAGATGATGATCCGTAGTTACATTCGATGAGATAATACTTCTAGTGTGTACAAAAGGGGCAAAGGAGCGCGTGAAATTTTTAGTATTATATGTTGATATACTACTTGATGAGGAATAACATATCAATGCTACAATCAAGAAAGATAAAGTTGTCAAACATTCCTCCATGAATGATTTGGGAAGAATATCTTAATCGGGGATATAAATCTATATAGATAGATTTAAGAGGATGCTCGACTTAACCCAAGGAACGATATTCATTTGATGCTAAAGTCGCTTAGCATGGCAAACTCCAAGAGATGTCTCATGTCGATGAGCTATGGAGTGTATCTCTTAATAGTCCCCACGACTCGAAAAGAGAGGTCGCATGAGTGACAATCATGCATGCAATGAAATGTACGAGACCGATGTTGATCACCATATTATGGAGAAGTTCACTATGAGTCGCTGAAAACATCTTAAAGTGCTTAACCTAAGACTAAGGATGTGATCATATTCATGGTGGGTCTTAATTAAAACTAGAGGGCTTAATGCACTCAAGTTTTTCGCATGCACTCAAGACGACGAAAAATCCACTTTAAGGTAAAAAGGTTACCTCAACAAAGGGTAGTACGCATGAATCGAAAGGTTCCAAACAAAGAAAGAGTTCACGGTTTAGTGATAAAGACAAAGTATATAGCTATAAATGAAGTCGCAAGTTGATTGTTTGGATTAAAAGTTCATTACGTAACTAGGAATAGTTCCTAAGTCTCATCTTGGATCTAAACATGTGTCAGGCACTTTCATTTGATTATTAGAATCATTGAAAGATGGGAAATCACTATAGAGATAAGTGGACTCTCATGAACAACATTACATATCCATTAACTAAAGCTTATCCAACAAACAGGATAATCGCCACTTAGAGAATAAGAGTATGCGATACCATGACGATTTATCACCTTTTAGTGCTAAGGGAGATTGAAAGTAAAAGTATGCACATAAGCCAATCATGTTTTGATGATAAAGCATATACTTTGTAATAATCTTATTCATTTATTAATAAAAAGTATTAATTTATTAAAGGCTTTTAATTATCTACATGATGATGTTTTATAATATGTGATAAACCCATTGTTTTAAGCAATGCTTTTAGAATAATGATGATGATCATTCTAATGAGATCTAAATTCTGTAAAGCTTAAAACTAAAATAGTTCCCAATCATTGATTACTAAAATCGAGATTAGTGAATCCGGATAGATTGGTACATACGCTGCTGTCTTTTCATTAGATGAGGATGATTGATCTCACGATCATTTGTATGGGAGACACTAAAGCAAGTATGTAGGTGCTTATTGAGAATAAGTTCATCGAATACGGCTCGCTAAGGAATACCTAATGGAGTTTTACTTGCCAATAGGAATTCCTCAGTAGTGATAGTAAGACAAGTGATCCTTGACTTGAGATCATCATAAGATCTCGTGTATGATGAGTTATACTTTGACTTATTCCTTAAGACCCTTAGGGTATATCAAAGGGTATGCTTGGGTATAATAAGTCAGTATACGAGATAATGTATGATCAATAAAGAATCTACCACTTCTATTAAAAGAAGAGAAATGTCATATGTGATTCGATAAATGAAATTAGAAAGGAGTTTCTAATTTGCATTATTTGAGTCAGGCATTTAAGGATCGAAATACATATAATTAAATAAAATAAGATTTGACAAGAATTCCATGCCTTATATTTAATTGGGACATCAGATGGTGGAAGGATTGAATTGTACGGAACTATTTACTCAAAGGTTCTTTAATGATTAATGTTGAAATCTATATTATCTGGAAAGTCGCTGATCGCTAGGGAGGCTTATCCCTATCAGAGAATAAATATTATTTATTTAAATAAATTAATTATTTAATTTATTTATTTAAATAAGATTAGAATTGTTCTAATTGATTTATTCACAACCTGCTTAATATGGAGAACCTAAAGGGTCACACCATAAAAGGAAGAATAATTATTTAAGAAGTTAATGGCATAATCGTAATAATATAAGTTAAGTATATTTAATTTAATCTATGGTGATAGAATAAATTAAATAGCTTAATATTTATTATTTAATATTTTAGAAATATTAAATATAAATTAATAAGAGGAGTCTTATTAATATTATTACAATTATTATTATTTTAATTTCTAAAAGAGTTTAGGAATTAATTTAATATAAGTACTCTCATTTATTCCTAATAGATTAGGAGGAAAATTAATTAAAGGAGTTTAATTAATTATCCCTAATAAGATTAGTGGAGCCCATTTAATTAAAAGAGTTTAATTAAAAATACATTTTTTAATAGGGTTACTTGATATCTTTATAAGAGGAGTCTTATATCGATATCAAGACTACGTTATAATTCCAAGAGTTGGAGAGTACGCTTTTTTCTATGTAGATAGAAAAACTAGGGTTTAGCCAACCACCCATTTTCTTGAATCTTTATTATTCCTCGGTGGATCACCTCTGAGGCCAAACACTTGGGTGGCTAACGCCGATCAAAGAAAGGAACCAAACCCGTGGATTCAAGTTGAACGCGAAAAGGATTGAGGTGAACTTGTACACGAGGAAGCTCGATCTTCAAGGGTATGATTTTTATTCGTTATCTTTTTCGCTTAATTAATAATTGTGCATAAAGGGTGATCCGGGTATATGGTTTGTATAAAATTTTAAATCTCCGATTTTTACATCGTCGCTTATTTTGCAATTTGATCAAGGTTTTCAATATTACAAACCTAACACATATATCCCACATTCGTTGTAAAAATATCACCATTATTATATTATTAAAATATAATAATATATTTAAATGAATTATTGTAACGACCCCAAAATAGGTCCATTCCATCCAACCCATTCTGAGTCGCCAAATATATGGTACGAAAAAACAACTACAACTTTATTACAACAATTGTCGTGGCAAAATACAACAACACATATGCCGTGAGTTCGATACAAATATATACCAACCAGAAGACGTCACAATGACACCTTACATAAAAGTATAGTCAAAAACTGCTTTAGAAATTAGAATCTTTGGGAAGTGCTCAAGAAACCTTCGTACATGGGAGGCCACGCTTTTAGGTTATGGTAGATATCATATACCACGTAATTATCCTCGGTCAACCTAATAATTCCCAAAGAAAAACAAGAAGGTTACTATCATATTCTTCCCAATGGCGGTCTTCTCGACATATCATTATCTCCACCGCCTCTAATTTGGTATTATACTCCAAACAAACACCAAGATTATATAGTAGTGCTTGTAAATATACTCAAAGAAGTGGATGAGCACAACTATGTCTTATGATAACACGAGTTTGTATGTCATTAGACATCTTGTATGATAGTGACAAAACACCCTTCCAAAGTTGGGTTCGCTTCACCCTATTTAATTCACCAAAATAACTATTAAATGATGTATAAAATACAACACACTAAAGCCCTCAATAAAATTATTTTCATACTCTTTAGGGAGAACCTCAACAACTATAGACCACCGCTCCATTCCCTTGTTATCCCCGGCCAACCCAAATTACACTTTTATTACTTCGAAAGGAATTGTGAAACAAAAGGGTGAGCACAACTAGCTCAAGAAAGAATATTATGACTAAAGATAAATAAATTATCAATAGTCTTCATCAAGAATAAATCGTAGATTTAGAACATATGGTAGATGATAAAACTTTTCAACCATAGTCGCAATGAACGAAAGCAATCCATTAAAGAGTCAAATAGACTATAAAGTCTATTATCTTCTCCACGTTAAAAGTCCACCAACAATATTTTATCCTCAGTAACATCAATCAACAATTCCCCGCCCACAATCACATGTATAACTCATAATCATAATTGTAGTTCTAAATTCTCTTCTTATCCGTGATGAAGATAATTTCATCAATTGCCTTTACCCTCAAACATCAAAGATCATGGTTATACCAAATCACGCCTCCTGCTCATAATCATACTAATAAATTCATCTTTGCACCACGGCCAAAGATATTCATCAATCAGCCCATCTTTACACTACAAAGCAAAAGATATTCAACAACAGTCATCTTTGCACACGAGCCAAAGATATTCATCAATAATTCATCTTTGCACTACAAAGCAAAGATATTCAACAACAAAGTCATCTTTGCATTACGAGCCAAAGATATTCATCAATAATTCATCTTTGCACTACAAAGCAAAAGATATTCAACAACAGTCATCTTCAGATTACGAGCCAAAGATATTCATATATCAAAGAAATACATAATCATTTCGTGTTATATAACAATAATTATAACCATGTTGATCAATTCACCTTTGCACTTAAGCTAAAAATATTCAATTGTAAATTCAATGGTCACGATCATACCAACCAACAACAATTCAACTTTTGCACCATCGCCAAAGAGAACCTATGGTCATGATCATACCAATAATCTACCCATCTTTACACTTAAGTCAAAGAGAAATATCATCATTAGGGTTATAAGAATGTTATATAAAAATAATATAATCAAAACATGGTTTTAATTTCAAGAGTAAGATTCATAAATCAACGATAATTTAGTTTGAAAAAGAAACCAATTTTATCAAGAATAGTAAGAATTCGTGAATAAGAACTCCATGAATAAGAATCTTCATGAATAAGAATCTCATGAATAAGTAACCCATGAATAGTAACTCATGAATAATAACTCGTGAATAAGAACTCATGAATAAGAACTCGTGAATAGTAACTCATGAATAAGAATCGTGAATAAGACTCGTAGATTCGTATATAAGACCGTAGATACGTAAATAATGTCATATACGTAAATAGTATTATATACATGAATAAATCGTCGATACATGAATAGTATCGCATAATACGTGAATAGTAACCCCGACTCAAAAAGATAGAAATTCCATAAAAAACATCTTCACGCTTTCATTAATAAGTACTTCGAATAAGAACTCGTGAATAAAGAACTCATGAATAAGTAACTCGTGAATAGTAACTCATGAATAGTAACCCCGATATGAAAAAGTTCCAAATTTGATAAAACTTCAGATCAATATTTCAACATAATGATATCAAGAAATAATATCATTACGAAAAAAAAATAATATCCCTACTATCCATTACCTCAAAAGAGCAAAGACTTCGACAGATATCTGATATGACGTCAAGGAAACTTCAGCACCGATGAATATCAACTCACCAAGTATCTAAATACTCACAAATTACACTCAATAATCTAGAGAGAAAAGAGAGAAAACTTTGTTTCGTGTGATTTTCAATTCTAACTTAGCCCTCTATTTATAGGAAAATGTTAGCCCTTACCAAGCGACTTGACCACCACCACCGATGGCTTTACTCGCTACTATTCCACCCACCAAAAATCAGCCATCTTCCCCAACAACCAAGAGTGGGGCCCACTCAATTCTAGAATTTTCCACCAAAACCTAATTTCCTAATCAGCTACCTCTTAAAATTCATAAAAAATAATACGTTCATTTTTAACGGTTCAAAATTTGTGGACATATACTCAACTTATATATGTATAACATATCCAAAATTACAACGATCCAACGGTCGGATCAAAATTTATAACTCACGCAATATAGTCAAGAACAATCGATTTTTCGGACTATTAGTCCTTCTGACCGCCATTCAAAATTTCACCACGAAAATATCTACAAAGAATTTTTGGGTGATTCAAATTTCTACAGCTAGCTTACTTCTAGGGCTTTCTTTTGATATATGGCTCATCTCTTAACTCATTATACATTAAAGAGTTATGGATTTTACAAAATCAAGTAATAAACTAATTTTTCTAAAAATCCTATATTTTGTTCTCCATTTCACAAATAATTGATAAAACACCTCATCATTAATTCCTTCACTTATAAATACATAAATAAATCCATCATTTATATCCACATCAAATAAATATTTTCTTATCATATAAATCAATAACTAATTATTCACAAATAATATTACGTAATCACAATAATGACAACCAGTGCCGCTCCTCAGAAAAAGGGGCTTTCCAATAAGAATTTCTCCTCATCAAGCCAAGAATTAGGTGACCAAACCTCTCCTTAGATGTAACTTTCTAGACATTGCCAATAGTGCTATCTAATAATATTATTCAAATAATATGAATTATTGATCCGATAACGAGAAATATCAGTGCAAAGGATAATTATCAAACAACAATAATATAAAATATCAACGCAAAGAATTATTGAATCAATAAAATAAAATATTGAATAAGAATTACTTTAACAATTATTGAGTAAAGTGCCTTCTTATGTAAGGATCAATAATTCAAAAATACTGTAAAATCGTAAGTGCTATCGCGCTTAACACGCCAGACATCGTATTTTAACCAACGGGTATTCCAACAAAGTTAACGAGAACGATTACGCCGCTATTTATAAAAACTTAATTTTGTCGCTTTCTTCATCCGACGCTTATTCTCAATGGGGGCCCAAAATGGTCGCTACCATCAGCATTTAATATTCCCCGACGTAAAGAATATTCCACGCACCAAACGAATATTCCCTAACAACAATGAATATTTTATAACCACTTGTGTATTTTAAAAAAATTCATATATCACCCTTAACTTTAACTTTTATCAATTTAACCATTTACCTAATAGTAATTATAAGAAAAATTGAATACTTTTATTTCATAAAATTCGGTCTTACAATTATTTTATCGTAAAAAGATAAAATTTCAATTTTTAACAATCGTCACATTAAAAATTTTCTCCATCTATATCCACATAAAATCAATATTTTCCTCATCATATGAATCAATAATTAATTATTCACAAATAATATTACGTAATCACAATATTGACAACCGTGCGGTTGTGAGAAAGAGGGGCTTTCCAATAAGGATCTCTCCTTATCATGCCGCAATTAGGTGACCAAACCTCTCCTTATGTAACTTTCTGTACATCGCCAATAATGTTATCTAATAATATTATTCAGATAATATGAATTATTGCTTCGATAATGAAAAATACTTGTGTAATGACAATTTATCAAACAACAAAGAATATAAAATATCAATGCGGCAATTATTGAATCAATAAAATAAAATATCGAATAAGAATTATCGTAACAATTATCGAGTAATGCCTTCTTACGTAAGAATCAATAATTGGTGCAATATCTTGTATGCCATCGCTCAACAACGCCAGATTAGTGTGTTTTAACCACCGGTATTCCAACAAGATAATCTGCGGTAATAACTACGCCGTTATTTATAAACAACTTATATTTGTTGTTTTCTTCATCCAATCGCTTTTTCAAGCATTATGGGGCCCACAAAATCATCGCGCTACTGTCAGTATTTAATATTCTCCCGAAATTTAATATTCCACGACCAAACGAATATTCCCACAATAATAATGAATATTTTATAACCACTTGCTTATTCGGAAATATTTGCGATTTTACCCATAACTATCCACATTAATCAAATCAACCCTTACTATTTCAAAATAATAAATAGAGGAAAATAAATTTCATTTATTAATAATTTGGGGTCTTACAACTCTCCCTCCTTATGCAATTTCGTTATCAAAATTGACGTACGTATTCACTGGTGTTTCAAAAGATGAGAATACCTCGCTTTCATTTCCGCTTTCCAACTCCCGTGTCATTTCCTCAATAAAGCATGGTTTCTCCACAAAACTTTAACTTGTGGTATAACCTCAGTGACATGTGACATGTTCTTTCCTATCCAAGATCTTGACAGTTCCTCCTCAGACGTTAAGTCTTCACTATCTCGTTCGGGCTTAACTTAATGACGTGGTTCGGGTCGTCCACATATTTACGTAACATCGATACGTGAAAAACGCATGAACACCCGCCATACTTGGCGGTAAAACGAGTCTATAGCCACGCTTCCTATTCGATCGAGAATTTCAAATGGATTAATAAATCAAGGTTTGAGCTTTCCTCACCTCACCGATTCTCGCTTTTGAAATAACAACTTCTTGCCCTCCTTCTTCAAATTCATCACCCGCATGTAGGCTTGAATAACTTTTAACTTTATCGATTAAAGTCGATTATACTCGTATATCATCACGTGGGTAACTAGAGTTTTCATCTCCATCTCTATTATTTGTAAATTATACTGAAATGAGTCTTTGACAATATCGTACTCGTATTTGTATATCTGATCTTCTACTCAACACGCCACCTACCACGCTCGCTTTTCCGTGATGGCATGGTTAGAACACGTGTCTTTGAAATGAGTCTCTCTCGAGTTCTTCAAGCTCTTCCCACATTCTTTTCTCTCCATTCGAATTTTGTATCTCTACGAGTCACCGTTAATGGAATATCGATTCGAGAATATCCTTCAACGAATCTTCGATAATAACCAACTAAGCCTTGAAAGCTACGTATTTCGATTCACCGACTTTAGGTTGTTCTCAATCATTCAGAAGACCTCAAATTTTTTTAAATAAAAGGAATTTCCTTTATTTATTATTTTGAAATAGTAAGGGTTGATTTGATTAATGTGGATAGTTAAGGGTTAAATACGCAAATATTTCAAAATAAGCAAGTGGTTATAAAATATTCATTGTTGTGAGAATATTCGTTTGGTCGTGTGGAATATTCGTCTTCGTCAGGGAATATTCGTATGCGACGGCCGCGACCGTGTGCAGGGCCCCATAACTGAAAGCGATTGGATGAAGAAAGCGACAAATATAAGTTGGTTAAAAATAAACGGCGTAGTTATTACAGATTAAGATCATTGGAATACCCGTTGGTTAAAATACTGATGTCTGGCGTGGTTGCCGCGAGTAGCTTACCGGTATTGCATGTATTGTTGAATTATTGATCCTTACGTAAGAAGGCACTACTCAATAATTTTCACGGTAGTTCTTGCTCAATATTTTTATTTTATTGATTCAATAATTGCTGCGTTGATATTTTATATTATTGTTGTTCAATAATTGTCACTTTTTGCATTATCTCCATTATCGGATCAATAATTCATATTATTTGAATAATATTATTAGATAGCATTATTGGCAATGTCTAGAAAGTTACATCAATGAGAGGTTTGGTCACCTAATTAATGCTGCCAAGAAGGAGAAATCCTTATCTGAAAAGCCCCTCTTTCTGAGGAACTACTGGTTGTCATAATTGTGATTCTGTAATATTATTTGTGAATAATTAATTATTGATTCATATGATAAAGAAATATTTATTTTATGTGGATATAAATGATGGATTTATTTATGTGGTTATAAATGAAGAAATTATTGTTGAGGTGTTTTATCAAGATTTTGCCGATTGGAGGTATTAAAAATTAAATCGGGGTTTTGAGATATATTATGGGGTTATAATTTTTAATCCGTGTAGTTGGATTGTGGTAATTTTTGGGTATGTTATACATACATAAGTTGAGTATATGTCCACAAATTTTGAACCGTTAAAAATGCACGAATGATTTGTTATGAATTTTAAGAGGTGTCCGATTCTAAATTAGGGTTATAATTGATTTTGGTGGAAAATTCTAGAATTGAGTGGGCCCCACTTGTGGTTGGTGAAGAAATGTGCTGAATTTTATTTCAAATGTGGTGGGTGGCAATAGTAGCGAGGTAAAGCCATCGTGTGGCAGTCGAAGTCTGCTTGGCGGGCTAACATTTTCCTATAAATAGAGGGCTAAGTTAGAATTGAAAATCACACCGAAACAAAGTTTTCTCTTTCTCTCTCTATATTGTTGGGAGCGTATTTTGTGAGTATTTAGATACTTTGAGAGTTGTTGTTCAAAGTACAAGTTTCATTCAAATCACTTCGACCTTTCCTTCCTTAGGAAATCGATTCTTTGAGGTAAGGGATATTATTTTTTCGTAATGATATTATTTCTTCAATATCATTATCTTTGAAATGTTGATCCAAGTTTTTATCAAATTTGGAACTTTTTCATGTATGGGTTACTATTCATGAGTTACTATTCACGAGTTACTATTCACGAAGTTACTATTCATGATTCTTATTCACGAGTACTATTCATAAAGCGTGAAAATGTTTTTTGTGGAATTTCTATCTTTTGGTGTGAGTTACTATTCACGTGTACTGGTCTTTATTCACGATATCTTGACTATTCACGTTCGAATACGGTACTATTCAATTCGAAAAATGAAAAAATTTTTCTTTTAGTCTAAAATATCTATTACGGATACTAGCTTTGATTGTATCCATGTTTTTGATCATTCTTGAATTTTACACCACTATGATTATTTTTGAGGTATTGTTGGACATGGATAAAACAAAAGTACGAATCCTTAATCCTTAATCCTTGTCATTTTGTTTCACTTGGATTCGTTCTTTAAAATATTTTCATCATCCTCGGTCTTAAATGATGATATTATTGAATATCTTTGGCTGTGGTGCAAAGATGAATGATTTCTGAAGAATATCTTTGGCCTGTGAAGTGCAAAGATGAATGATTTCAAGAATATCTTTGGTCCAGAAGTGCAAAGATGAGCAGGTGTTTAAATGAACATGACCGATGATGAATATCTTTGGCCTTTAGTGCAAAGATGAACAGTGTTGAGATGAACATGACCGATTGATGAATATCTTTGGCTCAGGTGCAAAGATGAATATTTGATTTGAGAAGAATATTGATTGATGTTACGAGGGATAAAATATTGATGATGGATTTATTAAATTCATAGATTATAGTAGATTTCATTCTCTACGTAACTCTTATGAATTATTATTTCCGTTGCGAATATTGATGCGAAACTTGTTGTCTATTGTATTCTATCGAATTTTTCCTGTTGAAGACTAACGATAATTTGTTGTATATTATCTTAGTCATAATATTCTTTCTTGAGCTAGTTGAGCTCACCCTTTTCCTTTTTGTTCCATTCTTCTCCTCGGGAGGCGAGAATATAAGCGAGTGCAGTGGGTATGGAATGAAGGTTCTAGAGAGAGAGTTGTTTAGTAGTCCTCACCATTTTGTAAAATAATGTATCAATAAATGTGATGAGGATTTATTTGAGTATAAATATTGTCTAGAAGATAATATTTGTATTTAAACTCACAGCTTTCTTGTTGTAATAATAAAGTTGTAGTTGTTTACGTACCATATGTATTGACAACTCGGAATGGGTGATGTATACCTATTTTGGGGGCGTCACGGTTAATTATCGAGCTTAGGGATATGATCTCTGGCGGAGATGGGGAATAGAACTAGGAGGGAGAGCAGGTAAATCCTTCGCTAGTGTGTCCTACTAAGCTTATTTGTTAGTTAGTCAATATATAGGGATATTATGTGATATATTGATTTCCTTAATTAACCCTTGTTTTATGACGGTATTTGAGAATGTCGTTGAGAATATTAACGATGGAGTAAATGAGACCGTGGAGATGCTGTCTTTACCAACGAGGAGAGCGTCGGCAATAGTGGCAATGTTCCTCCACGTGAACAACACCATGGAGCGAGATGATGAGCGAGGGATGTTTAGAAGTTTTTGCGATTCATACAAAAATCGGAATGAGGAGACTCGTGTTCAAAATCTGAGGAGAAATGATAGCAATTCACGGGTTTGTCACGCGACCAAGCGATTCGAAGAGTTGGGACCACGAATTTAAGGGAAAGCGGATCCGATCATGGCGGAAACATGGGTCAAACAAATTACCAAGATATTCGATGTCTTGGGATGCGCGGAGAGAAACGAAGGTTCCATTCGCCACCTTTATGTTCCGTGGCGCAGATCTCGGTGGGAGTCCATGAAGCGTACCATCCGGCCGCACTTTCGGCATGTCTTGGGAGGCGTTTGAGACTATTTAATGACAAATTCTTTCCCGAAAGTGTTAAATCGTATGAAGGAAGTGGAGTTCATCGATTAGAGCAAAACAACATGGCGGTGTCTCTCGATGCGAGGCAAAGTTTGCGAGTTATCGGTTTGCACCTCATTTGGTGGAGAATGAGGAGCGTATGGCGCGGATGTTTCTTAGAGGTTTGAAACCCCAAGATACGTCGTCGGTATCTCATTTCTCATAAACTTTCTCTTTATTCGGATGTTGTAAGCGAGGGGCTCAATTATTAGAAGCGAGATAACGAGAACGGTCACAGTCGGTGAGGACCATAACCGGGATCGTACTACGGAGATAGCGATCAGCGAATAATGATAACTGCGGAGAAAAGAAAGCGAATGACAGAAATGGTAACCACTCTGGTGGTAATCATGGTCATGAAAAATGCGAGAAGAAGCGAGTCGGAGGAGATTTTAAAAAGAGGAGATTTAACAACGACTATGTGAAGACGACGATCTTGCGTGAATCGGTTCTAAGGGAGGAGATCGACCACCGGTCGTATATGCTACAAATCACGGAAAAGAGGGACATATCGGTCCAAACAACCCTACAGTTCAAGGTATGCTATAGTTGTGGAAAGGAAGGACATATCGCTTTCGAGATTATCTGATGAGCGAAACCTAGTTCAGAGGGACGGTGACTCAAAAAGATCCCGAGAAAAGTCAAAAGTCAATGATTAAGGAAGAAGCGTTTGTTGTATTTGGTCATAATGTCGAGGAACCCAAGCGAGGTGATCACGGGTAAGCTATTTATAAATTCTTACGAAGTTTATACCTTACTTGATCTGGTCTTTACCCATTCATTTATCTCTCCTGCGTGTGCTCAGCGTTTAAACTTGACTCAGGAGAAATTAGACTTTGATCTATCTGTGGAAACTCAGTTAGGAGAAACTTTCATCACATCCATTTTTATAAATCTTGTTTGATTCAAGTTGGCACCATTACCTTACACATTGACCTTATCTCTTTAAAGATACTTGCTTTTGATGTGATTTTAGGGATTGATTGGTTAACTACTCATCATGCCAAAATTGATTGTTTTCGTAAGGTTGTTAGTTTTCATATTCCTAACCAACTGTTGTTATGCAATTCAAGCAACTAAACCATTAAAATCAATCACTTGTCATATCTAATCATAAAGCTATTCGTTTATTGAAAAGCGGATGTCGAAGCTTTCTTAGCCCATGTTATGGATTTGAATAAAGACACGTCAAATTTGAATAATATTCCTGTTGTTATTGACTTTCTGACGTATTTCAAGAACTTCCGGTCTACCCCGAGCGTGAAGTTGAATTCTTTATTGATCTTGAACTGGTACAAAGCCCATTTCTAAAACCCCATATCGAATGGCTCTATTGAACTTGAGGAGTTAAAGGTCCAACTACGAGAATTGTTGGACATTGGTTTCATTCGTCGTCTAGTACATCTCCTTGGGGTGCTCTGTTTTATTTGTAAAGAAGAAAGAGCGGGAGTATGCGACTTTGTATTGACTATCGGGGAATTGAACCATGTCACCATCAAGAATAGGTATCCTCTACCTCGTATTGATGACTTGTTTGACCCGATTCTGAGGGGCACAATTCTTTTCAAAAATCGATCTTAGATTACGGATATCATCATCGGTGAAGATTAGAAGCGAGGATATTCAAAAGGCGCCTTCGAACTCGATATGGGCATTATGAATTCTTAGTCATGTCTTTCGGACTAACTAATGCTCCTGCGGCTTTCATGGATATGATGAGCCAAGTATTCAAGGAATATTTGGATCGATTCGTTGTTGTCTTTATTGATGACATCCTTATATATTCAAAAGTCGTGAAGATCATGAGCACCATTTGAAATTTGGTACTCCAAAGGCTTCGTGAAAACCAACTATATGCCAAATTGAAGAAATGCGAGTTACGGCGAGGAAGTAGCATTTCTTGGGCATGTGGTGTCAAAACATGGAGTATCTGTTGATCCGTGAAGATTGAAGCAATCTGAAGTTAGGAACAACCAAATCGTCGGTGAAGTAAGTCGTAGCTTTTGGGCTTAAATTGGTTATTATCGGAGATTCGTGGAAGGTTTTCTCGAATCGCTACTCCATTAACTCATAACTTTCGAAAGGATCTGAAATTCGTTTGGAAGCGAAGAATGCGAGAAAAGTTTCCAAGAGCTTAAGAGGAGACTTATTTGGCACTGTTCTAACAATACCATCTGGTTCGGATGGATTTGTTATCTCTGATGATGCTTGAGCAAAGGGTTAGGATGTGTTCTCATGCAGCGTGGGAAAGTCATAGCCTATGCCTCATGACAACTTAAAAGAGTATGAGAGGAATTATCCTACTCGTGATCTAGAGTTAGCGGCCCGATCGTTTTCCTTAAAAGATATGGAGGCACTATCTATATGGGGAGAAAGTGGAGATATATTCGGATCATAAAAGCCTTAAATATTTCTTCACTCAAAAAGAACTCGACATCTGCGCGGTGACGTTGGCTCGAGCTATTGAAGACTACGACCACACTATTGATACCACCACAGTAAAAGCGAGCGTGGTAGGTGGCGCGTTGAGTAGAAGATCATATCACGAGGAGCGAGTGCGATGATGTCAAGTATCTGCATAGAGCCAACTTTAATAGAAAAAGTTAAGGTTGCTCAAGCCACCGGCCGGAGTTGATGCGTATGAAGAAGAAAGTACAAGAAGGAGCTATTAGGGCGAGAATTGATGAAGAAGGAATACTTGAGTCCACTCTAGACTTTGTGTTCCTAACGACTCGATTTGAAGTACAAGATTATGATGGAGGCACACATACACCATTTGCAATCCATCACGGAAGTACTAAAATGTATCGTGATCTTGACATACATTTTGGTGGAATAATATGAAGAGAGATTGCAAAGTTTATCTCGATGTGTTTAACTTACCAGACGTGTAAAGGCGGAGCATCTAGTACCTAAGGGTCCGTTGCAACCACTTGAGATTCCGGAATGGAAGTGGGAACACATTACCATGGATTTACGTTACGGGTCTTCCTACGGTTTCTCAAGGCATCAATGCTATTTGGGTTATTGTTGATAGATTAACCAAGTCTGCTCATTTCTTCTTGCGAAATCTTGGAGACTTATTCTCTTGAGCGTCTTGCTAGTATGTACGTAAATGAGATCGTGAGGTTGCATGGCATGCTGTATCCATAGTTTGGATCGTGACCCAAGATTCACTTCAAGATTTTGGGTTAGCTTGCAAAAAGCTATGAGCGCGCATTTTGCGATTTAGTTAAGCATACCATCCCCAAACGGACGAGACAATCGAGAGGACTATTCAAACTCTTGAAGATTTATTAAGACTACTGTGTCCTAGACTTCAAGGGCGATTGGGATAAGTATTTACCATTGGTGGAATTCTCCTACACAACAGATTATCGAGCAAGTATAGGTGTGGCTCCATTGAAGCATTATATGGGCGAAAATGTCGTTCTCCGATATGTTGGGATGAGGTGGGTGAAGCAACATTGTTGGGACCCGAGTTAAATCGCGTATGACTCTGAAAAGATCCAAATGATTAAACAAGCGTATACAAAGCGGCTCAAGATCGACAAAAGAGTTATGCGGATCTTCATCGAAAGGGCGTGGAATTTAATGTAGGGGATCATGTATTGTTGCGAGTTGCTCCCATGGAAGGGAGTTACAAGATTTGGGAAGAGAGAAAGCTCGATCCACGATTTATTGGTCCATTTCAAATTCTTGACCGAGTAGGAAATGTAGCCTATAGACTTGCGTTACCTCAAAGTATGTCTAAGTGTTCATAATGTGTTTCACATATCATCGTACTTAAATATATGAAAGACCGAACCACGTTATTGAGTTAGAACCCAGGACGAGATAGTAGAAGACTTAACGTATGAGGAGGTACTATCAAGATCTTGGATAGGAAGGAGCATGTCCCTACCTTGCAAAAGTCATACCACAAGTTAAAGTTTTGTGGAGGAATCATGCTATAGAAATGACACAGGGTTGGAAAGCGGAAATGAAAGCGAGGTATCCTCACCTTTTGAAACACACAGAATGCGTCGTCGAATTTAGAGGACGAAATTTCATAAGAGGGAGGTTGTAAGACCAAAATTTTTTAAATAAAAGGAATTTCCTTTATTTATTATTTTGAAATAGTAAGGGTTGATTTGATTAATGTGGATAGTTAAGGGTTAAATACATAAATATTTCAAAATAAGCAAGTGGTTATAAAATATTCATTGTTGTCGGGAATATTAGTTTGGTGCGTGGAATATTAAATCTTTGTCGGGAATATTAAATGCGGACGGTAGCTGACCATGTGTGGGCCCATAACTTGAGCGATTGGATGAAGAAAACGACAAATATAAGTTGGTTAAAAATAACTTGGCGTAGTTATTCTGGTTAAGGCTGTTGGAATACCCGTGGGTTAAAATCACGATGTCTGGCGTGGTTGCGCGATGGCACTGCGGTATTACCGCATATTGTTGAATTATTGATCCTTACGTGAAGGCCTTTCGATAATTTTCCACGATGAATTCTTTATTCAATATTTTATTTTATTGATTCAATAATTCTTTGCGTTGATATTTTATATTATTGTTGTTCGATAATTGTCACTTTGCACATTATCTCCATTATCGGATCAATAATTCATATTATTTGAATAATATTATTAGATAGCATTATTGGCAATGTCTAGAAAGTTACATCGAGGAGAGGTTTGGTCACCTAATTGCGCCCGATGAGGAGAAATCCTTATCGGAAAGCCCCTCTTTCTGAGGAGCGGCTGGGTTGTCATAATTGTGATTACGTAATATTATTTGTGAATAATTAATTATTGATTCATATGATAAAGAAATATTTATTTTATGTGGATATAAATGATGGATTTATTTATGTGGTTATAAATGAAGAAATTATTGTTGAGGTGTTTTATCGGTATTTTACCGGTTGGAGGTATTAAAAAATTAAATCGGGGTTTTTGAGATATATTCTTGGGGTTATAATTTTTAATCAAATAGTTGGATTAATAGTAATTTTGGGTATGTTATACATACATAAGTTGAGTATATGTCCACAAATTTTGAGCGAATAAAATGCACGAATGATTTGTTATGAATTTTAAGAGGTGTGCGATTAGGAAATTAGGGTTATAATTGATTTTGGTGGAAAATTCTAGAATTGAGTGGGCCCCACTTGTGGTTGGTGAAGAAATGTGCTGAATTTTATTTCAAATGTGGTGGGTGGCAATAGTAGCGGTAAAGCCATCGTTGGCAAATGAAATCTGCCTTGGTGGGCTAACATTTTCTATAAATAGAAATTAAGTTAGAATTGAAAATCACACGAAACAAAGTTTTCTCTCTTCTCTCTATATTATTGGCGTATTTTGTGAGTATTTAGATACTTTGAGAGTTGTTTTTCGATCTGAAGTTTCATTCAACATCACTTGAGACCTTTCCTTAAAATCTTGATTCTTTGAGGTAAGGGATATTATTTTTTAAGTAATGATATTATTTCTTGATATCATTATCTTTGAAATATTGATCTGAAAGTTTTATCAAATTTGGAACTTTTTCATATCGGGTTACTATTCATGAGTTCTTATTCACGAGTTACTATTCACGATTTACTATTCATGAGTTCTTATTCACGAGTTCTTATTCACGAGTACTATTTATGAAGCGTGAAAATGTTTTTTGTGGAATTTCATCTTTTGGTGTCGAGATTCTTATTCACGTATCGGCCTTATTCACGTATCTGACACTATTCACGAATCTGATGCTATTCATAGAAAAATGAAAATTTTTCTTTTAAGTCCAAAATATCTATTACGGATACTAGCTTTGATTGTATCCATGTTTTGATCATTCTTGAATTTTACACCACTATGATTATTTTTGAGGTATTGTTGGACATGGATAAAACAAAGTACGAATCCTTAATCCTTAATCCTTGTCATTTTGTTTCACTTTGGATTAGTTCTTTAAAAATATTTTCATCATCCTCGGTCTTAAATGATGATATTATTGAATATCTTTGGCTGTAATATCTTTATCTTTGGCACATAGTCAAAGATGAATGATTCTGAAGAATATCTTTGGCACTGTAGTGCAAAGATGAGCAGGTGTTTAAATGAACATGACCAATGATGAATATCTTTGGCCTTTAGTGCAAAGATGAGCAGTGTTGAGATGAACATGGCCAGATTGATGAATATCTTTGGCTGTAGTGCAAAGATGAATATTTGATTTGAGATGAATATTGATTGATGTTACGAGGATAAAATATTGATGATGGTATTTAAATTCATAGATTATAGTAGATTTCATTCTCTCGTAACTCTTACATGAATTATTATTTCCATTGCGAATATTGATCTGAAACTTGTTGTCTATTGTATTACTATAAATTTTTCCTGTTGAAGACTAACGATAATTTGTTGTATATTATCTTAGTCATAATATTCTTCTTCTTGAGCTAGTTGAGCTCACCCTTTTCCTTTTTGTTCCATTCTTCTCGGGGAGGCGAGAATATAAGCGAGTGCGAGTCGGGGTATGGAATGAAGGTTTTAGAAAGGATTGTTTAGTAGTCCTCACCATTTTGTAAAATAATGTATCGATAAATGTGATGAGGATTTATTTGAGTATAAATATTATCTAGAAGATAATATTTGTATTTAAACTCACAGATTTCTTGTTGTAATAATAAAGTTGTAGTTGTTTACGTACCATGTATTGTGATTTCGAAATGGGTGATGTATACCTATTTTGGGGCGTCCTTAATTGTGACTCATATCCCAACCTTGGATAAGACGTTACAATGACACCTATCGGTTTACTTCGACGCGAATATGGTGTCCCTACGGAGAATCTGGCCGGTGCATTCCACAAAGGAAGTCACCAAATAAAGGTTCAGTACCAAATTCTATAGTTGAATTTTAACTCACGAAGTTCAATAGGAGCCATTCGATATGAAATTTTAGAAATGAGTTTTGTCTGGGGTTCAAAGTCGATACAAAATTTAATATCGAACTTTGGGAGTAAGCGAAAAATTCTTCGAAAAATACGTCGGGAAAAATTAATAACAACGAGAATATTATTCAAATCGGCGTGTCTTTATTCAAATCCATAACATGGACTAAGAAAACTTGACATCCGTAATAAACGAATGACTTCATGGCTTGATATGAAAATGTTTGACTACAATGGTTTGATTGCTTGAATTGAATAACGGGTTGCTTAGGAATATGAAAACTAACAACCTTACGAAAAGTAATCAATTTCGGCGTGATGAGTAGTTAACCTTAAAATCACATCAAAAGCAAATATCTCTATAGAAATAAGGTTAACGAGTAATGTGATAGTGCCAACTGAATCAAGCAAAATTTCTAAACAACGGATGTAATGAAAGTTTCTCTAACGAGTCTCCATAAATAGGTCAAAGTCTAATTTCTCCGTAGTCGAGTTCAAATGTTGAGTGCAAGCAAGAGATAAAAGAATGGGTAGAATCAGATATCTAGTAAGGTATAAACTTAGCAAGAATTTATAATTAACTAACCCGTGCTAACCGTTCGGGTTCCTCGCATTTTGATGGAGGTCACGACAAAGCGCTTCTTCCGAAAACCGTTGACTTTGACTTTTACGGGACATCCTTTTGAGTCACCATTCCATTTGGACTGGGTTTCGATACTCGTACAATCTCGGCGATATGTCCTTCTTTCCACAATTATAGCATACCTTAAACTGTTGTGGGGCGGTTTGGTGATATATCCCTCTTTCCGCATTTGTAACATCTGACCGGGTGGTCTTTCTCCTCCCTTGGAACCGATTCTTCTCTTGGCCGACGTCTTCACATGGTCGTTGTTGAATCTTCTCTTTTTAAAATCTCCTCCCGACTCGCTTCTTCTATTTTCATAGCCCACGATTACCACCGAGTGGTTCTTGCTTTAATCCGTATTCTTCTTTCTCCGTGGTTATCGTTGTTTTGTTGACTTCTATCTTCGGTATGATCCTGGTTATGGTCCCTCGGTTGAGCGCATTTTCGTTATCTCGTTCTAACAACCGAAGAGCCACATTGACAACATCTGAATAGAGAAAATTTATGAGAAATGAGATCTTGGCGTATCTGGGTTTCAAACCTCTCGAAACATCCGCGTCATACGTTCCTCATTCTCCACCAAATGAGGTGCAAACTGGATAACTCCGTGAACTTCGCCTCGTCTTTGGGACAAATCGTATTTATTCTGCTCCAGTCTAATAATCTCCACTTCCTTCATATAACGAATACTTTCGAGGGAAGTACTTGTCATTGAACTGCTTCAAACGTCTCCCGTGACATCTTGAGTGCGGTGGATGGAGTGCAACTTCACGATTCCCACCGATGTCTGCCTCGTTCTGGAACATAAAAGTAGCGAATGGAACTTTCTGTTCCTCCGTGCATCCCAAGACATCGAATATCTTGGTAATTTGTTTGACCCACGTCTCACTTAATCGGATTCGGCTTTCCCAGGTCTTACGGTGGTCCCAACTCTTTGAAGGCTTGTTGTGACCACCCGTGAATTGTTATCATTTCTCCACAGATTTTGAACACGAGTCTCCTCTCGTGCGATTTTACATGAGCTGCAAAAAGCTTACAAACATCCCTCGTTCATCATCTCTTTTCGGTGGTGTTGTTCACGGGAGGAACATTGCCATCTGTTGCGTTCTCCTCGTTGGTAAAATACAGGCATCTCCACGATCTCATTTACTCCACTATTAATATTCTCGATCGACATTCTCAAATCATCATATAAAACAAGGGGTTAATTAAGGAAATCAATATATCACATAATATCCCATATCTTGACCAACTAACAAATAAGCTTAGGTAGGACACACTAGCGAAGGATTTACTCGTCTCTCTCCCTCTGGTTACTATTCCCAGATCTCCGCCAGAGATCATATCCTAATACTCGATACCAACCGCGTGGCGCCCCAAAATAGGTCCATTCCATCCAACCCATTCTGAATTCGCCAAATACATGGTACGTAAATAACTACAACTTTATTATTACAACATATAAACTGTGAGTTTAAATACGATATTGCCATCTAGAGTTTAATATCCACACGGAAATAAATCCCCATCATAATTATTGATACATTATTTTACAAAATAGTGAGGACTACTAAACAACTCTCTCTAGAACCTTCATTCCATTACCCAGACTAGTACTGCTACATTCTCGCCTCCACGAGAAGAAAAATGGAACAAAAAGGAAAAGGGTGAGCTCAACTAGCCCGATAAAGAATATTATGACTAAGATAATATTCAACAAATTATCGTTAGTCTTCAACAGGAAAAAAAATCTAATAGAATCTGATAGACAACCGCTTTTAAATCAATCTTCGCAGTGAAATAATAATTCATTAGAAGAGTTAAGTAGAGAATGAAACTACTATCTTCTATATATGAATTTAAAAGTCCATCGTCGATATTTTATCCTCAGTAACATCAATCAATATATATCTGAATCAAATATTCATCTTTTACTACTTCTGAGCCGAAGATATTCATCAATTAGTCATGTTCATCTAAACACTGTTCATCTTTGCACTACGGGCAAAGATATTAATCGATCGATCGTGTTCATCTCAACACATGCTCATCTTTGCACTACGGGCAAAGATATTCATCAAGAAATCATTCATCTTTTACTACGGGCCAAAGATATTCAATAATATCATCATTTAGGGTGAGGATGATGAAAAATATTTTAAAAGGAAAACGAATCCGGTGAAACAAAAGAACAAATATTAAGGATTAAGTATTTTAAACAATCCAAGTTCAAAAATACTTCATAAGTAATCGTGTGGAGTAAAATTCAAGAATGATCAAAACATGGATCTGAATCAAAGCTAGTATCCAATATAGATATTTTGACAAAAAGAAGAAATTTTATTTTTCGGTTGAATAGTCTTAGTTTTAATGAATAGTCATGATATCGTGAATAATTCTTATATCGTGAATAGTAACTCAGAACACCAAAAGATAGAAATTTTCAAAAACATCATCACGCTTAAGTAAATAGTACTTTCGTGAATAAGTAACTCATAAATAATAACTCATGAATAGTAACTCGTGAATAGTAACTCATGAATAGTAACCCAGACATGAAAAAGTTCCAAATTTAATAAAAATTTCAACCAATATTTGACATAATGATATTGAAGAAATAATATCATTTTCGAATAAAATAACATCCCTTACTTCGAAGGAGACAGTGATCTTACAGTTGAAACAGGATATAAAGGCTATGACTTGAACTTGCCAGTATAATAATACTCAAAGTATACTCAAAATACTCACAAGAATATATCGATAATATAGAGAGAAAACTTGAGTTTTTGGTGTGATTTTCAATTCTAACCTAAGCACCTATTTATAGGAAAATCTTAGAACACCAAAGTAGAAAATTTAATATAATAATAATATATATAATTTTTATTCCAACGCATTACTTATTTTGCTTCAAAACCTCGAATCACCAAACAGCCCACCTCACAAGACTTGCACAAAAACGCGTTTTGTTATTTAAATTATTTTAAACTTTTAAAAATCAATTATTTGAGCTTCAAAACTTCAATAATTCATAATAAATAGCCCTTTTATCGTAAAAATTCGAATCTCTCAAGTTTTTATAGGAAATTCAATTCTCTACAACTTTGCGGAAGAAAGTTTTTCCAAATTCCAAATGTAAATTGGCCAAATCCACAAACGGATGATTTTACGTGCTATAATCAAATTTCGATCGATAAATGGGGTCCAATTTACATGTTTAACATGTTTTAAACATTTATTGCAAATAAAAATACTCTTCCTCCTCATATACTCATATATCCCACATTCGTTGTAAAAATATCACCATTATTATATTATTAAAATATAATAATATATTTCAATAATTATTTTATCGAAAAAGATAAAATTTCAATTTTCAACAATTGTCACATTAAAATTTTCTCCATCTATATGCACATAAAATCAATATTTTTCTCATCATATGAATCAATAATTAATTATTCATAAATAATATTACGAGAATCACAATATTGATGACCGCATAGGTTCCCGAAGAAAGAACTTTATTGAAATATTCTTGGTACAAGCAATTGATTAGACCAAACCTCTCCTTAGACAGAACTTTCTAGACATTGCCAATAATGTTATCTAATAATATTATTCAGATAATATGAATTATTGCTTCGATAATGGAAAATCTTTGTGTAATGACAATTTATTGAAACAACAATAATATAAAATATCAATATGAGAATTATTGAATCAATAAAATAAAATACCGAATAAGAATTATCGTAAACAATTATTGAGTAATGCCTTTCTTACGTAAGAATCAATAATTGGTGCAATACCGGTATCTATTGTTCAACAACGCGACAAGTGTGTTTTAACCACCGAGTATTCCAACAAGATAATACAGAAACAACTACGCCAGATTATTTATAAACAACTTATATTTGTCGTTTTCTTCATCCAATCGCTTTCAAGATATGGGGCCCACAAAGATCGCTGCTTGGCGTCATGCGAATATTCTCCGACGATGCGAATATTCCACGACCAAACGAATATTCCCAAACAATAATGAATATTTTATAACCACTTTGCTTATTCAAATATTTACGTATTTTACCCATAACTATCCACATTAATCAAATCAACCCTTACTATTTCAAAATAATAAATAGAGGAAAATAAATTTCATTTATTAATAATTTGGGGTCTTATAACTAAAATGGGATCAGTGGTTCTAACTCCAGACTTGACACTTCACAATGTTTTCTTTGTGCCTTCTTTTCATTATAATCTCCTCTCTATTAGTAAGTTGACCAATGATACTAATTGCAGAGTTTTATTTTTTCCACATCACTGTTTGTTTTAGGACCTGCACATGATGAAAATCCTAGCAGTTGGTAAAGAGAAGGCAAGCTTATATGAACTTCTACCATCCAATACAGTTATTCCATCCAATAAATTTATAGCTTCTAAATCCATTGTCAATACTACTACTTCTGGAACTGTATGGCATTATAGATTAGGTCATGCATCTGATATTGTTCTTAAACATATAGATGGCATTTCTTCTGTGTTTTCCAATGATTGTAATAAGTCTTGTGTTTATCATCCTCTTGCCCAAACAACCTGACTTCCTTTTCCCTTTAGTAATAATAAAGCTACATTTCTTTTTGAGCTTATTCATTGTGACTTATGGGGTCCTTATAGAATACAAACACATGCAGGGTGTAGATTTTTCCTTATTATTGTTGATGATTTTAGCAAGGCTACTTGGACTTATTTGATGCCCACTAAGTTTCATACTTTTTAACTTTTCAATTCCTTTCTTGCTTATGTCAAACTTCAGTTTAATACATCAATAAGAATAGTTCGAACTGACAATGGCACTGAATTCTTCAATACTCGAATGAATACTCTGTTAAATTCTCTTGGCATGATTTATCAAAGTTCTTGTACTGAAACCCCTCAACAAAATGGTAGAGTAGAACGAAAACACAAACATTTGTTAGAAGTGTCAAGAGCTCTTAGATTTCAGTCTGGTGTTCCTCTTTCTTTTGGGGGGAATGCTTGTTTACTGCTACATACATCATTAATAGGTTACCTTCTGTTATATTAAATCATAAGACTCCCCATGAATTGTTGTGCAACACTTCTCCAACTTATACTCACATGAAGATTTTTGGTTGTTTGTGTTATGTCTCTACTCACTCACCAGACAAATTTTCTTCACGAGCTCTTCCTTGTATTTTCATTGGTTATCCTTTTGGCAAAAAGGGGTACAAAGTGTATAACTTTTACACTAAAACTACCTTGGTCAGTAGACATGTCATTTTTCATGAACATATTTTTCCATACTTGAACAAACATTCTCCCAAATCTCAGTACACTCTTCCTTCTATATATGTTTCAGTAGATGATACTTCACTCACAAATTTCAATTTTGATCTATACAAATCTTCTTATCCTTCTTTCTTCACTGATTCACCTCTTATTTCTCCTATCCCTCCTGGTTCAAATATTGATTCTTTTATTCATTCTCCTGTTCCAAATCATGTTTCTAATATTGATTCTTATCTTGATTCTACATCCCATATTCCATCTCCTTTCTCAGTTCCAAATCCTGCTTCTATTCCTCCAGCTCCACCTATTATCAGACACTCCACTAGACTCAAGCAAAAGCCTAATTGGTGGAAAGATTATAAAGTTCACACTAAGCCTACTTCTTTATTTTCCACTGCAGATGCTCACTCATATCAGGTACCATCTTCTACACATTCCATCTCTAAATATCCCATCTCTAGTTATCTTTCATATCAATATTTTTCTCCTAAACACAAAGCTTTTGTTACACTTCTTGATGCTTCTCATGAACCTTCTACTTATTCACAAGCTGTGAATAATCCCAAATGGGTTGAGGCAATGACAAAAGAACTTGCTTCTTTAGAGGAAAATTAGACTTTGACCTTGATGAAATTGCCTTCCGGTAAAAGAGCTATTGGCTGTAAATGGGTGTACAAAATCAAGTATAACTTTCAGGATGGTACCATAGAGAGATATAAAGCTCGGTTGGTGGCTAAGGGTTTCACTCTCAAGTGAAGGTATAGACTACCATGAAACTTTTGCCCTCAGAGCCAAAATGATCATTTATCAAAACCTTACTTGCTTGTGGCTTCACATGAACAATGGCATATTCATCAACTAGATGTTAACAATGCTTTTTTACATGGTGATCTTGATGAAGAAGTCTACATGGTTCTTCCACCTGGACACACTTGTTCTCAGCCTCATACTGTATGTAAATTGGATAAATTCCTATATGGTCTGAAACAAGCAAGTAAACAATGATTTTCAAAACTAACTACCTCTCTCAAACAAGTTGGTTATGTTCAATCTCATGCCGATTACTCTCTATTTACTCAGTCTCAAGGCTCAATTTTTACTGCAGTCTTGATCTATGTTGATGATATATTGGTGGTTGGCAATCATGAACCCACAATTCTGCAGCTCAAACAGTTTCTTGATGAGGTTTTTAGCATTAAAAATCTGGGACTCATTAAATATTATCTTGGATTGGAGATCTATCAATCTTCTGCTGGTATTTCTTTGAGTCAAAGGAAATATGTTTTGGATCTTCTTACTGACAATAATCTCCTTAATTCTAAACCATTGGCTATTCTTCTTGATCAACATGTCAAACTCAATGATACAGATGGTTCTTTGCTTCCTGACCCTTCTCAATACAGAAGCATTGTAGGCAAGCTTCTTTATCTCACTATTTATAGACCTGATATTAGTTATGTTGTTCAGTTATTAAGCCAATTTATGCAAACACCTAGAGATCCCCATCTTAAAGTCGCTACACGGTACTTTCGAGATATCTTAAAGGGACCTGGCCGGACAAGGGCTTTATTTTCCTCAAAAACTCCTATGTTGTTTCAAGCATATTGTGATAGTGATTGGGGTTCTTGTTCTATTACTAAATGATATGTCACAGGCTATTCAGTTCTGCTTGGTTCTTCCTTAATTGCCTGGCATTCCAAGAAACAATCAGTTGTTTTCCGCAGATGCAATTTGAAAGTCAATATGAGGCTTTGGCCACGATCCTTGTGAACTCATTTGGTTGGTTGCTTTACTCAAGGATTTACAATTTTCAGTTGCTCAACCGATCACCGTTTTCTGTGATAATGTTGCTGCTATTGACATCGCTTCCAATCCTGTTCATCATTCTAAAACCAAACATATTGAGCTTGATTGCCATTTCATTCGGGAAAAGGTCCAAGCCCATTTTATAAATCCTACATATATTCCTTCCCAGTTACAACTAGCTGACATCTTTACTAAACCTCTTGGTAAAGTACCACACTGATTTTTACTTGTTAAGTTGGGTGTGCACAACATTTGTGCCCCTCCAACTTGTGGGGGGAGTATTGCAGGTAATACAAGTGCAGGTAATACAAGTACTACACTTGTGGCTAGTGCAGGTAATACAAGTACTACACTTGTGGCTAGTGCAAGCACACATGGACAACAACAACAAAACACACACAGGACGGATCCAAAGACAAACTAGCACAAGGATTACAGCAGTTGCTGTGGATGGATTACATGCATTGGGATTAGTGCATACATACACGTGTAATCAGATTATAGGAATAGTTAATTAGTCTTGTTGTACTAAGTTCTCTTTGTTGTATAAATACTCTTTGGTTAGCTAGCTTAGAAGGTAATAAAAATAGATTCGGTTTTTTTTATCATGAATAATATACACTTTCTGTTTCTTCTCTTTCTCAATATCTGATATTCATAAAGTTCATATGAGTCATAGAAGAAAATATAGAGAGAGAGAGGAGGAGGACGAGGAGGAGGAGGAGGAGGAGGAGGAGGAGGAAGAACGGGAAGAAAGAGAAAGAGAAAGAGAAAAAGAAAGACTATTGTGAAAGGGAGGAAATGCGAAAGGGAGAAAATGCTTGTGTTTATTTCTTTTTACTTTTTCTGTCACGTTGAAAAATACAAGATCAATTTAAACGACTATTAAATAAATTTGACTTTTAATGAGTTGATTACATTTTTTTTGTTCAATGGGGTAATTTAAAAATTAAAAGTTCAAAAACATGATACATTAAATAAAACGCGTCTAACCACAAATGATCAAATCATTAATTTTTTTATATATTATTTTCTTCACATTTATATTTGTACATGAGTGCTTGCATTATCGGTAGTATCTAGCAAACTCTTTCTAAATCATTCTAAACATGAATATACCTTCAGCTTTTAAATCAACATATATAGTTTTTCTCATTCTTGTTAAATGGACAACACCTTTCAATATATGACAAGCATGCAATAGTTAAACATACTGAATAAAGCATGAAAATGTGACTCCATCACAATTAATTAAAAAACTATTTAACTATTTTTAATATATACAAATAAAACCACTTGATTCTTTTGTAACTCCCATGAAAATTATAGCTCATAATTAACAATATTATATATATTAAAATAATTAATTTTATTAAAATATATTCAATACTTAACGTTACAAATTAAATATAACATCACTTGTTCTAATACAAAAGTAAATGACGATAAATAAAAATAAGATATTTAAGATAAAACAATTAACTTTTATTATTATGAATAAAAATAAGATATTTATTTTGCCGATAAATTAAGCTAATTTTATCCTACATTTCTCATTACCGAAATATTATAATCAAAATAAAATTTGGTATTTTATTTAATTTAGCAGACTTATATTTTATTTAATTTAGCAGACTTACAATATATACTTAGATAAGCTTTTAGATTATTATTTTAAAAACATTAATATGCACAATACACCTACGCACACATCAAAAATTAATTAATGTTTTAGATTATTAATTAGTTGTTATACTATATATGTAGATGAGTTGAATTAATTAAGTGTTTATTAATTAATTTGAGTTTGAACAAGTTCGGAAGCATGCAGACAGTAACATATGATTTAATTTTAAGTGTTTAGGTTAATTTTGTTTTGTGTTGGATTGGATAGAGCTGAATTTAATTTGGATTGTTTAATCAGTAGTAATTAGTTTTGATTTTGATTTTGATTTCGAGTATATAATTAGCTATATGTGATGATTGCATTTAGCTAGGGATGGTTAAGCAATTATTGTTAATTTCAGTAGTACTTAAGCAATCAGCCTAATGACAAGAGTGGGAATGATATTATTAGACATCAACTCATGTCTCCGGTTTCTTTTGCATCCACATCTAATTATTCTGGGTATTAAAACTTTTTCGTGGGGGTCGAAAATTTAAGATTTGTATCATTGACTTTCATTGGGAGCTCTACTTGCAAGTCGGGACTCATAAACGGGCGACCTATGGAAAGGGCTATCTAGAGGCCGGATTAAAAATACCGATAGGTGCAAAAGACGTCGGGTCAATATCGCTAGGATGAAAGCCACCATAGTGGGTAGATGAGCCGACGAGGATGTCGGCTTTACAAAGCGGGTGTATTGATCTTAACTTCATCTTCTGATAGATGAGGAATAGTCCAGGGAAAATGAAATTGGGAATAGATGATTATGTTAGAGACTGAATTTAATACATGCAAGAGGAATGAAAGCTGAAAACCATAATCCAAACATATAGTATAAAGAAGCCCTTCTGGTTGTTAACAGAATATTTAACAACAAGACTTTTTCATTTTTGACCAAATATATTAAAACTGTAATCCCTTACAAAACATGAAAAGATTACCAAATGAAATAGTAATCCTTTCAAACAAAAAGACATACATATATGATAATAGTAACCAGCTATTTGCTTTTATATATGTCATAAAGTATAATAAATAAAAACTAAACAAAGAATTAATGAAGAACTAAAACATTCAAAGTATATACAACATCCCCATGCCAAAAATTAACCCAGAAACTCCCAAATCAAGCAGTTCTTTACCCATCTTTGGCAAGCAACAAATGTAACCACATCTAAAAGTAGTTATACTTGCAACTTGTGAAAAACAAGTATATATATGTGCAAAAACTAAGAAACAGCTTAATTTCCTTTTGAATCTAATATTTAACAGTGTTTATACAAAAAGAAAAGACCCAAAACATGAAAATAAACACCACTCATATACAAAAATGGATTGCTGAACTACAGGCCCATAATTCTAAGAGTTCGAAGAAGCTTTTTCTGATTATAATAATAGTGACAGCAAAAGAGCAATTCACTACCCAACATTGCAATTTACTACTCTTCAGAAATTCAGAACAAACACGCTAGAACTTCCAAAATCTAAAATAAACAAACCAATTCAGTAAGGCTAGAACTATATAAGAACAATAAGCCCTGTGCCACTACAATTACAAGCCATTTTGGTCCAAAATAAACAATAACATATGAATCCAAAAACAATATTACTTTTACTTTCTTCGGAAAACAGAAAAAACAATTTTTAACTCAATGCACCCAATATAAGATACAACACCTAACAGTACTATATTGATACAAAACAATTTGAATAAATATTATGAGTACTGTGGAACCTCCTATATTGATACAAAACAATTTGTATAAATATTATGAGTACTGCGGAATAGGTTCCGTACTAGTACATGCTGAAGGTGAAGGTGGTGGTTCTTCTTCTTCTGGTATGGAATATTTATAAGTACTGCCCCTTCGTGTTGAGTATCCTGATAGGAGTAGTACTAGTACTGATGATGAGTTGATGCCGATGTCGTCGATGGATTCTCAAGAACAAACATTGGAATCGGAATCGGAATGGGATGATTTAATTAAGTTGGCTGAATCCTCTGGTCCTTCTTGTATGGAATCACAAGTACCCCTTGTATTGATGAGTTGATGCCGGTGATAGAATTTCAACAACAAACACTCGATTGTGATGACTTATTTAACCATCCTAGTCAAGTGTTTACAAAGGGGTACTTGTGATTTCATACAAGAAGGACCAACTGAATCCAGTAATTCAGTAAGCTTAATTAAATCACCCCATTCCCATTCTGATTCCATTTTTGACAAATGCATCCAAAGCCCAAACTAGTAATGCGAACGAGCTATGAGCTAGAAGTTATGAGTTAGAGTACTAACTTCTTTTTTTGATAAGTATCAATTATCAAACTAGTACTGAATAAAAAAAAGGATATCTTGAAAATATTTCCATGTTGCAATGTTATATGAGCAACCATGTCAACTCCCACCCTCATCGCACAAACCGGACATACCTGCAAAGCAGAACACACCTTTCTTATAAAGTAGACTTGGGAAAACACAATTAAACTACATAATTGTTTTAGCAAAAAATGTATCAACAATTAAAATAATACTGAAGTAACACATGATATTGCATCCTCCATTTTGTAGGACAATGCTTAAGAATTCAAATCCTGTATTTACTTCAAAAGAAATCCACAGAGGGTACACTTTACAGAAAATGAACACAACGACGGCTTCCAATCCCTCAACTCATATTCAATCTTGTTTGACAAAGCCTCGCCACTATAAATTAACCCCTTTCTTAAATCTTATTAATTATCAGTAAGAAAACCATCTCTAATATCATCCTTAGCCCCTCCCATAAAACAACAAGACTTATATATATGATAATAGTAACCAGTTATTTGCTTTTATATATGTCACAAAGTATAAATAAAAACTAAACAAAGAATTAATGAAGAACTAAAACATTCAAAGTTACCCCCATCCCCATGCCAAAAATTAACCCAGAAACTCCCAAATCAAGTAGTTCTTTACCCATCTTGGCAAGCAACAAATGTAACCACATCTAAAAGTAGTTACACTTAACTTGTGAAAAACAAGTATATCTATGTGCAAAAACTAAGAAACAGCTTAATTTCCTTTTGAATCTAATATTTAACAGTGTTTATACAAAAAGAAAAGACCCAAAACATGAAAATAAACACCACTCATACAAAAATGGATTGCTGAACTACAGGCCCATAATTCTAAGAGTTCGAAGAAGCTTTTTCTGATTATAATAATAGTGACAGCAAAAGTGCAATTCACTACCCAACATTGCAATTTACTACTCTTCAGAAATTCAGAACAAACACGCTAGAACTTCCAAAATCTAAAATAAACAAACAAATTCAGTAAGGCTAGAACTATATAAGAACAATAAGCCCTGTGCCGCTACAATTACAAGCCATTTTGGTCCAAAATAAACAATAACATATGAATCCAAAAACAGTATTACTTTTGCTTTCTTCGAAAAACAGAAAAAACAATTTTTAACTCAATGCGCCCAATATAAGATACAACACCTAACAGTACTATATTGATGCAAAACATTTAGTATAAATATTATGAGTACTTTCCGGTACTAGTACATGATGAAGGTGAAGGTGGTGGTTCTTCTTCTTCTGGTATGGAATATTTATAAGTACTGCCCCTTCGTGCTGAGTATCCTGATAGGAGTAGTACTAGTACTGATGATGAGTTGATGCCGATGTCGTCGCGGAATCTCAAGAACAAACATTGGAATCGGAATCGGAATGGGATGATTTAATTAAGTTGGCTGAATCCTCTGGCCCTTCTTGTATGGAATCACAAGTACCCCTTGGTGTTGAGTATCCTAATACTAGTACTGATGAGTTGATGCCGGTGATAGAATTTCAACAACAAACACTTGACTGTGATGATTTATTTAACCTTGATAAGTTGATGCCAACGACGGAATCTCAAGAACAAACATTGGAATGGGATTGATTTATTTATCGTCCCATTCCAATGCTTGTTCTTGAGACTCCGTCGTCGGCATCAACTTATCAAGGTTAAATAAATCATCCTAGTCAAGTGTTTACAAAGGGGTACTTGTGATTTCATACAAGAAGGACCAACTGAATCCAGTAATTCAGTAAGCTTAATTAAATCACCCCATTCCCATTCTGATTCCATTTTTGACAAATGCATCCAAAGCCCAAACTAGTAATGCGAACGAGCTATGAGCTAGAAGTTATGAGTTAGAGTACTAACTTCTTTTTTTGATAAGTATCAATTATCAAACTAGTACTGAATAAAAAAAAGGATATCTTGAAAATATTTCCATGTTGCAATGTTATATGAGCAACCATGTCAACTCCCACCCTCATCGCACAAACCGGACATACCTGCAAAGCAGAACACACCTTTCTTATAAAGTAGACTTGGGAAAACACAATTAAACTACATAATTGTTTTAGCAAAAATGTATCAACAATTAAAATAATCTTGAAGTAACACATGATATTGCATCCTCCATTTTGTAGGACAATGCTTAAGAATTCAAATCCTGTATTTACTTCAAAAAGAAATCCACAGAGGGTACACTTTACAGAAAATGAACACAACGACGGCTTCCAATCCCTCAACTCATATTCAATCTTGTTTGACAAAGCCTCGCCACTATAAATTAACCCCTTTCTTAAATCTTATTAATTATCAGTAAGAAAACCATCTCTAATATCATCCTTAGCCCCTCCCATAAAACAACAAGACTTATATATATGATAATAGTAACCAGCTATTTGCTTTTATATATGTCATAAAGTATAATAAATAAAAACTAAACAAAGAATTAATGAAGAACTAAAACATTCAAAGTATATACAACATCCCCATGCCAAAAATTAACCCAGAAACTCCCAAATCAAGCAGTTCTTTACCCATCTTTGGCAAGCAACAAATGTAACCACATCTAAAAGTAGTTATACTTGCAACTTGTGAAAAACAAGTATATATATGTGCAAAAACTAAGAAACAGCTTAATTTCCTTTTGAATCTAATATTTAACAGTGTTTATACAAAAAGAAAAGACCCAAAACATGAAAATAAACACCACTCATACAAAAATGGATTGCTGAACTACAGGCCCATAATTCTAAGAGTTCGAAGAAGCTTTTTCTGATTATAATAATAGTGACAGCAAAAGTGCAATTCACTACCCAACATTGCAATTTACTACTCTTCAGAAATTCAGAACAAACACGCTAGAACTTCCAAAATCTAAAATAAACAAACAAATTCAGTAAGGCTAGAACTATATAAGAACAATAAGCCCTGTGCCGCTACAATTACAAGCCATTTTGGTCCAAAATAAACAATAACATATGAATCCAAAAACAGTATTACTTTTGCTTTCTTCGAAAAACAGAAAAAACAATTTTTAACTCAATGCGCCCAATATAAGATACAACACCTAACAGTACTATATTGATGCAAAACATTTAGTATAAATATTATGAGTACTTTCGGTACTAGTACATGATGAAGGTGAAGGTGGTGGTTCTTCTTCTTACGGTATGGAATATTTATAAATCTTGCCCCTTAAATGCTGAGTATCCTGATAGGAGTAGTACTAGTACTGATGATGAGTTGATGCCGATGTCGTCATGGAATCTCAAGAACAAACATTGGAATCGGAATCGAATGGGATGATTTAATTAAGTTGGCTGAATCCTCTGGTCCTTCTTGTATGGAATCACAAGTACCCCTTGGTGTTGAGTATCCTAATACTAGTACTGATGAGTTGATGCCGGTGATAGAATTTCAACAACAAACACTTGACTGTGATGATTTATTTAACCTTGATAAGTTGATGCCAACGACGGAATCTCAAGAACAAACATTGGAATGGGATTGATTTATTTATCGTCCCATTCCAATAGCTTGTTCTTGAGACTCCGTCGTCGACATCAACTTATCAAGGTTAAATAAATCATCTAGTCAAGTGTTTACAAAGGGTACTTGTGATTTCATACAAGAAGGACCAACCGAATCGAAAGAATTGATGAAAGCTTAATTAAATCACCCATTCCCATTCTCGATTCCATTTTTGACAAATGCATCCAAAGCCCAAACTAGTAATGCGAGCGAGCTATGAGCTAGAAGTTATGAGTTAGAGTACTAACTTCTTTTTTTGATAAGTATCAATTATCAAAATAGTACTGAATAAAAAAAAGGATATCTTGAAAATATTTCCATGTTGCAATGTTATATGAGCAACCATGTCAACTCCCACCCTCATCGCACAAACCGGACATACCTGCAAAGCAGAACACACCTTTCTTATAAAGTAGACTTGGGAAAACACAATTAAACTACATAATTGTTTTAGCAAAAAATGTATCAACAATTAAAATAATACTGAAGTAACACATGATATTGCATCCTCCATTTTGTAGGACAATGCTTAAGAATTCAAATCCTGTATTTGCTTCAAAAGAAATCCACAGAGGGTACACTTTACAGAAAATGAACACAACGACGGCTTCCAATCCCTCAACTCATATTCAATCTTGTTTGACAAAGCCTCTCGCCACTATAAATTAACCCCTTTCTTAAATCTTATTAATTATCAGTAAGAAAACCATCTCTAATATCATCCTTAGCCCCTCCCATAAAACAACAAGACTTATATATATGATAATAGTAACCAGTTATTTGCTTTTATATATGTCACAAAGTATAAATAAAAACTAAACAAAGAATTAATGAAGAACTAAAACATTCAAAGTTACCCCATCCCCATGCCAAAAATTAACCCAGAAACTCCCAAATCAAGTAGTTCTTTACCCATAGTGTTTGTTGTTAAAATTCTATCACCGGTATCAACTCACCAGTACAATACCCCATTCTTAGCCTACGCTCATCATCAATATGACCACACAATCCGATAATATCAAAATTCTCCGAAAAAAATAGGCATGGAAACTCTTCCCTAATATCATCATCTACATCAATTTCTTCAAAACCCATAAACATATCTGCATCAAAATCATCCGCTTCATTTCAGATAAACGAAATTACATGTAAACATGACTAATAACACCTGCCTGGAAGAAATTTGAGCTTACCAGATCGCGATTGAAGAGCGGATTGGTAGCGCTTTGAAGCAGAAGAGAGACGAGCACTCCACGAATCAGCGTCCATGCTTTGAAATTGAAGCTCTTTGAGATCAAATCAATTAGGGTTTCAAGGGATTAGAATGATTTTTTTGAGTGGTTGATTAGAAACCTCAGAAATGATGAGATTAATAGAGATGAGTGAATTGGGTATTTTTTTGGGTTTTATTTGTGAGGACTGAGAAATGATAGAGATAAGAAACAGCTTTAGGTGAATCACCCAAAGGTAGGACGCAGTTGTCTTCTGGACGCGCTTTATATTGTTCATTTATATTTTGTCCAATTTTATTTTGTTGGTAAGTATTTTTGTCCAAATATTACTCATACAAAATACAAATCTTTCAATAATTTTATTTTTGTTAGAAATAAAATAATCGAAAGATAACCACCAAAGTAAATGGTGGACCCTTAAAAGGCTATAAGTTGTTTTAATGCAATTTTAACTTCTTTTAATGCTGAATGTTAAGTTGTGAAATCTATCTAATAAAATATAAATGATTTTTGAATTTTCCATTTCATTCGATAAATAAATCATCAATTGGTCGTTCGAAGTTTGAGATAAATTTAAATACGTTAAATACAGTCTTGGGAGAAGCACGGGATAACTAGTCTATCTAATAAAATCTGAAATAATTTTGAATTTTCTACTTCATTTCGATAAATCAATCTGCCATTTTAGTCGATATAATAAAATAGAATTCATTTTGAATATTTCATTTGACAAAATCTGAGGAATGTTCAGATTTATCTTAATTCTTCTAAAGGCTCACATTTCATTTCACACTAAAAATTCTTGTCCAAATCAAATCAACCTCTAAAAATTCAAATTCAAATCAAATAACATAATGATAATAATAATTATAATAATAATAATTATAACAATACTAATAATAAAAATAACAATAATAATAATTACTACTATTATAATAATAATAAAATTATTATAATAGTAGTAATAATAATAATAATAATAATAATAATAATAATAATAATAATAATAATAATTACTAATTATTATTATTATTATTCTAATTATAATTATAATAGCAATACAAATACTAGTAATAATAATAATAATAACAATAATAATTATTATTAAAATAGTACTAATATTAATAATAATTATTATAATAATAGTAATAAAATAATTATAATAATTATTATTATAATAATAGTAATAGTAATAATTATTATAATTATTACTATTATAATAGTAGTAATTAAAATAATAGTAATAGTAATAGCAATAGTGATAATAATTATTATTAGTATTATTAATATAATTATAATTATAGTAATTGTAATAATAATTATAGTAGTAATATTAATAATAATAATAATAATAATATAATAATAATAATAATAATAGTGATTAAAATAATAGTAATAGTAATAGCGATAGTAATAATAATTATAATAATTATTATTATTAGTATTATTATCATAATTATAATTATAATAATTATAATTATAATTATAGTAATAGTAATAATAATTATAGTAGTAGTAGTAATAATAATAATAATAATAATAATAATAATAATAATAATAATAATAATAATAATAATATATATGTTTTTGTGGAAACTATTTTGAAGAAGTGAGAGACAGTGAAGGACTCAGAAACTTAGATATATTACTTCATCATCGAATTAAATAAAGACATCACATATTCTTTCACATTGTTTCTGACATTTATGATTGTGGCCCCCCAAAATTAGGCGTCATCAACTTCGTCTTGGGTGCGTCGGATCGTAATCTGAAATTGAATCTGACTTCTTAATCTGACAATGTCGTGTATAATCTAATGAACATAAATTGTGAGTTTGAATACAAAATATTATCTACTAGAGATTATCTGAAACTCAAAAGGAGTCCTCATTACAATTATTATCACACTATTTCACGAGAATAGTGAGACTACTAATCTTATCCTCTGGACCATCACTCCGTTCCCAGGCTAAGTCAAAATATATTCTCATTTCACAGAAGAAAGCGGTGAAAGAAAGGGTGAGCTTCAACTAGCCCGAATAAATATTATGACTAAGATAATGTAGAATAAATTATCAATAGTCTCCAACAATATTAAAGCGATAAAATATAATAGACATCAAGTTTAAGCTGCGGTGGAACAAGCGATCCATTAAAAGAGTCGAGTAGAAAATAAAATCTACTATCTTTTATGATTTAAAGGTTTTTCATCAACATTATCGGCGAGACTTCGAAGCAATAAATATTCCACATCATCGAATCACCCTTGCTACTGACGAGGATATTCTTTAGTATCACGACCACAATTATCCATGCACCTACGGGCGAGAATATTTGTGTATTCATTAATGGTCATGATCGTACCAACAAGCTGTCCATCGATGCACTACGGACGATGAGGACTTTACAACATCATTTGTAACATTACGATTAAATGATTACAAGAATAATCCACAGTCGTAATCACACGAAGTCCATCATGCCTTCTCACAGGTACCCGAGATGACTTTTCAACGTAATATAAACATGAGGATGATGACAATGATATAAGAATTGATAAAAACGCAAGTTCAAGAATTAATTTGTCCGAGAACTACTAATGTCCAAATTATCGGCATGATCTTGCTTTGTAGAGTAAAATTCAAGAATGGTCAGGAAGAATATTTCCATGAAAAGATCTTTGGATGAAGCCTTGAAATATCGAGGATATTCTACTAATTTCATGGAGTATAGAAGTCAAACTTTAACTTATTGAGTATAATAAAGAATGGAATAACAAAAAAAATCACCATGCATGTAGTGCTTGGCGTAAACGAGTTATTCCAACGAGAATAATAATAACGGAACGGTCGAGGCAAAATTTTGCAAGCGGGATGTTCAACCAGAATAATAAAAAATTTTAACCCGGTCCGGTGTAAAACAGAACATGATGTTCCAGCGGAATAATAATAAGAGCGGAACCCGTCCGGCGTAAAAGCCTTGAGCGGGATATTCAGCGAATAATAAAAGGCGGAATCGGTCCGGTAAAAGCGCATGCAGGATATTCAACGAGAATAGTAAAGGCGGAATAATAGAAGAATGTCACCAAGTATAGGGTAAATGGCGTATCTGAGTTATTTCAACGAGAATAATAAGCGATGGAATAACAACAGTTCCTTCGTGAATAAGAAAGAATAACACCCTACGAATACAACAAATAATATTCCTACCTTAAGAAGAAGTGCGGATATATAAGTAGTGAAGTAGCGAAATACTTTCTTCTTTCTCTACATAGTTTATCTCTACTGAGTTTTAAATGAATTAAATAAGAAAATAATGAATGAATGAACTTATTTATAGAAAAATGGAATCGTAATAACTAACTCTCATGAGCAGTTGAGATTGATTTACTTTAATCTGACGGTCCATATTTAAAGTAAAATAAAATATAATATATTCTATTTATAATCTAATAAAATGAATAACTTTATAAAAGATTTTACTATCTGAAACACTATCTTGAGCACTTATCTGAAACACTATCATAATAAAATATAATATATTCTAATTATTGTCTAATAAAGCAGATAGCTTTATAAAAGTATTACATTTTATATAAAAAAATTTTACTATATGCAAAAACTCACGCGAATATTTATCTGCAACACTATGTATAATAGAATATAATATATTCTATTTATAGAATAACTTTATAAAAGTATTACATTTTTATATAAAAAAGATTTTACGTATTATTACATTAATAATACCAATAAAAGCTAGTGACTTATCACTTAAGCATCAATAATTAATATCGGTGCTACTCTTATCTGACCCGCGTATTCTTTATGCTTTTAACACCGGGTGTTTCAATGATTAACGGTAAAACTTCCGTAGTTATTTTCATAAAGTATTTTTATCGTTTTCTCGATCAAATGATAATTCCGTTATGTCCACCAATGATTGTCTAGTTGTACTAATATTCCTGTTAAAGCGAATATTCCCAGGCAATCGAATATTATATAACAACTTGCATCTTTTGCAAAATTTATAAATATTACCCACAACTATTATATCAATTTCACTCCATAATATTCAAAATAATATTTATAGAAAATTCATCTTTATTCAAAAGTTGGGGTTTCTGAATGATGGTTTGATAAATGTTCCTTTCTTTCATTATATAAAGCTGGAAAGCAAGAGTTTTATGTTCTCTTGTCAAACTTATCATATCATAACAAAACTCATCTTGAATAAATCTATTTTGCCCTCTTGATAATTATTGAACTTGAAAAGGCCGTGTGTAGGTAATCTACTTAAAGTTTTCTCATTCTTTGTCACGATAGCTTTTCAATTTCAACAAGAGTATAAGCTGTTGATTGGTCATCACTCATTTCCAAATCTGCTTTCGTTAAGAAGAAAAATATAAAATATAAAATTTCATTACCAAATTAAATTACGGAGAGTAATGATAATAGCTCGATAATGATAATTGTGGCGCCCCAAAATAGGTATACATCACACCATTCTACGAGTGCGCCAAATACGTGATGCAGAATCTGAAATACAATCTTTAATATCTGAACAAGAAATTTGTGAGTTTTTAATACAAATCATCTTTCTAGACAATATCCACTCTCGAATAAGTCCTCATTACATTTATTATCACCTTTATTTAACGAAATAGTGAGGACTACTAATATCTTATCATCTGTCCGTCACTCCGGTTCCCAGGCTAGTCGTCCAAATTTATATTCTTATTTCACGAAGAAACGATTGAAAGAAGGTGAGCTCAACTAGCCCGATGAAATATTATGACTAAGATAATGCGAAATAAATTATCATTAGCCTTGACGATGTTAAGCGATAAAATATAACAAACATCAAGTTTAAGCTGCGTGAGAACAAACGATCCATTAGAAGAGTTAAGTAGAGAATAAAATCTACTATCTTACATAATTTAAAAGGTTTTTCATGACTTTTATCGTTTGGGACTCGACAATAAATAATCCACATCATCGAATCACCCACTGCTTACTACGGCGAGGATATTCTTTAGTATCCGACCACAAATTATCCATACTACTACGGACCGAGGATATTTGTGTATTCATTAATAATTAAATGATCATGCCAACAAGCATATTCATTAATGCATTACGGACCAATGAGGACTTTTACCACATCATTTGTAACATTACGGTTAAATGATTACATAGAATAATCACAGTCGTAATCATACCAAGTCCATCTACCTTCTGAGGTACGAGATGACTTTCAACAAAATATAAACATGAGGATGATGACAATGATATAAAATTGATAAAACAAGTTCAAAATTAATTTATCCGAGGAACTAATAACGTCCAAATTGTCGACATGATCTTTGCTTTGAAGAGTAAAATTCAAGAATGGTCGGAAGAATATTTCCATGAAAAGATCTTTGGATGAAGCCTTGAATATCGAAGATATTCCACTAATTTCATGGAGTATAGAAGTCAAAACTTTAACCAATGAGTATAATAACGAATATAATAACAAAAGAAATCACCATGCGTGCGGTACTTGGCATAGATAGGTTATTCAATGATTAATAAATGTAACTGAACCGGTCGGTAAATTTGCCGCGAAAGATGTTGAAATAGAATAATAAAAGCGGAACGGTCCGAAGCGTAAGCGCATGAGCAGGGATATTCAACGAATAATAATAAAGATGGAACCCGGTCCCAGGCGTAAGCGTCTGAAACAAGATATTCAACGAATAATAATAAAAGGCGGAACAAGGTCCGGCGTAAGCGCTTGAGCAGGATATTCCAATAGAATAATAATAAAAGGCGGAATATTAGAAGAATGTCACCAAGTATAGGGTGAATCGCGTATCTTTGGTTATTCAGTGAGAATAATAAAGAATGGAATAACGAAGTTTTCTTCTTGAATCTGAAAGAAATAATACCCCTACGAGTACAACAAATAATATCCTTAGCGTAAAAAAAAGCGAATATAAGAGTAGGAAAGGAGCGAGAATACTTTTCATATAGCTTTTACATAATTTCTCTCTACAGAGTTTGAATTGAATTAAGTAATAAATAATGAAGGAAGGAGCTTATTTATAGAAAAATAAAGCTGCGTATTAACTAACTTATGAGCGGTTAGAGATTGATTTACTTTAATCGACGGTCCATATTTAAAGAAAAATCTTTTAAATAAAATATAATAAATTCTATTTATAATCTAATAAAATGAATAACTTTATAAAAGATTTTACTATGTAAATATTATCTGAACCCTTATCTGAAACCTTATGTGTAAGACCACAACTTATTATAAATAAAATCAATTTCCTCTAATTATATTTGTGAATAATAAGGTATTAATTTGATATAATTCTACGGTTATGGGTGAAATGTGTAAATTTTGCAAAATATGCAGTGGTTATAAAATAATCATTGTTGTTAGGGAATATTAAGTTTGGTCGTGGAATATTCTTGTTGTCGGGGAATATTAAATGCACGGCCTTGATCATTTATGGGCCCCATAGTGAGAATAAGCTGTCGAATGAAGAAAATGACAAATTTGAGTTTTTATAAATAACGATGTAGTTATTCTGGTTTTTACTTTGTTGGAATGCCCGGTGGTTAAAATACTGATGTCTGGCGTGGATCTGCGATATTGATGAATTATTGATCCTTACGTGAAGAAGCCTACTCGATAATTATTTACATGAATTCTTTATTCGATATTTTATTTTATTGATTCATAATTCTTTGCGTTGATATTTTATATTATTGTTGTTTGATAATTGTCATCTTACTGATATTTCCCATTATCGGATCGATAATTCATATTATTTGAATAATATTATTAGATAACATTATTGCGCAATGTCTAGAAAGTTCTATCGAGGAGAGGTTTGGTTACTTAATTGCGGCGATAAGGAGAAATTCTTATTGGAAAGCCCCTACTTTCACAGGAATGGCTGGGTTGTCGTAAATGTGATTACGTAATATTATTTGTGAATAATTAATTATTGATTCATATGATAAGGAAATATTTATTTTATGTGGATATAAATGTTGGATATATTTATTGTGGTTAAAAATGAAGGAGTTAATGTTGAGGTGTTTTATCGGTATTTTTTTGTCGAATGAAGGTATTAAAAATTAAACCAGGTGTTTTTGAGATATATTGTATGAGTTATAATTTTAAATCCAAATAGTTGGATCGTTGTAATTTTTTGGATATGTTATACATATATAAGTTGAGTATATGTCCACAAATTTTGAACCGTTAAAAATGAGCGTATAATTTGTTATGAATTTTAAGTGGTGTTGATTCGAAATTAGGTTTATAAATGATTTTGGTGGAAAATTCTAGAATTGAGTGGGCCCCACTTGTGGTTGGTGAAGAAATGTGCTGAATTTATTTTAAATGTGGTGGGTGGGAATAGTAGCGAGTAAATCCATCGGGTTTTGCGGTCAAGTCTCGCTAACATTTTCTATAAATAGAGGCTAAGTTAGAATTGAAAATCACACCCGAAAAACAAGTTTTCTCTCTTTCTCTCTCCAGTTATTGAGTGTATTTTGTGAGTATTTAGATACTTTGTGAGTTTCTATTCATCGGTGCAAGTTTTCTTCTTTACCTTATCTGATATTCAGATCGAAAGTACTAATATTTTGAGGTAAGGGATGTTATTTTATTCATATATGATATTATTTCTTGATATCATTATCTTAGAAGTATTGATCTGAATTTTTATCAAATTTGGAACTTTTTGTGTGGGGATTACTATTCACGTGTCTGACCTTATTCACGTTATCTGACCTTATTCACGAATCTGACCTTATTCAAGAAAAATGAAATTTTCTTCTTTTTGTCCAAGATGTACATTATGGTTTCTATCTTTGATTGTATCCATGTTTTGATCTTTATTTTTGAATTACGCTTCAAAATTGGTATTTATAAGTATTATTGATCTTGGATAAACCGTTATCACGAATCCCTACTATTTGTCCTTAGTTTCTTGGATTCATTTTCTTTAAAATATTTTTCATAATCCTCGGTCCTAAATGATGATATTACTAAATATCTTTGGCACAGTAGTCGAAGATAAATGATTAATCGATGAATATCTTTGGCCGTAGTGCAAAGATGAGCAGTGTTGAGATGAACATGACGATTGGTGATCTGAATGAATATCTTTGGCACATGGTGCAAAGATGAATATTTGATTAAAGATGTATATTGATTGTTATTATTCAGGGAATAAAATATTGATGATGGATTTTTAAATCTTAGAAGATAGTAGAACTCATTCTCTTTGACTCTTAAATGGATTGTTGTTTCCACTTTGTAGTTGTTGATCTAAAACTTGTTGGCTATTATATTTTATCATATTTTTCCTGTTGAAGACTAACGATAATTTGTTGTATATTATCTTAGTCATAATATTCTTCTTAGGGGCTAGTTGAGCTCACCCTTTTCCTTTTGTTCCATTTTTCTCGGGAGGTGAGAACATAGCGAGGAACTAGTCGAGTGCGGAGTGATGGTTCTAGAAAGATGTTTTATCGATCCTCCTTATTTACGTAAAATAGTGTTTGAATAATTATAACGAGGACTTATTTGAGTGTGGATATTATGCAGAAAACAATATTTGTATTTAAACTCACGATATGTGTTGTGCATTATTTTGTCGATAATTGTATTATTGAAGTTGTAGTTTGCTTTACGTACCATGTATTTGGCGACTCGAAATGGGTGTTGTATACTATTTTGGGGGCGTCTGCTATCGTAATAAAATATAATATATTCTAATTATTATACAATAAAACATATAACTTTATAAAAATATTTTATTTTATATAAAAGATTTTACTATTAGCGTAATAAAGCGAATAACTTTATAAAAGTATTACATTTTATATAAAAGATTTTACATTTTATTACATTAATAATACCGATAAAACAAAAAGCGGTGACTTATCACATAAGCATCGATAATCAATCTGGTGTCTTTCTTATGCGACTTCGTGTATTCTTGTACTTTTAACACCGGTGTTTCAACAATTAACGGTAAAACTTAGCGAGTTATTTTCATAAAAATATTTTTATCGTTTTCTCGATTCGATGATGAATTCCGTTATTGGGGTCCACCAATGATTATTAATAGTTGTCACGAATATTCCTGTTAAAAGCGAAAATTCCCAGACCCGATAGAATATTATATAACAACTTGTGTACTTTGCAAAATTTATAAATATTATCCACAACTATAACATTATATCAAATTCGTTCCATAATATTCAAAATGATATTTATAGAAAATTCATCTTTATTCATAAAAGTTGGGGTCTTACAACCTCCCCTTCTTATGAAATTTAAGCCCTCGAAATTAAGTGCGTACACAGTATGTCGAAGAGGTAAGGATACCTTGATTTCATTTGATTCTAACTCCAAAGTCATTTCCTCAACATCGTGGTTTCTCCACAAAACTATGACTTGAGGTATAACCTTGGGCGTAGAATATGTTCCTTCTTATCAAGATTTGAGCAGGAACCTCTTCAATACGTCAAATCTTCCGCTATTTCATCCGGTTCTAACTTCGATAATGTGGTTCGAGTCTTTCACATATTTACGTAACATGGATATGTGAAAAGCGTTAAGAAAAAGAGACATACTTGGCGGTAAAGCGAAGTACTATAGGCCACGGTTCCTACTCGATCGAGGATTAAAATGGTAGATGAATCGAGGATTGAGCTTTCCTCTCTTTCCAAATCTCGTAACTCCTTTTTCATGGAGCGACACGTAACAACACATGATCTCTCTATCCAATTCCACGTCCTTTCGATGAAGATCGACATAACTCTTTTGTCGATCTTGTGAGGTTTATATACGTTCTTGGGATCGTTTGAATCTTTTACGTAGTCATACGTACCAACTCTGTCCCAACAACGTTGCTTTCTCCCACCTCATCCCGTACATCTTTGGAGAGCGATACTTTCTTCCATACAGCGCCTCAAATGGAGCCGTGCGATACTTGCTTGATAAGCTGTTGTTGTAGGAAAACTCCACCATGGTAACAACTTATCCCTTCCCTTGAAGTCGAGGACACAAAGTCTTAATAGATCTTGAGAGTTTGAATAGTCCTCTTCGTTTGTCCGTCCGTCTCGAGGATGATATCTTTGAAACTAAATCGTAAATCTGTGCCCGTAGCTTTTGAAACTAACCCAAAATCGTGAAGTGAATCTTGGGTCTCGATCGAAACTATGGATCTTGGCATACCATGCAGGTCTTACAATCTCGTTTATGTCCATCTGAGCGAGGCGTTCAAGTGTATAAGTTTCTCGTATTGGTAAGAAATGAAAGCGGACTTAGTCGATCTATCAACAATGACCCAAATCGTATCTATACCTTGAGAAACCTTAGGAAGGCCGTGCTTGAAATCCATGGTAATGTGCTCCCTTCCACTCACTGGAATTTCAAGTGGTTGCTGATGGACCTTTTGGTACTTTATGCTCGCTTTAACTTTCGTTGACAAGTTAGACACCTTGAGATAAGCGACTCTATCTCTCTCTTCGTATTGCTCCACCAAAAATGTATGGCCGAATATCGTGATACATTTTGGTACTCCCAAGATGGATTATAAGCGATTGTGTTGTGCGCCTCCATCATGATTTTATACTTTAAATCAAGGTCGTTAGGAACACAAAAGTGCAGGAGTTGACTTGAAGTATTCCTTCTTCATCCGATTCTTGCTTGGCGTAGCACCTTCTTGTACTTTCTTCCTGCATCGCATCGACTCCAGTGCAGAAATTGAGCGACTTTAACTTTATCAATTAAAGTCGGTTCTACTTCATATATTCGCCATCATCACATGGGTTCTTGGAGTCTTTAACTCTATCTCTATCCTTTGCAAGTCACCTGAAATGGGCCTTTGTGTTGACAATATCGCACTTTTCGTACTTGCATATGATCTTACTTTCGATCGTCGGCTACCACGTTCGCTTTTCGGGATGGTATTATCATAATCTTTCAACATTTCAAGCCAACGTCGTTGTCGCGTGTTGAGTTCCTTTTGAGTGAAGAAATATTTGAGGCTTTTATGATCCGTAAAGATCTCCACCTTCTCCCATACAAGTAATGCCTCCAAATTTTAAGTCAAGACAACATTTTTAACTCTGAAGTCGTGAGTAGGATAATTCCTCTCATATTCTTTGAGTTGTCTTGAGGCCTAGGCTATGACTTTCCCATGTATTGCATGAGAACATATCCCAACCCTTTACCCAAGCATCATTTGTGAGCGACAAATCCCTCAAGAGCGGATGGTATTGTCCGAGCAGTCTTTGAAATGAGTCTCTCTTGAGTTCTTGAAACTCTTCTCACATTCTTCGCTCCAATAGAACTTTGAATCTTTCCGAATCAAATTTGAGTTAATGGAGTAGCTATTAGAAAAATCCTTCCACGAATCTCAGATAATAACCAATGGCCCAGAAAGCTACGTGCTTCGATCATTGATTTAGGTTGCTCCCGACTTTGAATTGCTTGATCTTTGTCGGGATCAACTTATATTCCATGACTTGATATTACGTGCCCAAGGAATGCTACTTCCTCAAGCCAGAACTCACATTTCTTCAACTTGGCATAAAGCTTGTATTCACGAAGCTTTTGGAGTGTCTGCCTCAAGTGTTGCTCATGATTTTCACGGCTTTTGGAATAAATAAGGATGTCATCAATAAAGACGACCAAAAAGTGATCCAAATATTCCTTGAATACTCGGTTCATCATATTTATGGAAGCGGCGGGGAGCATTAGTCGATCGAAAGGACATGACTAGGAATTTATAATGCCGTCTGGGGAGTTAAAAGCCGAGTCTTTGGAATGTCAAGCCGGTTCACAATCTTCAATTTGTGATATCCGGAGCGAAGATCGATCTTTGAAAAGAATTTGGCTCCTTTACAATTGGTCAAACGGGTCATCAATACGTGGCAATGGGTACCTATTTTTGATGGTGGCGTGATTGACTCCAGATAATCAATCTGAAAGTCGCATACTCCCATCTTTCCTTTTCATGAATAGAGCAGGAGCACCCAGGAGAAGTACTAGGATGAATAAAGCCATGTCTACAATAATTCCTGCGGTTGGGTCTTTAACTCACGAAGTTCAATAGAGCCATTCGATATGGGGCTTTGGAAATGGGTTTTATCACGGGTTCGAATTCGATACAAAATTTAATTTCACGCTACGGGGGTAGGCGGGAAGTTCTTGAGAATCGTCGGAAATTTATTAATAATAGAAATATCATTCAAAAGCGGCGTATTTTATTTAGATGCGTGGCGTGGGCTAAGAAATCTTGACATCCGTTTTTAATAAGCGAATAGCTTTATGGCTTGAGATGGCCAGTGATTGATTTTAATGGTTTGGTCGCTTGAATTAGCATAATAGGTTGATTATGAAAATGAAAGCTAACACCTTACTGAAAACAATCGATTTTTGCATGATGAGTAGTTAACCATCAATCCCTAAAATCACGTCAAATGCAAGTATTTTCAATGAAATAAGATCGACGGGTAATGTGAGGTGCAATTTGAACCAAACAAGACTTATAAGCGATTGGATGTAATGAAGGTTTCTCCCAACGGAGTTTCCAGATAAGTCAAAGTCTAATTTCTCGGTCAAATTTAATCGTTGGTATAAGTAGGAGAAATAAAAGAATGGGTAGAACCGGTATCAAATAAAGTATAGACTTTGCTTTAGAGTTTATGATAAAACTTACGTGATGACCTCGTTCGGGTTCCTTGCTTTACGGGAGAGTCACAACAAAGCGCTCTCCGCTTTGTCTTCTACTGGCTTTAACTTTTACGGGACGGACCTTTGGTGTCGGTGAATGACAAAATCGGGCTAAGTGACCTTCTCTTCCTGATTATAACATGCTTTGGGCTGACATCATTGTGATTTGGGCCGATGTGTCCTCCCTCGCATTTGAAGCATATGATGGGTGGTCGTTCTCCTTCCTTAACAATGGGTCTTTGGTCTTGACGTCTTTCCATCATTATTGAATCTCCTCTTCTTGAAATGTCCATTCTTATTGCTTTGGCCTTGATTACCACCCAAGTGGTTACCATTTACGGCTGTTGATTCCCTCACGCTTGTTGTCAAGCTTGATGGATGCTACCATTTGGTATTATCATTTTGTCGGTTTTCTCTCTTTTGGTTGCGTTGACTCGTTATCGCGCTCCACTAAGCGAGCCCTATTTACAACATCTGAATCTGAACCACGGTTTATGAGAAATAAGATGTTAACGTATCTCGACTTTCAAACCTCTTAAAAACTTCCGTGTCATTCTCTCTTCATTATCCATAAAAGTGGGATATGGCTAGGAACAACTCGACAAACTTTGCTTCGTATTGCGACACGGTCGTATTATTACATTCGACTTGATGAACTCCATCTCCTTACGTGTGAGCCGAATACTTTCGGGAAAGTACTTGTTGTTGAATAGTTCTTGGAACTTCTCCCAAGACATTTTCGATGTGGCGGGTTGAGTACACTTTCTGGAATTCCCACCGATGTCGCCTCTCCTCTTGACATAAAAGCGCGAAAGGGAACCTTTTGCTCCTCGGAGCATCCCAGACATCAAATATCTTGGTGATACTGCTTTATCCATGCTTCAGCCTTAAGTGGTTTTGGCTTTCGATAAACTCCATTGGTCTAGCTCCTTGAAGCATTTAGCGGTGACCTTAGAGAGTTTCCGGTGGTTCCACTACATTTTGGGCGAGGCTTTCTCACTTTGTTGTTTGCGTGAATTGCATAAAGCCTCTGAACATTCCATCGTTCATCATTTAGGTCGGTGTTGTTGTTTGCGTGAGGATTATCGCCTTCACGATGCACATTATCACGGTTATTGATATGTGGTGAATCAGCGGTCGCTTTGTGCTCCATTCTTATTCTCAACATTATCGGATGTCATTTTCGAATCTTGCCACAAAATAAAAGGTTAATTGATATGTAACATATTGTCCTATATTACGTGAGCCAATTAAATACCAAAAAAAACTTAGGTAGATCATACTTAGCGAAGGAATTTCCGTCTCTCCCCTCTAGTTCTATTCTCACATCTTAGCGGAGATCATATCCTAAGCTTTGATACCAACTATGGCGCCCCCAAAATAGGTATACATCACTGATACGAGTACTTGAATACATAGTACTGAGAATCTGAAATACAATCTTTAATATACTGACAGAAGGCATGAGTTTTAATACAAATCTTAGTCTTACAAACAATATCCACTCTCTCGAAATAAGTCCTCATTACATTTATTATCACCTTTATTTAGCAGAATAGTGAGGACTACTAATCTTATTATCACGGTCCATCACTCAGTTTCCCAGGCTAAGTCCCAACTATATTTTCATTTCACGAAAAGAGCGGTGAAAGAAAGGGTGAGCTCAACTAGCCCGATGAAAAATATTATGACTAAGATAATGCGAGAATAAATTATCATTAGCCTTGACGGTGTTAAAGCGATAAAATATAACAAACATCAAGTTTAAGCTTGCAGCGGAACAAGCGATCCATTAGAAGAGTCAGTAGAGAATAAAATCTACTATCTTACATGATTTAAAAGGTTTTCATGACTTTTATCGGCTGGGACTCGACAATAAATAATCCACATCATCGAATCACCTACCTTCTGACGAGGATATTCTTTAGTATCACGACCATAATTATCCATGCCTTTATGGACCAAGGATATTTGTGTATTCATTAATGGTCATGATCATGCCAACAATTTGTTCATTAATGCATTCACGGACCATGAGGACTTTTACCACATCATTTGTAACATTACGGTTAAATGATTACATAGAATAATCCACAGTACGTAATCATACCAAGTCCATCTACGCCTTACTGAGCCCGGAGATGACTTTCAACAAAATATAAACATGAGGATGATGACAATGATATAAGAATTGATAAAACAAGTTCAAGAATTAATTTATCCATGAACTAATAACGTCCAAATTGTCGGCATGATCTTTGCTTTGAAGAGTAAAATTCAAGAATGGTCGGGAAGAATATTTCCATGAAAGATCTTTGGATGAAGCGCTTGAATATCGAGGATATTCTACTAATTTCATGGAGTATAGAAGTCAAAATTTAACTTATTTGAGTATAATAACGAATGTAATAACAAAAGAAATCACCGTGCGTGCGATTGCCATAGACATGTTATTCAATGATTAATAAGTAATGGAACCGAATCGGTGAAATTACGCTTGCAAGCGGGATGTTCGATAGAATAATAAAAAAGCGGAACCCGGTCCGGCGTAAATGCCTGAACGAGGATATTCAGCGAATAATAATAAAGATAGAACCGAATCCGACGTAAACACACTTGCGAGGATATTCCAATGAATAATATTAAAAGAGCGGAACCGGTCCGGCGTAAAAGCCTTACAGATAGGATATTCAATGAATAATAATAAAAGCGGAATATTAGAAGAATGTCACCAAGTATAGGGTAATTCGCGTATCTTTGGTTATTCAATGAGAATAATAAAGAATGGAATAACGAGTTTTTTTCTTGAATCTGAAAAGAAATAATACCCCTTACGAGTCTGACAAATAATATCCCTTAGGTTTATACCTAAGGGATATTTCAACGATTAACGGTAAAACTTCGTAGTTATTTTCATAAAAGTATTTTTATGTCGTTTTTTCAATCTAACAATAATTAGTTGTGGGGTCCACATGATTATTAATAGTTATGCGAATATTCCTGTTAAAACTAGGATATTCCCAGGCCGTCGAATATTATATAACAACTTGCGTACTTTGCAAAATTTATGAATATTACCCACAACTATAACATTATATCAAATTCGTTCCATAATATTCAAAAATGATATTTATAAAAATTCATCTTTATTCACAAAAGTTGGGGTTTTACAATAATATCATAAAGTAGTGATTTTAGGAGATAATAATTAAATTATAAAGGATAATATCATAACGATTGACATTACCAAAACAATTTAGATTTATAGTGATTTAGGGATTATAAATTCAAAATATTAATTTGAGATTAAAAAATAGTGATTTTAGGAGATAATTAATTAAATTATAAAGGATAATATTAGAGCAGGTTTACATTACCAAAAGCAGTTTTGATTTATAATGATTTAGTGGATTATAAATTCTAAATATTAATTTGGGATTAAAAAATAGTGATTTTAGGAGATACTCTCTCCGTCCCTTAATATAACTTTTTAGAGTTGTACATAAGTATTAAGAAAATGATTGTATAGCATTAAATATAATATTAAATGTCCATATTGCCCTTGTATTGGAAAAAGAAATTATTATTTATTGGGCAAAAAATAATGAGAGAACCAAAGTTATATTTAATACTTGGGGTAATATTGGAAACTAAGCTGTAAAACCCCAACTTTTTGAATAAAGATGAATTTTTTATAAATATTATTTTTGAATATTATGGAGTGAAATTGATATAATGTTATAGTTGTGGGTAATATTTATAAATTTTGCAAAATCTGTGAAGTTGTTATATAATATTCGATTGGTGGGAAATATTCATTTTAACGGGGAATATTAAATGCAATGACACAAACATTGGTGGACCCTAGCAACGAAATTATTTTCGGATTGAAAAAAGCGACAAAATACTTTATAAAAATAACGGCGGAAGTTTTACAGTTAGCTATTGAAACACCGGTGTTAAAAATAATGATGTCTGGCGTGGTTGCGTAGTAGCGCACGGTATTGATTATTGATGCTTCGTGATAAGTCACTTTCGGTTTTGTTGGTATTATTAATGTAATAATCTGAGAAAAATCTTTTATATAAAAGCAGAATACTTTTATAAAGTTATTACATAAATATAATATATTATATTCTATTATGCGTAGTGTTGCATAGTTATACGCGTAGTAATTTTTTTTATATAAAAGCAGAATACTTTTATAAAGCTATACATTTTTATTAGACAATAATTAGAATATATTATATTTTATTATGCATAGTGTTTTGCATAATTACTGCGTAGTGTTTGCATAGTAAAATCTTTTATAAAGTTATTAGTTTTATTAGATTATAAATAGAATATATTATATTTTATTTAAAATATTTTTGCTTTAAATATGAATAGTCAGATTAAAGTAAATCAATCTGGACCGTTCATGAGTTAGTTCTTATCACGATCCATTTTTCTATAAATAGAAGCTCATTCCTTCATTATTTTCTTTACGAATTCACTAAACTCTGAGAGATAAACTATAGAGAGAAAGAAGAAAGTATTCTTCTTTCACTTCTTATATATCCGATTACTCTTCTTCTTAAGGTAGGGAATATTATTTGTTGTACTAAATAAGGGGTGTTATTCTTTCTTATTCATGAAGAGAAGCTGTTGTTATTCCATTGCTTATTATTACATTTGGAATAACTTTTGTATCTGTGATCTACCCTATACTTGATGACATTCTTACATTATTATTCTTTACTTATTACATTTGGAATATCACATGCATGCGTTTCGTCGGACTGATTAAAATCTTTATTATTACATTAGAATATCGTATACTGTGCATTTTTGACGTGTGGGACTGGTTTAAATCTTTATTATTATTACATTGGAATATCTTGTCTGCATGCGTTTACGTCGGACTGATTAAAATCCTTATTAGTATTACATTGGAATAACTTTTCTACATCTGAAGTCTGGCATGCATGATGATTTACATTGTTATTACATTTTATCGGTTTAACATTGTTGGAGACTAATGATAATTTATTCTGCATTATCTTAGTCGTAATATTTCTTCTTGGGCTAGTTGAGCTCACCCTTTCTTTCATTTGATCTCTTGAAATGAGAATATAGGCGGAGGACGAGTCGAGAGCGGAGTGATGGTCGAAGAATAGCATTAGTAGTCCTCATTATTACGTGAAATAGTGTGATAATAATTGTAATGAGGACTCCTTTTGAGTTTGTATAATCTCTAGTAGATAATATTTGTATTCAAACTCACGAGTTTATGTTTTGTCGTATTGTACCGCGACATTTGTATTAATACGTTGTATTTGAATTACATACCATGTATCGGCGACCCAAGATGGGTGATGTATACCTAATTTTGGGGCGTCACGGTTAATATCAAAGCTTAGGGATATGATCCACAGCTAAGATGTGAGACTAGAACTAGGAGGGAGGGCGGGGAATTCTTTTACATTAGTATGACTACTTAAATTTATTTTGTATTTAAATTGGTTGTCATAGTTTAGAGATATTATGTTACATGTCGATTAACCTTTGTTTTGTGGCGATGTCTGAAAATGACATCCAAAATGTTGAGAATAGCAATGGAGCACAAAATGACGACGAAATAATGAATGATGGATTGTTGGAGGCTTTATGCAATTAAATACAACACAATGAAGGTCTTGGCTCTATCCAAAATATAAGTGGAAACACTTGGAAACTCTCGAGGCGATCACCTTAAGCAGTTCAAGAGCTGGGACCACCGGAGTTTAAGGGAGAAGCAAAACCACTTATGGCGAAGCATGGATAAAGCGGATCACCAAGATATTTGATGTCTTGGGATGCTCCAGGAAGCAAAGGATCCTTTTGCCACCTTTATGTTAAGCGCGGAGAAGCGATTCTTCTTGGTGGGAATCGGTAAAAGCGTACTCGACTGCCGTACTAAAGATGTCTTGGGAGAAGTTCGAAGAGTTGTTCAAACGACAAATACTTTCCCAAAAGTATTCGTCACATGAAGGAGGTGGAGTTTATCAAATTAGAAAGCAAAAACAATATGGCCAGTGTGTCGCGATCGAGGCAAAATTTGCGGAGTTATCTCGGTTTCGTCCCCACTTGGTGGATAATGAAGAAAGAATGGTAGCGAATGTTTTTAAGAGGTTTGAAGCGGTGATACGTCATCATCTTATTTCTCATAAATTGTGTTTGTATTAGGATGTTGTAAATAGGGCTTAGTTGGTGGAAGCGCGATAACAAGTCAGCCTTGACAAAAGAAGCGGTAAGCGTGAAAATGATAATACCGGTGAGAGCGATCGTGAGCGGTGACAACAAGCGTGTAGGGAATCAACAGAGCGAAATGGTAACCACTTGGTGGTAATCGAGCCAAAATAATAAGAATGGACATTTCGAAAGAGGAGATTCAATGATGATGGAAAGAGCGTCGGCACCGGCACCGTTGTTAAGGAAGGAAAAAGACCACCTATCATATGCTTCAAATCACGGAGGGAGGACACATCGATCCAAATTAGCGATGCCGTCTAAAGCGTGTTATAATTATGGAAGAGAATGTCACTTGCTTTGATTTTGTGCGTTCACCGAAGACAAATTCACTAGGATGGAGGCACTAAAGGCATCCCGGAAAAAGTCGAAATCGGTAGTCTGAGGAGGCGTTTGTTGTGACCTCCCGAAAAGCAAGGAACCCGAATGAGGTCATCACGGGTAAGCTTATCATAAACTCTAGCGAAGTCTACACTTTATTTGATCTGGTTCTACCCATTCTTTTATTTCTCTACTTGCGCTCAGCGATTAAATTTGACTCGGAGAAATTAGACTTTGACTTATCTGTTGAAACTCGGTTGGGAGAAACCTTCATTACATCCACGGTTTATAAGTCTTGTTTGGTTCAAGTTGGTACCCACATTACTGTCGATCTTATTGCATTAAAAATACTTGCATTTGATGTAATTCTGAGGATTGATTGGTTAACTACTCATCGTGCAAAAATTGATTATTTTAAGTAAAATTGTTAGCTTTCATATTCCTAATCGACCTATTATGCGAATTCAAGCAACGAAACCATTAAAATCAATCATTTGTGTCGTCTCGAGCCATAAAGCTATTCGTTTATTGAAAAGCGGATGTCAAGCTTTCTTAGCTCGTATCACGAATCTAAACAAAAATAAATCGATTTTGAATAATATTTCTATTGTTAATGAATTTCTGACGTATTCCACGAAGAACTTCTGGCCTACCCCAGGCGTGAAATTGAATTTTGTATCGAACTTGAACGATGCAAAACCCATTTCTAAATCCCACATCGAATGGCTCTATTGAACTTGAGGAGTTAAAAACTTCAGCTACGAGTAATTGTTAGACATTGGCTTTATTTGTCTAGTACTTCTCCTTGGGGTGCTCTGTTACTATTAAGTGAAGAAGAAAGATGGGAGTATGCGACTTTGTATTGATTATCGGGAGTTGAATCATGTCACCATCAAAAATAGGTACCCATTGCCACGTATTGATGACTGTTTGACCCGATTGCAAGGAGCCAAATTCTTTTCAAAGATTGATCTTCATTAGAATATCACCAATTAAAGATTAGAATGATGACATTCCAAAGGCGGCTTTGAAACTCGATGCGGGCATAATGAATTCCTAGTCGTGTCCTTTGGATTGACTAATACTCCTCTTTGCCTTCATGGATATGATAAGCCAAGTATTCAAGGAATATTTGGATCACTTTGTGGTTGTCTTTATTGATGACATCCTTATATATTCCAAAACCCATGAAGATCATGAAGCAACACTTGAAATGATACTCCAAAAGCTTCGTAAATATAAGCTTTATGCGAGTTGAAGAAATCACGAGTTACGGCAAAGAAGTAGCATTCCTTGGGCGCGTGGTATCAAGTTATGGAATATCTGTTGACCCGGCAAAGATTGAAGCTATTCAAAGTGGGAGAGCAACCTAAATCGATGGCCAAAAACGTAGCTTTCTCGGCTTAGCTTTGGTTATTATCGGAGATTAAATAGAAGGTTTTCTTGAATCACTACTCCACTAACTTCGGTGACTCGGAAAGATCTGAAAGTTCGGTTAGGCGAGAAATGTGAGAAGAGTTTTCAAGAACTTCGAGAGGAGACTCATTTCGGCTTTTGTTACAACAATACCATGTGGTTCGGAGGATTTGTCATCTCTGGTGATGCTTGAACAAAGGGTTAGGATGTGTTCTCATACTGACATGGGAAAGTCATAGCCTATATGCCTCGGACAACTCAAAGAATATGAGGAGAATTATCTTACACATGACCTAGAGTTAGCATTTGTTGTCTTCGCACTTAAAATTTGGAGGCATTATTTGTATGGGGAGAAAGTGGAGATCTTTCTACGGATCATAAAAGCCTCGAATATTTCTTCACTCAAAAAGGAACTTAACATGCGACAACGACGTTGGCTTGAGCTGTTGAAAGATTATGATCGTACCATCCAATACCATCTGAAGCGAGCGTGCGTGGTAGTAACGCGTTGAGTAGAAGATCATATCACGAGTGCAGGTGAAATATTGTCAACATGAAAGCCCATTTGTATGACTTGCAAAGGATGGAGATAGAGATAAAGACTCTAGGGGACCCACGTGATGATGGCAAATATCTGAGTAGAGCCAGAGCTTTAATTGATAAAATTAAAAGGCTGCTTTCGAATTCTGAGATCCGAAGGCGATCGTATGAGGAAGAAAGTGCAAGAAGGTGCGATTAGGAAGCAAGAATCGATGAAGAAGGAATACTTCTAGTCGACTCCGGACTTTGTGTTCTAAGGACCACGATTTAAAGTATAAAATCATGATGGGCGCTTTCGACACCAGGTTGTAATCCATCACAGGAGTACCAAATGTATCGTGATCTTGACATATATTTTGGTGGGGCGATATGAAGAGAGAGATAGCGTTGTTTATCTCGAGGTGTCTAACGTGTCGGCGAGTCGGCGGAGCATCAAGTACCAAAAGGTCCATTGCAACCACTTGAAATTCCGAATGGAAGTGGGAGCACATTATCATGGATTTATTCTTGGTCTTCCCAAAGTTTCTCAAAAGCGTAGATGCGATTTGGGTTATTGTTGATAGATTAACCAAGTCTGCTCATTTCTTCTGAAATCTGAAAAACTTATACACTTGAGCGTCTTGCTCGTATATATACATAAGCGAGGTTGTAAGATTGCATGGTATGCGGTATCCATAGTTTACGATCGAGACCCAAGATTAACTTCGCGATTTTGGGTTGGTTTGCAAAAAAAGCTATGAGCGCAGTTCTGATTTAGCTTCGGCATATCATCCTCGAGACAGACGAGACGATCGGAGAGGACTATTCAAACTCTTGAAGATCTATTAAGACTACGTGTCCTTGATTTCAAGGAAGTTGGGACAAGTTCTTACCATTGGTGGAGTTTTCCTACTGATAACGATTATCAAGCAAGTATTGGCGTGGCTCCATTCAAGCGTTTTATGGAAGAAAGTGTAGTTTCTCCGGTGTCTTTGGGATGAGGTGGGTGAAACAACGTTGTTGGGACCAGAGTTGATGCGTATGACTACGGAAAAGATTGAAACGATCGCAGCGTATAAAAAATCTCCACAAGATCGATCGACAAAAGAGTTATGTTGATCTTCGTCGAAAGGGCGTGGAATTCGATATAGGAGATCGTGTGTTGTTACGTGTTGCTCCATGGAAAGGAGTTCTGAGATTTGGAAAGAGAGGAAAGCTCGATCCTCGATTCATCGGCCCATTTTAATCCTTGATCGAGTAGGAGCGTGGCTTTATAGACTACGCTTCTGCCGCTAAAGTATGTCTAAATGTTCATAACGTTTTTCACATATCCATGTTACGTAAATATGTGGAAGACCGAACCACATTATTGAGTTGAACAAGACGAAATAGCGGAAGATTTGGCGTATGAAGGGTTCTGTTTCAAATCTTGGATAAGAAGGAACATATTCTACGCACGAGAGTTATACCTCGAGTCGAAGTTTTTGTGGAGAAACCACGATGTTGAGGAAATGACTTGGGAGTTAGAATCTGAAATGAAATCAAGGTATCCTTACCTCTTGACATACCAGAGCGTACCCTAATTTCGAGGGTGAAATTTCATAAGAAGGGGAGATTGTAAAACCCAACTTTTGAATAAAGATGAATTTTCTATAAATATTATTTTTGAATATTATGGGTGAAATTGATATAATGTTATAGTTGTGGGTAATATTTATAAATTTTGCAAAAGTACATGAGTTGTTATATAATATTAGATTGGTGGGAATATTACGTTTTAACGGGGAATATTAAATACAACGACCTGATCATTAGTGGACCCACAATGGAATTATTATTAGATTGAAAAAGCGACAAAATACTTTATGAAAATAACGGCGGAAGTTTCTGAGATTAGCTGTTGAAACATCCGGTGTTAAAAAATCGATGTCTGGCGTGGTTTGCGTAGTAGCACACGGTATTGATTATTGATGCTTTACGTGATAAGTCACTCGGTTTTGTTGGTATTATAATGTAATAATCTGAGAAAATCTTTTTATATAAAACATAATACTTTTATAAAGTTATTACATAAATATAATATATTATATTCTATTATGCATAGTGTTGCGTAGTGTTGCGTAGTAGTACTTTGCATAGTAAAATCTTTTTTATATAAAAAAGCAGAATACTTTTATAAAGCTTATACATTTTATTAGACAATAATTAGAATATATTATATTTTATTATCGTAGTGTTTGCATAGTTACTGCGTAGTGTTTGCGTAGTAAAATCTTTTATAAAGTTATTAGTTTTTATTAGATTATAAATAGAATATATTATATTTTATTTAAAATATTTTGCTTTAAATATGAATGAAATCAGTTAAAATAAATCAATCTGGATAGTTAATGAGGTTAATTCTTATCTGATCCATTTTTATAAATAGAAGCTCATTCCTTCATTATTTTCTTACAATTCCTTTGAACTACAGAGATAAACTATAGAGAGAAAGAAGAAAGTATACTATTTCTTCACTTTACTTATATATCCAGTTACTCTTCTTCTTAAGGTAGGGAATATTATTTGTTGTACTAAATAAGGGTGTTATTCTTTCTTATTCATGAAGAAGCTGTTGTTATTCCATTCTTATTATTACATTGGAATAACTTTTGTATCATGATACCTATACTTGATGACATTCTTCTATTATTACATCTTTCTTATTACATTTGGAATATCACATACATGTCGTTTTACGTCGGACTGATTAAAATCTTTATTATTACATTGGAATATATTATGCATGCGTTTTACTGTGGGGACTGATTAAAATCTTTATTATTATTACATTGGAATATCACATGCATGCGTTTCTGCAGGACTGATTAAAATCTTTATTAGTATTACATTGGAATAACTTTTTTTATGCAATAATCTGCATGCATGGTGATTTACATTGTTATTCCATTCTTTATTTTTACATTGGAACATCACATGCGGTGCAATTTACTTTGACACAGTTCCGTTATTTAGTATTCTATTGGAATAACTTTTAATCATCTTGAATCTGCGTGCATGGTGATTTCTTTTGTTATTCCATTCTTTATTATACTCGGTTGGTTAAAGTTTTGACTTCTATACTCCATGAAATTAGTATAATATCCTTGATATTTGCGTTTCATCCGATATCTTTTCATGGAAATATTCTTACGATCATTCTTGAATTTTACTCTACAAAAGCGATGTCATCGTGTTGACAATTTGGGCGTTAATAATTCTGGATAAAATAATTCTTGAACTTGTTTTATTGAATTCTTATATCATTGTCATCATCCTCATGTTTATATTATGTTGAAAGTCATCGTGGCACATAGTGCGTAGATGGACTTGGTATGATTATGACCGAGGGATTATTCGGTGTAATCATGGCCAGTAGTAATGTTACAAATGATGTGGTAAAAGTCCTCGTTGGCCCGTAGTGCATTGATGGGCCGATTGTTGGCATGATCATGACCATTAATGAATACCTGAAATATTCTTGGCAAGTGAGTGCGTGGATAATTATGGTTACGTGATACTAAAGAATATCCTTGGCGAGTAGTGCGGGGGTGATTTGATAATGTGGAATATTTATTAAAAGTGAGTCTCGGCGATAAAATGATGAAAAACCTTTTAATCATAAAAGATAGTAGATTTTATTTTCTACTTGACTCTTTTAATGGATTGCTTGTTCATTGCAGTTAAACTTGATGTATATTATATTTTATCGGTTTAACATTGTTGGAGACTAATGATAATTTATTACGCATTATCTTAGTCGTAATATTTCTTCTTGGGCTAGTTGAGCTCACCCTTTCTTTCCTTTATTCTCTTGAGAAATGAGAATATAAATTTGGGACGAGTCGGGAATGGAGTGATGGTCGAGGAGAATAGCATTAGTAGTCCTCATTATTACATGAAATAGTGTGATAATAATTGTAATGAGGACTCCTTTTGAGTTTGTATAATCTCTAGTAGATAATATTTGTATTCAAACTTCTGATTTTATGTTTTGTCGTATTATACTGACAGTTGTATTAGTAAGTTGTATTTGAATTACATACCCATGTATCTGGCGACCCAAGATGGGTGATGTATACCTAATTTTTGAGGCGTCACATAAGCCATTAATGCTTTGGAATTCTAAGCGTCGTATATTAAGGAAGGAAAAACACTTCTAAAAAGCGTATCGTATTAAGGCGAAGGGAATAATTAATTTAGTAATGATAATATAAAACAGTTGACATTATTAGAACATTTTAGATTTGTAGAGATTTAGGGGATTATAAAATCAAAATATTAATAATAATATAAAAGCTGTTTAGATTGAGAAATTAGTTGTGAGACCGAATTTTATGAAATAAAAGTATTCAATTTTCTATTTTGGTAAATAGTTAAATTGATAAAAGTTTAAAGTTAAGGGTAATATGTGATTTTTTTTTCAAAGTAAGCAAGTTGTTATAGAATATTCTTTTGTGGGGAGAATATTAAATGCGACCAATACTGATCATTAGTGGACCCCACTTGTGAAATTATTATCGGATTGAAAAAGCGACAAAAATATTTTTATGAAAATAACAGGCGGAAGTTGTCTGCAGTTAAGCTTTATTGAAACACCCGGTGTTAAAAGTATAATGTCTGGCGTTGGTTGTATCTTGCTAGCACCGGTATTTATTATTGATCTTTATGTGATAAGTCAAACCGGTTTTGTTTTATTGGTATTATTAATGTAATAAAAGCAGAAAAAGCTTTTATATAAAATAGAATACTTTTATAAAGTTATTCTTTTTATTAGGCTAATAGTAAAATCTTTTATATAAAAGCAGAATATTTTTTATAAAGTTATACATTTTATTAGACAATAATTAGAATATATTATATTTTATTATGCATAGTGTTTGCATAGTAAATGCATAGTGTTTGCGTAGTAAAATCTTTTTTAAAGTTATTCGTTTTATTAGATTATAAATAGAATATATTATATTTTATTTAAAAGATTTTGATTTAAATATGGATAGTCAGTTAAAGTAAATCAATCACGGATAGTTCATGAGTTAGTTCTTATCTGATCTATTTTTACATAAATAGAAGCTCATTTCTTCATTATTTCTTACGAATTCCTTTGAAACTCTAGAGAGAAATTATAGAGAAAAAGAAGAAAAGTGTTCTGTTCTTCACTTCTTCTATATCCGGTACTCTTCTTTCTAAGGTAGGGATATTATTTGTTGTACTAAATGTAAGGGGTATTCTTTCTTTCTTATTCATGAAGAGAACTTACATTATTCCATTCTTTATTATTACATTTGGAATAACTTTTGTATCGTGGGATACCTATACTTGGTGAAATTCTTCATTATTCCATTCTTTATTATTATGTTGGAATAACTTTATACATCACTGAATCTTTGCATACATGGTGAAATTCTTTTATTATTCGATCTTTATTATTATGTTGGAATAACTTTTATACATCAAATCTGCGTACGTGGTAAAATTCTTCTATTATTCCATTCTACTATTATTACATTTGGAATATCACATGCATGCATTTTACGTCGGACTGATTCCATTATTTATTATTACATTGGAATATCATGTGGTGCGCATCAAGCGACACAGTTAGATTATTTAGTATTCATTGGAATAACTTTATCTGCGATCTGTCGTCATGCACGGTGAATTCTTTTATTATTCCATTCTTTATTATTTTGTCGAAATATCACATGCGTGCTTTTACGCGTGACTTTGGTTTCATTCTTTATTATTTTGTTGAAATAACATGTCTATGTGAGATTCTGCATGCATGATAAATGATCATTCGTGTTAAATACGAATAGTATTTTCATTAAAAAGGGGTTTACGCCGAGGTAGTTTAAATAATTTTTTGACCCTCAAAAATTACGAAAAAAATTTGAAAAGATATTTTGATGAGTTTTCTAGATTGTGTCCAAAAATGGATATTTTTGGATGTATAGATTAAGAGTTATGAATTTTATGGAGAAGACTATTTTAAAAAGTAAGCCCTTATAACTCCTTGTGGTTAACTCCAAAATTGGTGAAATTTTTATTGGGAGTACATATATATAACGAGGTATACCACATAAATTTTGGAATTTTTGGACAAAAGTACAATTTATGATAAATGTCTAAATATTTGGCGGTTTTAGCCGTATGAAAAATAGTAGATGAATTTTAAAATTCTTAGAAAAATATATATTCAAGATGAGACTATATTATGCTAAATCCCGGAAAAGAAATATTTTTGGGACTGATTTGGTATTTTTCATAATAATGAACTAGTTATGAGTAAATGAATTAAATATGTTATGTGAAGTAATAAAATTGGAAAATAGGATTTTATAGCAAAGAATCCTATATAGGGTATATCTTGATTTTTGATGAGGGATTTGATCATTGATGATGAAATCTTATGAGTATGATATTTTTTGAATGATTAAATGCATTATTTGATAAAGTGTAAACAATTGAAATAAATTGTTTATAAGTTTAAGAAATGATTAAAATATTGTTATAATATTAATGATATTAGATTATGAGATTATTAAGTGATTGATAATATTTGGTTATTATTGAATATTTGTATAAATTGTATTATAAATGTTTAATATTTATCCTTTATGTGGCGCCCCAAAATTAGGTATACATCACCCATCTTGAGTCATGGATCATGGTACAAAATTCAAATACAACTTAATAATCTGTTGTTGTGTACAATACGACAAAACATAAAGCTGTGAGTTTGAATACAAACACTTTGTTTCTTAGAGTATCTACAAACTCGAAAAGAAGTCCTCATTATAATTATTGTCAAACTATTTAACGAATTGTGAGGATTACTAATACTATCATCGGTCCATCACTCCGTTCCCAGAGTCGTCCATTTATATTCTCATTTCACGAAGAACAAAGTGAAAGAAAGGGTGAGCTCAACTAGCCCGATAAGAAATATTATGACTAAGATAATGCGAATAAATTATCATTAGCCTTAAACAATGTTAAGCGATCTGATATAATAAACATCAAGTTTAAGCTGCGTGAACAAAGCAATCCATTAAAAAGTCAAGTAGAGAATAAAATCTACTATCTTTTATGATTTAATAGGTTTTTCATCACTTTTATCGGCCGAGACTCGACAATAAATAATCCACGTCATCCTTGCACTCGGCCAGGATATTCTTAATATCCACACCACAAATTATCCATTATGCACCACGACCCGAGGATATTCGTGTATTCATCAATAGTGCGTGATCATGCCAAAAGCGTCCCATCAATGCACTACGGGCCATGAGGACTTTTACCACATCATTTGTAGCGTTACGGTCACGATTATACCGAATAATCCACAGTCAATAATCATACCAAGTCCATCATGCACCTCTGGAGAGCCCGAGATGACTTTCAACATAATATAAACATGAGGATGATGACAATGATATAAGAATTCAATAAAACAAGTTCAAGAATTAATTTATCCAAGAACTAATAATGTCCAATTGTCGACATGATCTTTGCTTTGTAGAGTAAAATTCAAGAATGCTTAGAAGAAATTTCCATGAAAAGATCTTTGGATGAAGCGAATATCGAGGATATTCCACTAATTTCATGGAGTATAGAAGTCAAAACTTTAACCAACCTGAGTATAATAAAGAATGGAATAACAAAAGAAATCACCATGCATGCGGTGCTTGGCATGGGCGGGTTATTCGATAGAATACTAAATAATGGAACCGGTCGAAGCGAAATTACTTGCAAGCGGGATGTTCCAACAAAATAATAAAGAATGGAATAACAACGAAATCACCATGCATGCGGTACTTGGCATGACGAGTTATTCAATAGAATACTAATAAGGGCGGAATCGGTCCAACGTAAAAACGCACGAACGAAGATATTCCAGCGAGAATAATAATAAAGAGCGGAACCGGTCCGGAGGCGTAAAAATCGCCTGAGGCGAGGATATTCAGCGGAGAATAATAAAGAAGGCGGAATCGGTCGGCGTAAAATGCCTGTGAGCGAGGATATTCAACGAGAATAATAAAAATGGAATAATAGAAGAATGTCACCAAGTATAGGGTATCCAGCGTATCTGAGGTTATTCAATGAATAATAAAGAATGGAATAACGAAGTTCTCTTCATGAATAAAAAAGAAAGAATACCCTTTACAGTCTGACAAATAATATTCCTACCTTAAGAAGATGAGTCTTTGGATATATAAGTAGTGAAGTAGCGAGAATACTTTCTTACTCTCTCTATAGTTTATCTCTACAGAGTTTGATGTAAATTAAAGAAAATAATGAAGGAATGAGCTTATTTATGAAAAAATGGAGTAGCGTAGTAACTAACTTCATGAATGGTCGAGATTGATTTATTTTAATCGACGGTCCATATTTAAAGCAAAATCTTTTAAATAAAATATAATATATTCTATTTATAATCTAATAAAGCGAATAACTTTATAAAAGATTTTACTATGCAAAAAATTTATGCAAAACTATGCATAATAGAATATAATATATTATTTATAGAATAACTTTATAAAAGTATTACATTTTATTACATTAATAATACCAATAACAAAACTGAGTGACTTATCACGTAAGCATCAATAATCAATACCGTGTGCTACTATGCAACCACGCATATTACTGTACTTTTACTATCGAGTAGTTCAACGGTATTAACGGTAAAACTTCCGCCGTTATTTTCATAAAAATATTTTTGTCGTTTTCTCATTCCAACAATAATTTCATTGTGGGGTCTACCAATGATTGTATCGTCGTAAGGATATTCCCCGACCAATCGAATATTATATAACAACTTGCATACTTTGCTAAATTTATAAATACTACCCACAACTATAACATTATATCAAATCCACACCATAATATTCAAAAAAAAAATTATTTTGAGAAAATTAAATATTTATTCATAAAATCTGGGGTATCACAATTTATCTCATTTGATTGATTCTTATATCATTGTCATCATCCTCATGCTTATATTGTGTTGAAAGTAATATTTGGCCGTAGTGCATAGATGGACTTGGTATGATTATGACCAAGGATTATTCGGTATAATCATGACGGTAATGTTACAAATGATGTGGAAAAAGTCCTCATTGGCGTAATGCATTGATGAGCAGTTTTTGGTATGATTATGGCTATGGATTCTCTTGACGAGTGTGCAGATGAATTATTTTATGGCATGATCGTAGTAGTTGATGAAAACACGATTATCTTTAGCTTGTAGTGCATGGATAATTAAGTGGTCGTAATAATAACGAATATCCTTAAGCGTAGTGCATGGATAATTCGATGATATGGATTGATTATCGGCCCGAGTCTCGGTGATGAAATATAAATTCATGGAAGTGATATTACTTGAATATCCTTGGCGTAGTGCGAGGGGTGATTCGATGATGTGGATTATTTATTAAAATTTGAGTCTCATCGATAAAATATTTATTATACACTTTTAATTAAGTAGAAGATAGTAGATATCATGATCTGCTTGACTCTTCTAAAAATACTGGTTGTATGTCTTTGGCATGTAGTCAAAAGATGAATTGTTAATGAATATCTTTGGTAGTAGTCTGCAAAGGCGAATTTATTAAATATGAGATTATGAGCGAGGAATTACGATTTGGTATAACCATAATTTTTGATGTTTTAGGTGAAGATAAGTGATGAAAATTATCTTAAATCACAGTTGCGAAGAAAATTTAGAACCACAATTATGATTATGAGTTATTTATATGATTGTGGACAAGAATTGTTGATTTATTTTACATGGATTAAAATATTATTGGTGGACTTTTAACATAGAAGATAATAGACCTTATAGTCTATTTGACTCTTCTAATGGATTGCTCGTTCATTATGACTATGGTTGAAAAGTTTTATCATCTACCATATATTTTAAATCTACGATTTATTATTGATGAAAGCTATTGATAATTTAATTATATTTAGTCATGATATTCTTTCTTTGGGCTAGTTGTGCTCACCCTTTACTTCACAATTCCTTTCGGGTAATAAGAGTATTCTTAGTAAGAGTGTTCTTAGGGTTGGCCGAGGGATATGAGGGAATAGAGCGGTGGTCTCTAGGTACATGGAGGTTCTCCTAAGCAGTATAGAAAAGTGTGTTGTATTCTATACATCATTTAGTAGTTATATTTGGTGAATCAAATAGGGTGAAAGCGAACCCGACTTTGGAAGGGTGTTTTGACTTTATCATATAAGATGTCTAATGACATACAACCTCGTGTTATCATAAGAGCGAGGGTTTTGCATCCACTTGCTAAGTATATCTACGGGCACTACCTATATGATCTTGGAGTTTATTTGAAATATAATATTCACTTGGAGCAGTGGAGATAGTTATATGTCGAAGAAGACTCACAATTGGAAAAAAGATGATAGTAATCTTCTCGTTTTTCTTTGGGGTCTATTAGGTCAACCAAGGATAATTACGTGGACATATGATATCTATTATAACCTGAGCGCATTGCCTCTCCCATATACGAAGGTTTCCTTGAGCACTTCCCAAAGATTTTAATTTCTAAAAGCAGATCTTTGACTATACTTTTATGTAAAGTACCATTGTAAGGTTGTGGTGAGGCACCATGAGAGTTACATACATTTGTATTAAAACTCACGATTAACAGTGGTAAATATTACATCTGACAGTTTCAACGATTGTATAAATGAAGTTATATTTGAATTTTGTACCATGTATCTGGCGATTCATAATGGGTGATGTATACCTAATTTTGGGGCGTCACATTTGGTATAAAGCTTAGGGATATGGTCATTTTGGCGGAGATAAGAGTCTAGAACTAGGAGGGGAGGCAGGTTATATACTTCGCTAGTGTGTGACTTACCTAGTGAAATTATTTACTTGATAAGTTGACAAATTGTGATATGTCAATTAACCTTTATTTTGAAGATATATTCTAGAATGATATCGCGAAATACGAGGAGATGAGCAATGGAAAAATCATGATCGGAGGATATATACCAGGAAAGTCTGATCCAAAAAGTAAGGTATTCTCATCTCTTGAATGTCAGTGCGTCACGTAAATTTGAGAGGCAAAATTTCATAAGGAGGGTGATTGTGAGACCACAATTTTATGAAATTAAAGTATTCAATTTTTCTATTTTGGTAAATAGTTAAATTCATAAAAGTTTAAAGTTAAAGGGTAATATGTGAATTTTTTTTTTAAAGTAAATAAGTTGTTATAGAATATTCTTTTTGTCGGGTAATATCATGCGGCGATCTGATCATTAGTGGACCCCTAGCGAAATTATTGTGAATTGAAAAAGCGACAAAAATATTTTATGAAAATAACGGCGGAAGTTGTATGCAGATTAAGCTTGTTGAAACACCGGTGTTAAAAAGTATAGTGTCTGGCATTGGTTGTATAGTAACCTGCGGTATTTATTATTGATGCTTATGTGATAAGTCACCGGTTTTGTTTTATTGGTATTATTAATGTAATAAAAGCAGAAAAGCTTTTATATAAAATAGAATACTTTTATAAAGTTATTCTTTTTATTTGGCTAATAGTAAAATCTTTTTATATAAAAGCAGAATATTTTTATAAAGTTATCATTAACCCAAAATTATTCCATTCTTTATATACATCACCCATATCTGGGATACCTATACTTGGTGAAATTCTTCATTATTCCATTCTTTACATGTTGGAATAACACATTACAGAATTTAAATACAACTTATTAACATAAGCGTAGGTATGCAATCGACATAAAGCTGTGATTTAAATACAAATATAAATCTACTAGATATTATACAAACTCAAACAAAAGTCCTCATTACAATTATTATCACCTTATTTCACGAATAGTGAGGACTACTAATCTTATCTTGAGGACCATCACTTTCGTTTCCCAGGCTTCGTCCCGGTATATTCTCATTTCACGAAGAGAGCGGTGAAAGAAAGGGTGAGCTCAACTAGCCCGATGAAATATTATGACTAAGATAATGCAAAATAAATTATCAATAGTCTTGAACAATGTTAAAGCGATAAAATACAATAAACAACAAGTTTAAGCTGCGGTGAATATCTGATCCATTAAAAAGTCAGTAGAAAATAAAATCTACTATCTTTTATGATTTTAAAGGTTTTTCATCAACATTATAAATTTGAGACTCGACTTTAATAAATAATCCACATCATCGAATCACCCTGCACTCTGACGAGGATATTCTTTAAGTATCGCGATCACAATTATTCACACTTTTCTGGCGAGAATAGTTGTGTATTCATTAATAATCATGATCATACCAACAATTTGTCCATCGATACACTCTGACCCTTTGAGGATTTTTTTTACCACATCATTTGTAACATTACGGTCGTGATGATTCTACAGAATAATCCACAGGTCAATAATCATACCAAGTCCATCCATGCTCTCTACAGACCCACGAGATGACTTTAAAAAAAATATAAACATGAGGATGATGACAATGATATAAAATTGATAAAACAAGTTCAAAATTATTTTATCCGGGAATTATTAACGTCAAATTATCGACATGATCTTTGCTTTGTAGAGTAAAATTCAAGAATGATCGAAGAAGAATATTTCCATGAAAAGATCTTTGGATGAAGCCTTGAATATCGAGGATATTCTACTAATTTCATGGAGTATAGAAGTCAAGTTTTAACTTATTTGGGTATAATAAAGAATGGAATAACAAAAGAAATCACCATGCATGCGGTACTTGGCATAGGCGAGTTATTCAGCGAATAATAATAACGGAACGGTCGGTGAAATTCACGCAAGCGGGGATGTTCAACGAATAATAAAGATGGAACCGGTCCGGTGTAAAACACGATAGGATATTCAACCGGCGGAATGATAAAAGCGGAACCGGTCCGTGTGTAAAACCTGCACGAACGAGGATGTTCAGCGAATAATAAAAGATGGAACCGGTCCGGTGTAAAACACCGAATGAGATATTCAGCGAAATAATAAAAAAGCGGAACCGGGTCGAGGTGTAAAACCTGCGAGACGGGATGTTCAGCGAATAATAATATGAATGTCACCGAAGTATAACACCTGAGGTAGATATTCCAGCGAATGATAAAAAGGCGTATAGCAATAAAAACAGGAGCAGGATATTCAATGAATAATAGACGGAATAACACAAAGTTTCAATGAATAATAATAAAGAGGTATAGGGTATCTGGCATATATGAGTTATTCAGCGTATAAATAAGGGTATAATAACACTTTTACGAGTTATTCCAAGTATAATAATAATAATGGAATATGTATAGTATCTCTTCGAGAATTCACGAGAAAGAATAATACCCACTCTCTTGAAAAAAGAATAACCCTATGAAAAAAAATATAGAAGTAGTGAAGTAGCGAAATACTCTTCTTCTTTCTAACTTTCTCTCTATAAACCTCTCTATAATTTCTCTCTAGAGTTTGATGAATTAAATGAAAAAATAATGAAGGAATGAGCTTATTTTATAGGAAAATGGAATCGTAGTAACTAATCCATGAGCGGTCCAGTTGATTTACTTTAATCGGCGGTCCATATTTAAAAGAAAATCTTTTAAATAAAATATAATATATTCTATTTATATAAAAACATTTTTACTATCTGAAAACACTATACAAAACAACTTATCAAAACTTATCGTAATAAAATATAATATATTTTATTTATAAAATAACTTTAATAAAGTATTACATTTTATATAAAAAGATGTTTACATTTTATTACGTTAATAATCTGAATAAAACAAAAGCGTCGTTATCATTATAATAATTCATATTATTAATCGTGATAATGGAATCAAACTAAGTGACTTCTCACGTAAGCATCGATAATCAATCACTGGTAATGTCTTTCTTGTGCGACCACACGTATTCTTGTACTTTTACTCTTAGGAGTAGTTCAGCGATATCAACAGGTAAAACTTCGTAGTTATTTGATAAAATATTTTGTCTTTTTCTCGATCAAATGATAATTACATTGTGGGGTCCACCAATGATTGGTAGTTTATGCGAATATTCCTGCTAAATAAGAATATTCCCAGACCAATCGAATATAATATAACCACTTGTATACTTTGCAAAATTTATAAATATTACCCACAACTATAACATTATATCAAATTATTCCATAATATTCAAAATAATATTTATAGAAAATTCATCTTTATTTATAAAAGCTGGGGTCTTCTGACCTCCCTTAACTTATGAAATTTAAGCCCTCGAAATTAGAATGCGATACACAGTATGTCGAAGAGGTAAGGATACCTTGATTTCATTTGATTCTAACTCCCAGAGTCATTTCCTCGACATATTGGTTCCTCCATGAAAACTTTGACTTGAGGTATAACCTTGGGCGTAGAATATGTTCCTTCTTATCAAAATTTGAGCAGGAACCTCTTCATCGTCAAATCTTCCGCTATTTAAATCCGGTTCTAACTTCGATAATATGGTTGGGTCTTTCACATATTTACGTAACATGGATATGTGAAAAGCGTTATGAACACGAGACGTATTTGGCGGTAAAAGCGAGTCTATAGGCCACGATTCCTACTCGATCGAGGATTAAAAATGGGCCAGATGAATCGAGGATTAAGTTTCCTCTCTTTCCAAATCTTGTAACTCCTTTCCATGGAGCGACTTTTAACAACACATGATCTCTATGTTGAATTCCACGTCCTTTCGATGAAGATCGGCATAACTCTTTTATCGATTTTGTGAGGTTTTTATCGTTGTCGGATCGTTTGAATCTTTTAAAAGTAGTCATACGTACCAACTCGGTCCCAACAACGTTGCTTCACCCACCTCATCCCGAGCATCTTGGAGAGCGACACTTTCTTCCATCTGGCGCTTGAATGGAGCCATACGATACTTGCGATAAGCTTGTTGTTGTAGGAAAACTCCACGATGGTAAAAACTTGTCCCAACTCCTTGAAATCAAGAACACGAGTCTTAATAGATCTTGAGAGTTTGAATAGTCCTCTCCATTGTCCGTCCGTGCGAGGATGATATCTTGAAAACTAAATCGTGAAGTCCATGCCCATAGCTTTTTGCAAACTAACCCAAAATCTTGAAGTGAATCTTGGGTCTCGATCGAAAACTATGGATCTTGGCATACCATGCGATCTTACAATCTCGTTTATGTACATCTGACGAAGGCGTTCAAGTGTATAAGTTTCTCGTATCGGTAAAAAATGGCGGACTTGGTCGATCTATCAACAATGACCCAAATCGCATCGATGCCTTGAAAACCTTAGGAAGGCCGATGCTTGAAATCCATGGTAATGTGCTCCCACTTCCATTACGGAATTTCAAGTGGTTGCGATGGACCTTTTGGTACTTGATGCTCGCTTTAACTTCGTTGACAAGTTAGACACCTTGAGATAAGCAGCGCTTATCTCCCTCTTCGTATTGCTCCACCAAAATGTATGGCGAATATCATGATACATTTGGTACTCCCGAGATGGATTGCAAATGGTGTGTTGTGCGCCTCCATCATGATATTATACTTTAAATCGAAATTCGTTAGGAACACAAAGTGCAGGAGTTGACTCAAAGTATTCCTTCTTCATCGATTCTTGCTTCCGGCGTAGCACCCTCTTGCACTTTCTTTTTCATACGCATCGGCTCAGTGCATAGCTTGGCGACTTTAACTTTATCGATTAAAATCGGTTCTACTTTCGTATATTTGCTATCATCACATACGTCCACAGGTCTTTAACTCTATCTCCATCCTTTGCAAGTCACACAAAATGGGCCTTTGTTGACAATAACGCTTTTCGTGCTTGCATATGATCTTACTTTCGATCGTCGACTACCACGTTAAACTTTTCGGGATGGTATTGGATGGTATGATCATAATCTTTCAGCAGTTCAAGCCAGCGTCGTTGTCGCGTGTTGAGTTCCTTTTGAGTGAAGAAATATTTGAGGCTTTTATGATCAAGTAAAGATCTCCACTTTCTCCCATCTGAAGTAATGCCTCCAAATTTTAAGTCTGAAAACAACATTTGCCCGACTCGGATCATGAGTAGGATAATTCCTCTCATATTCTTTGAGTTGTCGCGAGGCATAAACTATAACTTTTCCATGTTGCATAAGAACACATCCCACCCTTTGCTCGAAGCATCATTTGTAGATGACAAATCCTCAAGAGCGAATGGTATTGTCGAGCAGTCTTTGAAATAAGTCTCTTCTTGAGTTCTTGAAAACTCTTCTCACGTTCTTCGCTCCAATAGAACTTTGTATCTTTTCGGTCGGTGAGTCGATGGAGTAGCGATTAGAAAAATCCTTCCACGAATCTCAGATAATAACCGACTAAGCAAGAAAGCTACGTGCTTGATCAGCGATTTAGGTTGTTCCCGACTTTGAATAACTTGATCTTTCTTGGGTCAGCGGATATTCCATGACTTGATACCACGTGCCCAAGGAATGCTACTTCTTGAAGCGAACTTCGCATTTCTTCAACTTGGCATAAAGCTTATATTCACGAAGCTTTTGGAGTGTCGACCTCAAGTGTTGCTCATGATCTTCCACGGCTTTTGGAATAAATAAGGATGTCATCGATAAAGGCGACCACAAAGTGATCTAAATATTCCTTGAATACTCGGTTCATCATATCCATGAAAGCGGCGGGGCATTAGTCGATCGAAGGACATGACTAGGAATTCATAATGCCGTCTGCCAGGAGTTACGGCCGTCTTTGGAATGTCGGTGATTACAATCTTCAATTGGTGATATCAAGAGCGAAGATCGATCTTTGAAAAGAATTTGGCTCCTTACTGTTGGTCAAACGGTCATCAATACGTGGCAATGGATACCTATTTTGATGGTGACATGATTGACTCCAGATAATCAATACAAAATCGCGTACTCCCATCTTTCTTCTTCACGAATAGAGCAGGGAGCACCCCGAGGAATCTTACTAGGCGAATAAAGCGATGTCTAACAATTCCTGCGGTTGGGTCTTTAACTCCACGAAGTTCATAGGAGCCATTCGATATGGGGCTTTGGAAATAGGTTTTATGCCGGGTTCAAGTCGATACAAAATTCAATTTCACGCTCAGGGGTAGGCCGGGAAGTTCTTGAGAATCGTCGGAAATTTATTAACAATAGAAATATCGCTCAAAAGCGGCGTATTTTTGTTTAAATCGTGACATGAGCTAAGAAAGCTTGACATCCATTTTTCAATAAGCGAATAGCTTTATGGCTTGAGATGGCCGTGATTGATTTTAATGGTTTGGTCGTTTGAATTAGCATAATAGGTTGATTAGGAATATGAAAGCTATGACCTTACGAAAATAATCGATTTTGCATGATAAGTAGTTAACGAATCAATCCACAGAATCACGTCAAATCAAGTATTTTAATGAAATAAGATCGACGGAGTAATGTGAAGTGCTGGATTTGAACCAAACAAGACTTATAAGCGATGGATGTAATGAAGGTTTCTCCCAGCGGAGTTTCCACGAGATAAGTCGAAAGTCTAATTTCTCGGTCAAATTTAATCGATGGCGCCAAGTAGGAGAAATAAAAGAATGGGTAAAACAGGTATCAAATAAAGTGTAGACTTCATTAGAGTTTATGATAAACTTACAGTGATGACCTCATTCGGGTTCCTTGCTCTCTGGGAGGTCATGACAAAGCGCTCTCCCTTGCCTTCTTCTGGTTTTGACTTTTTACGGGAATGACCTTTGGTGCCTCCATCCTAGTTAATTTGTCTTGATGGCAACAAAATCGAGCTAAGTGACCTTCTCTTCCACAATTATAACATGCTTTGGATGGCATAGCACAGTTGAGATGATGTGTCCCTCTTCTCGCATTTGAAGCATATGATGGGTGGTCTTTCTCCTTCCTTAACAACGGGTCTTTGGTCTTGGCGTCTTTCCATCATTGTTGAATCTCCAGTTTCTTGAAATGTCCATTCTTATTGTTTTGGCCACGATTACCACCGAAGTGGTTACCATATCTGGCTGTTGATTCCCTCCACGCTTGTTGTCAAACTTGATGACTCTCTCATTTGGTATTATAACTTTTTTAATTTGCTTTCTCTTTTAGTTAGCGTTGACTCGTTATCGCGCTCCACTAAGCGAGCCCTATTTACAACATCGAATACAAACACGGTTTATGAAAATAAGATGTTGGCGTATCTCGACTTCAAACCTCTTAAAAACATTAGCGCCATTCTCTCTTCATTATCCACAGTGGGGCCTGGCCGTGATAACTCATAAATTTTGCCTCGTATTGCGACACGGTCGTATTGTTTTTGTTCGACTTGATAAACTCCACCTCCTTCGTATGGCGAATACTTTCGGGAAAGTATTTGTCGTTGAAACGACTCTGGAACTTCTCCCAAGATATCTTGATCTGACGGGTTGAGTCGTTTCTGGATTCCCACCGATGTCTGCCTCTCTCCGCCTGACATAAAAGCGTGAAGGGAACCTTTTGCTCCTCGGAGCATCCCAGACATCAAATATCTTGGTAATCTGCTTTATCCATGCTTAGCGAAGTGGTTTTGGCTCTCCTTAAACTCCCGGTGGTCCCGGCTCCTTGAATTGTTTAGCGGTGACCGCTTGGGAGAGTTTCAGTGTTTCCACCTCGTTTTGGGCGAGGAGTCGCTCTACTTTCTTTGTTGCATAAATTACATAAAAGCCTCTGAACATTTGATCGTTCATCATTTGGTCGGTGTTGTTGTTTGCATGAGGATTATGCGCCTTCGATGCACATTATCACGATTATTGATATGTGGTGAATCAGCGATCGCTTTGTGCTCCATTCTTATTCTCAACATTCTCGGATGTCATTTTGAGATCTTGCCCACAAAACAAAAGATTAATTGACATTTAACAATTATCTTTATATTACGGCCAACCAATAAAATAGCACAAAAAAACTTAGGTAGGTCAAATACTAGCGAAGGTATTCCCGTCTCTCCCTCTAGTACTTTTCTCACATCTTAGCGGGGATCATATCCTTAGCTACGATACTGTTGTGGCGCCCCCAAAATTAGGTATACATCACCCATCTTGGGTGCCACTTACGTGATATGAAATTTAAATACAACTTATTAACATAAGCGTAGGTATACAATCGACATAAAGCGTGAGTTTAAATACAAATATAAATCTACTAGATATTATCTGAACTCAAACAAAAAGTCCTCATTACAATTATTATCACCTTTATTTCACGAGAATAGTGAGGACTACTAATCTTATCTTGAGGACCATCACTCGTTTCCCAGGCTAAGTCCCGGTATATTCTCATTTCACGAAGAAAACGGTGAAAGAAAGGTGAGCTCAACTAGCCCGATAAGAAATATTATGACTAAGATAATGCAAAATAAATTATCAATAGTCTTGACAATATTAAGCGATAAAATACAATAGAACACCAAGTTTAAGCTGCGGTGAATATCTGATCCATTAAAAGAGTCAGTAGAAAATAAAATCTACTATCTTTTATGATTTTAAAGGTTTTCATCAACATTTATAAATTGAGACTCGACTTTAATAAATAATCCACATCATCGAATCACCCACTGCTTTTCTGCGAGGATATTCTTTAGTATCGCGATCCACAATTATTCACCTTTTCTGGGCCGAGAATAGTTGTGTATTCATTAATAGTCATGATCATACCAACAATTTGTCCATCGATGCACTTCTGACCCTTGAGGATTTTTTACCACATCATTTGTAACATTACGGTCGTGATTACGCCGAATAATCCACAGTCATAATCATACCAAGTCCATCCATACTCTACGAGGCCACGAGATGACTTTAAAAAAAAATATAAAAATGAGGATGATGACAATGATATAAAATTGATAAAACAAGTTCAAAATTATTTTATCCGGGAATTATTAACGTCAAATTATCGACGTGATCTTTGCTTTGTAGAGTAAAATTCAAGAATGATCGGAAGAATATTTCCGTGAAAGATCTTTGGATGAAGCATTGAAATATCGAGGATATTCTACTAATTTCATGGAGTATAGAAGTCGAAGTTTTAACCAATTTGGGTATAATAAAGAATGGAATAACAAAAGAAATCACCGTGCATGCGGTGCTTGCATGAGCCGAGTTATTCAGTTATTCAAACGAATTCGGTGGAATTCACGCAAGCGGAATAATAATAACGGAACGGTCGGTTGAAATTCACACCAAGCGAGGATGTTCAACGAGAATAATAAAGATGGAACCGGATCCGTGTAAAACACACGATAGGATATTCAGCGAGAATGATAAAAAGCGGAACCGGTCGGTGTAAAACACCTGCGAATAAGGATGTTCAACGAATAATAATAAAAAAAGCGGAACCGAGTTCAATGGTGTAAAAGCGGAACCGGTCGATGTAAAACACACGCCAGGATGTGTTCAGCGAGAATAATAATAAAGCGGAACCCGAATCCGGTGTAAAACACCACAGACAGGATGTTCAATGAGAATAATAGAAGAATGTCACCAAGTATAGGGTAAACCAATTATACGAGTTATTCCAGCCAGAATAATAAGCGATGGAATAACATAAGGATTTCACCAGTATAGGGTATCTGGCGTATCTGAGTTATGTATAGGGTATGCCACTTTTACGAGTTATTCAACGAGAATAATAGTGAATGGAATATGAAGTTCTCTTCGAAAGAAAAAGAATAACACCCACTTACTAGTAAAAAGAATGAATATAGAAGTAGTGAAGTAGCGAAATACTCTTCTTCTTTCTATAACTTTCTCTCTATAAACTTCTCTACATAATTTCTCTCTCAGAGTTTGATGAATTAAGTAAGAAAATAATGAAGGAATGAGCTTATTTATAGGAAAATGGAATGCATAGTAACTAATCCATGAGCGGTCAGTTGATTTACTTTAATCGACGGTCCGTATTTAAAAGCAAAATCTTTTAAATAAAATATAATATATTCTATTTATATAAAAACATTTTACTATGCAAATCTTTATATGCAAAACACTTATCTGAAAACATATGCGTAATAAAATATAATATATTTTATTTATAAAATAACTTTAATAAAGTATTACATTTTATATAAAAGATGTTTACATTTTATTCGTTAATAATCTGAATAAAACAAAAGCGTCATTATCATTATAATAATTCATATTATTAATCGACAATAATGGAATCAAACTAAGTGACTTCTCACATAAGCATCGATAATCAATCTGGTGTCTTCTTATGCGACCACACGTATTCTTGTTTACTTTTACTTCTAAGGTAGTTCAGCGGTATCAGCGGTAAAACTTCATAGTTATTTGATAAAATATTTTGTCTTTTTCTCGATCAAATGATAATTACATTGTGGGGTCCACCAATGATTGGTAGTTATCTGAATATTCCTGCTAAGCCGAATATTCCCAGAGCCATCGAATATAATATAACCACTTGTATACTTTGCAAAATTTATAAATATTACCCACAACTATAACATTATATCAAATTATTCCATAATATTCAAAAATAATATTTATAGAAAATTCATATTTATAGAAAATTCATCTTTATTTATAAAATCCTATCGGGGTATCACGCTTTGACTTAGTACATGTATATAACGAGGTTATACCACAGCAATAAATTTTGGAATTTTTGGACAAAAGTACAATTTATGATAAATGTCTAAATATTAATGCGAGTTTAGCCATATGAAAAATAGTAAATGAATTTTTAAAATTAAGAAAATATATGTTCAAGATGAGACTATATTATGCTAAATCCCAGAAAAGAAATATTTTGGGGAATTTGATTTGGTATTTTTATGATAATAAACTAGTTATGAGTAAATGAATTAAATATGTTATGTGAAGTAATAAAATTGAAAAATAGTTTTTTATAGCTTAAGAATCCTATATAGGGTATATCAGATTTTGATGAGGATTTGATCATTGATGATGAAATCTTATGAGTATGACATTTTGAATGATTAAATGCATTATTTGATAAAGTGTAAACAATTGAAATAAATTGTTTATAAGTTTAAGAAATGATTAAAATATTGTTATAATATTAATGATATTAGATTATGAGATTATTAAGTGATTGATAACATTTGGTTATTATTGAGCGTATTTGGATAAATTGTATTATAAATGTTTAATATTTCTCCTTTATCTCGTTTGATTGATTCTTATATCATTGTCATCATCCTCATTGCTTATATTGTGTTGAAAGTCATCTTTGGTAGTAGTGCATGTAGATGGACTTGGTATGATTATGACGAGAGATTATTCGATATAATCATGGCCAAGTAATGTTCTGAAATGATGTGGAAAAAGTCCTCGTTGGCGTAGTGCGTTGATGGGCCGATTTTTGGTATTATTATGACTATGGATTCTTTTCACCAAGGGTGTAAAGATGAATTTTTTATGGCATGATCATGATAGTTGATGAAAACACGATTATCTTTAGCTTGTGGTGCATGGATAATTAATGGTTAGTGATATTAACGAATATCCTTGGCCGTAGTGCATGGATAATTCGATTAGACCGTCCAGTTTAAAAAGTAAATCAATCTCCGTTCATAAATTAATTCTTATTGAGGTCCATTCTCCTATAAATAGAAGTTCGATCCTTCATTTATTTCTTACGAATTCTTTGAAACTCTGAGAGAAAACTATATAGAGAAAAGAAAAGTATTACCGCTACTTCACTACTTGATATTGAGGTTTTTAATGTAGGGATATTATTTGTTGTACTCGTAAGGGTATTCTTTATTTCTTATTCATGAAGAGAACTTACATTTATTACTATTATTTATTATTACATTTGGAATAACTTTTGTATCTGTGGGATACCTATACTTGGTGAAATTCTTACATTATTCCATTCTTATTATTACATTGGAATAACTTTGTTTATCTGATACCACGTATATGGTGAAATTCTTCTAATATTTAGTTCTTTATTATTCTTTTCGAAATATCACATGCGTAACGTTCTGTGGGACACAATTCCATTATTTATTATTACATTGGAATATTACGTAGCCGGTGCGTTCGTCGGACTGGTTCCATTACTTATTATTACTGCCGGAATATCACATGCATGCGTTCTGTGGGACACGGTTCCATTATTTATTATTACTATCTAATATTACATGCGTGCATTTACAGGACTGGTTACTATTATTTATTATTCTATTGGGAATAACACAGCCGGTGCGATCATCGCATGCGCATGGTGAATCATACATTATTCCATTCTTTATTATTACTGTTGGAATAACTTTGTTTATGTGGATTACCACATGCATGGTGAATGATCATGTGTATAAATTCCTTATTAAATTGTGGAAATGATGCATTTCGTGGATTCTGCGCATGGCGGTGAAAATCCATTTAGATTTCATATATTATATTATACTCGATTGGTTAAAGCTTTGGCTTCTATACTCCATGAAATTAGTGGAATATCCTTGATATTTAAGCTTCATCCGTATCTTTTCATGGAAATATTCTTGAGCATTCTTGAATTTTCTTTGCCTGGCGATGCTCATGTTGACAATTTGGGCGTTATTGAGTTGGGATAAATTAACTTATAAATCTTTAAAATTTATTCTTGAACTGTTTTTATTAATTGTCATCATCCTCATGCTTATATTATGTTGAAAGTCATCTTTGGCTTCGTGCATAGATGAACTTGGTATGATTATGACTAAGGATTATTTGGTATAATCATAGTAGTAATATGACGAATGATGTGGTAAAAGTCCTCATTGGCATATAGTTCATTGGTTGACGGTTGTTGGTATGATTATGATCGAGGGGATTATTCGGTATAGTCGTGACCATTGATGATTATATGAATATCCTTTCTTAGTGGAGTAGGGATGATTCAATTTTATTTATTAAAATGAGTATCGTGATAAAGTTGATAAATTTTTTTAAATCATAGAAGGCGATAGATTTTATACTTTACTTGACTCTTCTAATGAATTGCTTATACTGCTGCGATTTTGATCTAAAACTTGTTGTCTATTATATTCTATCGGTTGTTATCTTTGTTGAAGGCTAATGATAATTTATTACGCATTATCTTAGTCATAATATTTCTTCTTTGGGCTAGTTGAGCTCACCCTTTCTTTCCTTTGTTCTCTTGATGAAATGAGATTGTAGGCTGGGGGACTAGTCGAGAACAAAGTGATGGTCTAGATGGTGCATTAGTAGTCCTCACTATTACGTGAAATAGTGTGATAATAAATGTAATGGAGACTCTACTGAGTGTGAATATTATCTAAATGACAATATTTGTATTAAAACTCACAGCCTATGATTTGTCGTATTTCACACGACTATTGTATAATTAAGTTATATTTTTATTTTGTACCTTGTATCTGGCGACCCAAGATGGGTGATGTAAACCTATTTTGGGGCCGTCACAGTTGGTATCAAAGCTTAGGGATGTGATCCCTGGCTGAGATGTGAGATAAGAACTGGGAGAGGAGAGATGGAAAATTCCTTCGCTAGTATGACCTACCTAAGTTTATTTGATATTTAATTGGTCGGTCAGAGTATATGGATAATATGTGATATGTTCATTAACCCTTGTTTTGTGGCAGTATTTGAAAATGGCATCCGAAAATGTTGGGATCAACAATGAAGCACATGAGAGGCGGTTGAGTCATCAACGATCAATATCGAGGATAATGTGCAGCGGAAAACAAAAATCCTCGAGTAAAACAATAACTGCCGATGAAATGATGAGCGATGGGATGTTCGGAGGCTTTATCTGATTAATGCAACATCGGTGAGAGAGACTCTGTTCATAATCTGAGTGGAAGCGATGGCAACCCACGGTCGATCACCATTAGCGATTCAAGGCTGGGACCACCGGAGTTTTGGGAAAGCGGAACCACTTAAAGCGAAAGGCGTGGTTAAAGCGGATCACCAAGATATTTGATGTCTTGGGATGCTCCGAAAGCGCAAAAGGTTCCCTTGCCACCTTTATGTTGCGTGAAGAAGCAAATTATTGGTGGGAATCGTAAAAGCGTACCCGACTGACACACTCGAGATGTCTTGGGAGAAGTTCGAAGAGTTGTTCAACGACAAGTACTTTCCGAAAGTATCGTCACGTGAGCGAGGTGGAGTTTATCAAGTTGGAACAAAACAATATGGCCAGTGTCGCGATCTGAGGCTAAGTTTGCCGAGTTATCAGATTTGCATCCCATTTGGTCGATAATGAGGAGCGAATGGCCTTGAATGTTTCTAAGAGGTTTTAAACCCGATATCGTCGATACCTCATTTCTCACAAACTTTGTTTATATTAGGATGTTGTGAATAGGGCTAAGAGATTATTGGGCGCGATAATAATTGACCTGACCAAAAGGTAATTAACAACAACACGATAATAATCGTCTGGGGGAAATTATCGTGGTAATCATGGCCAAGAATAATAGAAGTGGAAATTTCAAGAAGAGAGGTTCAATAATGATGGAAAGACAACGGCACCATCACACATTAAGGAAGGAGAAACGGCCGCCCGGTCGTATGCTTCAATCTTGGAGAGGAGGGACATATCGGTCAAAAAGCTGCGTGATGCGATCAAAAGCGTATTACAATTGTGGAAAAGAAGGTCACCTAGTCCGATTTTTGTCGTGCACCAAAAGTCAAGTCCAAGCGGGATAGTGATGCCAAAGGATGTCGAAGACAAGCCAAAGCCGTAGTTTAAGAGAGGCGTTTTTTTTTAACGAGGAACTGAATAAAATTATCACGGGTAAGTTAATCATAAACTCTTGCGAAGTCTATCTGTGTTGAATCTGGGTTCTACGCACTCTTTTATTTCACCTAGTTATGTTCGATGTTTGAATTTAACTCGGAGAAGTTAGATTTTGATTTATCTGTTGAAACTTCGGTTGGGAGAAACCTTACGTTACATCTCTTATTTATAAATCTTGTTTAATTGAAATCGACACTTTCCGTTACTATCGATCTTATCTCTTTGAAAATACTTGTCTTTGATGCGATTTTAGGAATCGATTGGTTAACTACTCATCATGCTTTTTAAAGGTTGTTAGCTTTTATATTCTAACCAATTTATTATGCGAATCCAAGCAACGAAACAACAAAAGTCGTCATTTGTCATATCAAGCCATAAGTAAAGAGCCGGTCCTTTCGTTGTTGACTTCCTTGTGTGAAATGCCGCCGAAGCGAGTTTCTTTAGGTGGCGTCGTGAATGGCGATGGCAAGTTGATAGATATCAATGTGACATACTATCGAGTCTTGGATGAGGTTAGCGATTTTGAATGATATTTCTATTGTTAATAAATTTCCGACGTATTCTTGAAGACTTCTTAGCCTACCTAGGCGTGAAATCGAATTTTGTATTGACCCCAATACAAAACCCATTTCTAAAACCCTCAAATATTTTCTTCACTCAAAAGCAGATGTAACATGTGCGAAAGCGTTGGCTTGAAATATTGAAAGATTACGATCGTACCATTCGATATCATTATGGAAAAGCGAGCGTGGTAGGCGTGACGCGTTGAGTAGAAGATCATATGTGTTTACAAGTCTTGAATATCTGAACCCCAGTGAAGATAACTTGAATATCTGAATAGAATCACAAAGACCCCAACTTTTATAAATAAAAATGAATTTTTCTATAAATATTATTTTTGAATATTATGGAATAAATTTGATATAATGTTATAGTTGTGGGTAAAATTTATAAATTTTGCAAAAAGTATGCAAGTTGTTATAAAATATTAGTTTGGTGGGAATATTCTTTTTAGGAATATTAAATACAATGACTCAATCATTAGTGGACCCCACAATGAAATTATTGTCGGATTGAGAAAGCGACAAAAATATTTTATAAAAATAACGGTAGGAGGTGTTACAGATTAAAAGCTGAACTACCCGGTGGTAAAAAATGTACGATGTCTGGCGTGGTTGCATAGTAGCACCACGGTATTGATTATTGATCTTCACGTGAAAGTCACTTTCGGTTATGCTCGATTATTATTACTTTCTGATAATTCTTTGCATCATATCTCTTATATTATTGATTCAATTATTGTCATGATTATCATCACGTATAATATGTTATAGTATTAAATCAATAATTGAGGCGACAAGTTATAAATGATTAATAATTGTTGAAAGATTAAATATGTGTTATGATTTGTGGTAAGTTTGATTATTTTATGGGGGGCTCGTATATAATCATCTAAGAGTCTCTTACGTCGATAGTAATTACCTTTGTGAATAGTATTTACCTTCGTCGATAGTATTTACCTTAAATCGATAGTAATTACCCTTGTGAATAGTATTTACCTTCGTCGATAGTAATTACCCTTGTGAATAGTATTTACCTTCGTTAATAGTAATTACCTTACGTCGATAGTAATTACCCTTGTGAATAGTATTTACCTTCGTCGATAGTATTTAACCGTTAATAGTAATTACCTTTACCGGACGTCGAACCACATGTCGTTTCACATTCTGAGCGTCGAACCACTTGTCGTTTCACATTACGAGCGTCGAACCACTTTTCTTTTCACATCATTAGTCGTCGAGCCACTTGCCTTTTCACACGGCGGTCTTAAGCTAGAAATCTTCTATAAATAGAGGCTGAGGGCTTCATTATTTTCACGAATTCATTCAAGCTATAGAGAGAAAGTATAGAAAGAATAAGAGAAAGAAGAAGAGTATTTTGTTACTACTGCTTTTTGCGATATTCAATCTCTACCAAAAGTAAGGGTGTTATTCTTTCTTATTAATGAAGAAGCATTTGTTATTCCATTGCTTATTATTACATTGGAATAACTTTTGTATAAGTGGTTTACCTATACTTGGTGACATTCTTCTATTATTACATTGGAACATCACATGCGTGTGTTTTACAGGACTGGTTAAAATCTTTATTATTATTACATTGGAACATCACATGCATGTGTTTTACTACAGGACTGGATTACATCTTTATTATTATTACATTTGGAACATCACATGCATGTGTTTACAGGGACTGGTTAAAATCTTTATCATTACATTGGAATATCTATACATGTGTTTTACAGGATGCAGTTCCATCTTTATTATTACTGCTGGAACATCACATGGTGTGAATTTCACGACTGGTTCCGTTATTATTATACATTGGAATAACACATCTATCACGATCTGCATGCGTGGTGATTTCTTTTGTTATTCCATTCTTTATTATACCCGGTTAGTTAAAACTTTGACTTATACTCCATGAAATTAGTAGAATATCCTTGATATTTGCGTTTCATCGATATCTTTTCATGGAAATATTCTTACGATCATTCTTGAATTTTACTCTACAAAAGCGATGTCATGTTGACAATTTGGGCGTTAATAATTCTGGATAAAATAATTCTTGAACTTGTTTTATTGAATTCTTATATCATTGTCATCATCCTCATATTTATATTTTTTTTTAAAGTCATACGTGGCTGTAGTGCATAGATGGACTTGGTATGATTATGACCGGAGACTATTAGGTGTAATCATGGCCAGTAATGTTACAAATGATGTGGTAAAAATCCTCGATTAGTAGTAGTGCAATGATGGGCCGATTGTTGGCATGATCATGACCATTAATGAATACACAAATATTCTTGGCGTGAGTGCGTGAATAATTGTGGTCGTGATCTTAAAAGAATATCCTTGGTAGTAGTGCGAGGATGATTCGATGATGTGGAATATTTATTAAAAGTGAGTCTCGGCTATAACGATGATGAAAAACCTTTTAAGACCTAAAGATAGTAGAATTTATTTTCTACTTGACTCTTTTAATGGATTGCATATTCATTGCGAGTTAAAGCGGTTTATCATTGTATTTTATCGGTTTAACATTGTTGAAGACTATTGATAATTTATTACGCATTATCTTGAGTCATAATATTTCTTCTTGGGCTAGTTGAGCTCACCCTTTCTTTCATTGTTCTCTTGAGAAATGAGAATATAGGTTTGGGGACGAGTCGGGGAAGCAGTTATGGTCACGAAGATAGCATTAGTAGTCCTCACTATTACGTGAAAATAGTGTGATAATAATTGTAATGAGGACTCCTTTTTGAGTTTGTATAATATCTAGTAGGCGATATTTGTATTTAAACTCACGATTTATGTCGTATTGTTACCACGAAAGTTATGTTAGTAAGTTGTATTTAAATTACATACCATGTAAGTGGCGACCCAAAGATGGGTGATGTATACCTAATTTTGGGGCGTCACAGAATCATTTAATCGATAAAGTTAAAAGCCGCTCAAGCTACACACCCGGAGGCTGATGAATGTGAAGAATTAAGAAGGTTTAAGAGGCGTTATTACAGAAGCGAGAATCGGCGAAGAGAAAAATCTCAACCCTCGATTTAATTGGCCCATTTGAAATCCTCGATAAAGTAGGAGCTGTGGCTTATAGATTAGTTTCTGCCAAGTATGTGGTGTGTTCATAACGTTTTTAATGTATCGACGTTACGTAAATATGGGGACGACTCGAACCACATTATTAATTTAGAACCGGACGAGATAGCGAATGATTTAGCGTGTGAGGGAGATACGTGTTAAAATCTTGGATAAGAAGGATTATATTAAACACTCGAAGGTTATACCTCGAGAGTTAGAATTTGAAGTGAAGTCGAGTATCCTCACTATTATTACGGCGTACCGGTAAAATCGTAAATTTTGAGGCGAAATTTCATAAGGAGGGAGATTGTAAGAACAAGAATTTTATGAATAAGATTTAATTTTTCTCGAAATATTTTTGAATATTATGGTGTGGATTTGATATAATGTTATAGTTGTGGGTAATATTTATAAATTTTGCAAAGTAAGCAAGTGGTTATATAATATTGATTGGTGGAGAATATTCATTTTAACGAGGAATATTAAATGCGACAACCACAATCATTGGTGGACCCCTAGCGGAAGTATTAATAAATAGTTAAAAATGACAAAATATCTTTCTATAAACATAACTTGGTAGGAGGTGTTACCGTTAAAAGCTGTTGAACTACTCGGTAGTAAAAAATGCGATGTCTATCATTGGTTGCGTAGTAGCACACGGTATTGATTATTGATCTTCGTGAGAAGTCACTCGGTTATACTCGATTATTACTTCTGATAATTCTTGCATCATATCTCTCGTATTATTGATTCAATTATTATTACTGATTATCATCTACATAATTTGATATATTATTAAATCAATAATTGAGGCGACAAAGTTATTCATATTATTATTTGTAATATTGATGATATCTAGAAGTTACATCGAGGAGAGGTTTGGTCACTTAATAATTGCGGCATGATAAGGAGAAATCCTTATCGAAAAGCCCCATCTTTCACAGGAGCGACACGGTTGTTAAATATTGTGAATTATAATATTAATGATGAATAAGTTAGTGTTGATTAAAGATGAATTTTATAGTTCCATTGTGTTGGACTTATTTGTGTTAGTATAATTGATGTGGAGGTTATATTGTTCGATTGGGTATTGGAACACTTTTAGGTAGCCGAGATCTTATTCACGAGTTACTATTCATGAGTTACTTATTCACGAGTTACTATTCATGAGTTATTATTTACTAGAATTACTATTAACGAAGTCTTATTCACCGTAAGATATATTTTTATTCGATCGAATCATTTTTGGAGTGCAATATTATTCCATGAGGAGATGTGCTAATTTTTGAGATAGTTGGTTGAAGATATAATAGTAAATCAATATGGATCATTTGGTTTAAAGTTTTAATAGTAAATAATTATGGATGATTGCTTTAAGTTTTAATAGTAAACCAATATGAATTTGTCAGTTTAAAAATAAATCAATCTGGTCCGTTCATGAATTAATTCTTATTAGGTCCGTTCTCCTATAAATAGAAGTTTATTCCTTCATTATTTCTTACGAATTCACTTTGAAACTCTAGAAGAAAACTATAGAGAGAAAGAAGAAAAGTATGCGCTACTTCACTACTTGATTATTGATTTTTCTAAGGTAGGAATATTATTTGTTGTACTACTAAAGAGGGGTATTCTTTATTTCTTATTCATGAAGAGAACTTACATTATTCCATTCTTTATTATTATGTTGGAATAACTTTTGTATCGTGGGATACCCTATACTTGGTGAAATTCTTACGTTAATGGAAATACCAACCACAAGTGGGGCCCACTCAATTCTAGAATTTTCCACCAAAATGCTAAATTCGGATACTTGACAATTTACGAACCAATCACCTCTTAAAATTCATAACAAATCATACGTTCATTTTAGCGGTTCAAAATTTGTGGACATATACTCAACTTATATATATAACATATCAAAAAATTACAACGATCAGCGGTTGGGATTAAAAATTATAACTCACATGATATATCTCGAAAATCTTTGGTTTAATTTTAATACCTCCATTCCTACAAAAATCTTGATAAAACATCTCAACATTAACTCCTTCATTTTTAACCACAATAAATATATCCAACATTTATATCAACATAAAATAAATATTTCCTTATCATATGAATCAATAATTAATTATTCACAAATAATATTACTGAGAATCACATTTATGACAATGAGGTAGTTCGAGGAAAGAGGGCTTTCGATAAAATTTCTCCTTCTTGGCGCCTTGATTAGGTGACCAAACCTCTCCTTGTGAACTTTCTAGACATTTCCAATAATCTTATCTAATAATATTATTCAAATAATATGAATTATTAATCGATAATGGGAAATCTTGCGGTGATTATTATTGAAACAATGATAATATAAAATATCAACGATAATTATTGAATCGATAAAATAAAATATTGAGCGGTAACTCTTTGTAACAATTATTGAGTAGTGCCTTCTTATGTAAGGATCAATAATTCATCAATCTCGCATCCATCAGCATTATATTCGTATTTTAACCACGGGTATTCCAGCGATGTTAGCTTGTAACAACTTCTGTGAATTATTTATAAAAACTTCAAACTTATGTTTTTCTTCATTAAAGCGATTATTCTATTATGGGGCCCCTGAAATGGCTGCTACTGTAAATCGTGCGAATATTCTCAAAACAACAAGAATATTCCACGACCAAACGAATATTCCCAAACCACGATGATTATTTTATAACCACTTGCATATTTTGCAAAATTTGCACATTTCACCCATAACGAAAAATTATATCAAATTAATACCTTATTATTCACAAATATAATTAGAGGAAATTGATTTTATTTATAATAAGTTAGGGTCTTACAACCTCTCTCCTTATGAAATTTAAGTCCTCGAAATTGACATACGTACTGGTGTTTGAAAAGGTGAGGATACCTCGCTTTCATTTACGATTCCAACTCCGGTCATTTCTTGATAGCATGGTTTCTCCATAAAACCTTAACTTGTGGTATAACCTTGAGTGCGTAGGACATGTTCTTTCTATCCAAGATCTTAACGAGTACTTCTTATATCGTTAAATCTTGACTATCTCGTCTGGTTCTAATCTGATAATATGGTTGGGTCTTTCACATATTTATGAAGCATGGATATGTGAACAACATTATGAACATGAGACGTACTTGGAGGTAATCTTGAGTCTATAGGCCATTTCCTATTGATTGAAAGAATCTCAAATGGACCAACAAATGCGTGGATTGAGCTTTTCTCTCTTTCCAAATCTTGTAACTCCCTTCCGTGGTGCGACACGTAACAATACATGATCCCCGATATTAAATTCCGTCTTTTCGATGAAGATCCAGCATAACTCTTTTGTCGATCTTGTCTTGGTTTCTATCGTTGTCGAATCATTTGGATCTTTTACGTGAGTCAAATGCATACTAATTACGGTCCCAACAACGTTCTTCTCCCACCTCGTCGGCATCTTTGAGAATGACACTTTAAATCCGTCTGGCGCCTCGAAATAGAGCCATTTTTTATACTTGCGATAAGCTTGTTGTTGTGGGAGAATTCCACAGGTGACAAGATACTTATCGACTTCCTTTAAAATCTAGGACACAAAGTCTTAATAGATCTTAAAGGGTTTGAATAATCCTCTCGATTGTCCCGGTCGGTTTGAGGATGGTATCTTGAAGCCAGATAAATAAATCCGTCCCATAGCTTTACTGTGACTAACCCAAAATCGTGAAGTGAATCTTGGGCCACAATCCAAAACTATGGATCTTGGCATGCCATGCAATCTCACGATCTCATTCACGTACGTGCGAGCAAGGCGTTCGAGGAATAAGTCTCACGTATTGGTAAGAAATGGGCGGAACTTGGTTAATCTATCAAAAATAACCCAAATCGCATCTATGCCTTGAGAAACTTTGGGAAGACACATGTGAAATCTATAGTAATGTGTTCCCACTTCTATTTTGGAATCTCAGTGGTTGTAATGGACCCTTTGGCACTTGATGTTCCGCTTTACCGTTGACAAGTTAAACACCTCGAGATAAACTCTGCGATCTCTCTCTTCGTATTGTTCCACCAAAATGTATGTGAATATCATGATACATTTTGGTACTCCGAGATGGATTACCAAGCGGTGTGTTGTGTGCCTCCATCGTGATTCTATGCTTCAAAATCGAAATCGTTAGGAACCTGAAAGTGCAGGTTGAATCTAAGTATTCCTTCTTCATCGATTCTTGCTTCTGAAATAGCACCTTCTTTTTCATACGCATCAGCTCCATGTTCGTAGCTTGAGCAGCTTTAACTTTATCGATTAAAGTCGGTTCCACTCGTATATTTGCCATCATCATGTGGGTCCCTGGAGTATTCCACGACCAAACGAATATTCCCCGACACAATGATTATTTTATAACCACTTACATATTTTGCAAAATTTGCACATTTCACCCATAACCAAAGAATTATATCAAATTAATACCTTATTATTCACAAATATAATTAGAGAAAATTCGATTTTATTTATAATAAGTTGGGGTCTTACACAAATATTGTCTTTTAGACAATATCCACTCTCAGAATAAGTCCTCATTACATTTATTGTCACACTATTTAACAAAATAGTGAGGACTACTAGCTAATACTATCATCCGGACCATCACTCCATTCCCAGGCTAAATCCCGGCTACGTTCTCATTTCACGAAGAGAACAATGAAAAGAAAGGGTGAGCTCAACTAGCCTAATAAAAATATTATGACTAAGATAATGTAGAATAAATTATCATTAGCCTTGACATGTTAAGCGATAAAATCTGATAGACATCAAGTTTAAGCTGCGGTGAAACAAGCAATCCATTAAAAGAGTCAGTAGAGAATAGAATCTACTATCTTTTATGATTTAAAAGTTTTCATCAACTTAATTATTTGAGACTCATTTCGATAAATAATCCACATCTTTAAATTATCCACCTTTCTGGGCGAGGATATTCTTTAGTATCACGACCACGAATTATCCATGCACTACGGACGAAAGATAATCGTGTTTTCATCAACGGTCTGATCATGCCATAAAACAATTCATCTTTGCTCCCTTGGCGAAGAGAATCCATAGCCATAATCAAACCAAAAGCGTCCATCAATGCACTTCTACGGGCGATGAGGACTTTTAATTTTCACATCATTTGTAACATTACGATTAAGTGATTATATCGAATAATCCACAGTCATAATCATACCAAGTCCATCATACACTACTGAGTCACAGATGACTTTCAATAAATATAAACATGAGGATGATGATAATGATATAAGAATTGATTAAACAAGTTCAAGAATTAATTTGTCCGAGGAACCCGATAACGTCCAAATTGTCGACATGATACTTCTTTGTAGAATAAAATTCAAGAATGCTCGGAAGAATATTTCCATGAAAATCTTTGGATGAAGCGCTTGAATATCGAGGATATTCCACTAATTTCATGGAGTATAGAAGTCGAAATTTTAACTTATTTGAGTATAATAACGAATGGAATAACAAAAGAAATCACCGTAAATGCGTACTTCTCATAGGCGAGTTATTCAACATAATAATAATAACGGAACGGTCGGTTGAAATTCACAAGCGAAGCGGGATGTTCAACGAATAATAAAGAATGAAATAACAATAGAAATCACCGTGCATGCGGTACTTGGCGTAGGCGAGTTATTCAATGAGAATCATAAATGCGAGAATAATAAAAAGGCGGAACTAGGTCAGGTGTAAAACACCACAGCGAGGATATTCAACGAGAATAATAAAGAAGGAACCAGAATGCAGTATAAAACACACGAACATGATATTCAGCGAGAATAATAAAAAGCGGAACTAGAGTCGGTGTAAAACACACATGAATAGGATATTCAGCGAGAATAATAAAAGGCGAGAATAATAGAAGAATGTCACCAAGTATAGGGTAGCTTAGCATTATCTGAGGTTATTCAATGAGAATAATAAGGAATGGAATAACGAAGTTCTCTTCGTGAACACTGAAAAGAATAATATTCCTTCTACAAAAAAAAGAAGAATATTTGATGATAGGGTGAGGATTTTCTTAAAGAAAACTTATACTATGTTCTTACATTTCAAAGTTTCTTAAAACTCTTGAAATCGCTCGAGATTATAGAGGAGAATTCTCTTGAACTTTTGGTGTGATTTCATTCTAACTAAGCTTCTATTTATAGGAAAATGGATACGTAATAATAACTAACTCATGAGCGGTCGAGTTGATTTACTTTAATCGACGGTCCATATTTAAAAGCAAAATCTTTTAAATATAATATAATATATTCTATTTTATATAAAAGATTTTTACTATCTGCAAACTTATTATCGTACCTTTATCTGAAACACTATATCGTATTAAAATATAATATATTACATTTATAGAATAACTTTAATAAAGTTTTACATTTTTATATATAAAAGATTTTCTTATGCAAAATACTATGCGTAATAGAATATAATATATTACATTTATAGAATAACTTTAATAAAGTATTACATTTTATATAAAAGATGTTTACATTTTATTACGTTAATAATACTAATAAAACAAAACTTATAAATCAACAATAATTAAATCAAATAATGTGAGATCTTTATGTAAAACAACTATTGTAGCAATAATTGAACAAAAGCGGTGACTTCTCACATAAACATCAATAATCAATACTGGTATTATACTCTTATCTGACCACGCGTATTCTTGTACTTTTGCTCTAGGGTAGTTCAGCGGTATTAGCGGTAAAACTTAATGCAGTTATTTTAATAAAATATTTTTGTCGTTTTCTCAATCCGACAATAATTCCGTTGTGGGGTCCACCAATGATTGTACCATCATACGGATATTCTCTGACAAAAAGAATATTTTTTGACCAATCGAATATAATATGACAACTTGCATACTTTGCAAAATTTGTAAATATTACCCACAGCTATAACATTATCTCAAATTTTAAAAAAAAAATATTTTGAGATAATTAAATATTTATTCATAAAATTTGGGGTCTCACATGCATGGTGAATGATCCTGTGTATTCATTCCTTATTAAATTGTGGAAATGATATGTATACGTGGATTACATCATGGCGGGTGAAAATCTATTTGCAGTTTTATATATTATATTATACTCAGTTGGTTAAAGCTTTGGCTTCTATATCTCCATGAAATTAGTGGAATATCCTTGATATTTAAGCTTCATCCGTATCTTTTCATGGAAATATTCTTACGAGCATTCTTGAATTTTCTTTGCATAAAGCGATGTCGTGTTGACAATTTGGGCGTTATTGAGTTCGGGATAAATTAACTTATAAATCTTTAAAATTTATTCTTGAACTGTTTTATTGAATTATCATCATCCTCATTACTTATATTATATTGAAAGTAAATCTTTGGCTTACGTGCGTAGATGAACTTGGTATGATTATGACGAGGATTATTCGGTATAATCATGGCCGTAATGTGACGAATGATGTGGTAAAAGTCCTCGTTGGCACATAGTTTATTGGTGGACGATTGGTATGATTATGATCGAGAGATTATTCGGTATAGTCGTGACCATTGATGATTATATGAATATCCTTGGCCGTGGAAGCGAGGATGATTCGATTTTATTTATTAAAAATTTGAGTCTCAGCGATAAAGTTGATGAAAAACTTTTTAAATCATAGAAGGCGATTAGATTTTATACTTTACTTGACTCTTGAATGGATTGCTTATTACTGCTGCGGTTTTTGATCTAAAACTTGTTGTCTATTATATTACATCGGTTGTTATCTTTGTTGAAGGCTAATGATAATTTATTACGCATTATCTTAGTCGTAATATTTCTTCTTTGGGCTAGTTGAGCTCACCTTTTTCTTTCCTTTGTTCTCTTGAGAAAATGATGAAGCGTAAATTTGGGACTAGTCGGGGAGCAGTGATGGTCTAGATGGTGCATTAGTAGTCCTCATTTATTCATGAAATAGTGTGATAATAAATGTAATGGGGACTCTATTGAGTGTGGATATTATACAGATGACAATATTTGTATTAAAACTCATGACTATATGTTTTGTCGTTATTTCACCTGTTTGTTGTATAATTAAGTTGTATTTGTATTACATGTACCTTGTATCTGGCGACCCAGATGGGTGATGTAAACTTTTTTGGGGCGTCCTGAACTATAATATTATTTTAATATAATTATAAATGGTATAATATTATGTTGTAATATAATTAAATTAGTAATGATAATATCTACACAGTTTATATAGGTAGTTATTTTGTTATATACATGTATTATAATATTATATCATACATGTATGATATAATGTATAGTATAATTAGGAATGGTATAATATTATAAAATTAGTGATTTTAAGATATAATTGTTTTAAATATTTTAAAATTGTATAATATTATGTTGTAATATAATTATAAATGGTATAATATTATGTTGTAATATAATTAAATTAGTAATGATAATATCCACATGCAGTTTAGATAAGTAGTTATTTTGTTATATACATGTATTATAATATTATACTATACATGTATGATATAATGTATGGTATATTTACGAATGATATAATATTAAAAAATATTGATTTTAGGATATAATTGTTTTAAATGTTTTAAACTGTATGTAGGACATGATATAATTATAGTTATAATTATGAATGATATAATAAACATATTAGTGTTAGATGCACATTAATTATGTAGGACAATTATTGCAATGTAAAAAAGACAGATGTCATGCAATGGTGTTATATATTGCAATTTAGTTTATATAATAATATAATAATAGATAATAGATAATAGATTAATTAATAATAAATATTAGAAAAATGAATAAATTATTGTTTTGTATATTTAGAAATTAAAACATGGGGTATATTTAATTGAAAAATTAATTAAGTGCAAATTAGATTTTTGTTGTAAACTATGGGGTAGTCTACTACCTGAGCAAGCGAACCTCACCACGCCGCTGCCTGCTACTACATAACCTTTCCTTCGAATTATGTTGACCAATTTTCATTTCTCTCTCTCTCTCTCTCTCTCCCCTTCAATTTACCTGACTCGCGCTTTGACTCAGCCTATCCAGCCGGTGGCCTGACTCACCGATCTGCGATCCACATCGGCAAAACCCTCATATTTCCCACCATCTTGGAACATTTTTTACCCAAGTTATATGATTATCTCATTTTCTCCAGATCTATGCGGAACCCATTGTTTTTGAGCGTTGTATAGATAATTTGGCTTTGAATTTTGATCAAATGGCGACGAGGAATAGGACATTTATATATAAAAAGTATAGAGATTCATTAAAGAGCGTTCGGGTTCCGGCTGGTTCTTCACCGCCGGGTTCCAGCTCCGGCGGTCCGGTAATTGAATTGGCAACTACTTCTCTAATTAATCCCAATCGTTCTTATGCTCCTGTCAGTACTGAGGATCCTGGAACTTCTTGCAGGTATATTTTTCCCTCGTATATTATATGGATTTGAGTTTTCTGTTGGGTTCACAATTTCATACTGAAATTTATGAGGTCAATGTTTTATTCATGTGGCAAATATAATTCATGCATCTGGGCAAACTTAATACTATATTAGAAAGATTGCTAGAATGCTATTTACAAATTAGAAAGATAATATTTTTATGTTCAAGGTACCATTTTAATGGACTAAAATTATGAATTTATAATATTAGAGGTTGGATGGGCAAATCTTAAATTCTGGTTGATGGATGGATTAATGGACAGACAAGTTTTGGGATAAACTGAGATCCAGACAATTTTGCTGAGTTTAATTATGCTTGTGTAGATCTTCTTAGAAGGAGTGAGTGTGTATATATTGTATTAATTGACTTATATGACTAGTGATTCTGAAATCGTGCTGATATATATGAGCAAGTGCATATTTTGATGATTGCTTCAGTTGAGCTAAGATGACTTCAGACTTTAGTGGTGACTAAAGGTAGAATTTCGGATTTCCATTGCTGTGATTTGTGATGATAAGCATTTGTCATGTGCAGCAAGATAGATTGTTTATCTCCTGATTTGAACTAAGAACGATTAGTGATAAGCTTTTTAATTATGGATCATCATGTCCTTTGTGTATGTGTCTTTATTTGTGGTCGTCAGATTACAAATACTGCTGGTAAATAAGCTCCATAAAGTTTATTAGACAACTTGAGTATTAATATTTGTTCATGTAATCTAAGTGATGATTATCCTGGCTGTTATAAGACATCATAATCAATGGTTTTTTAAAGGCTGATAGAAATTAATCACTGATGCATGATCAGCATTATATTTATATGGAACAACTTTAAGAATCCGATTCTGGTGATATAGAATTCTTGCAAGGAGTGAGTTATGTAATGTGTAGTGTGTATGTGTAGAGTATGTCATTTTACTTATACTGACTAGTAATGGTATTTGTTATGTCCATATATTTTTATTGGGTAATGGATAATGGGTCACCAATGGGTTGGGTAGTTAATGAATATTTCCAAATGGGTTATATATGGGTAATTTTAAATGAATATGGATAAAATCCATCAACCGGTATATAACCCACAATTAACTTTTGAACCTCTAGTATTGTAAGAAGAGGAGAATTGCAGTCTGTTTGTTGACTTTTTCCCTGTTGTTTTCATTCTTATATCCCAAATGGCAACCACAATTCAGGACATATACTACCCCACTTGGTAATATTCTTTTTAGGTATCATATCTTCAATAATTAATAAGCAACAAAAATATTTATAAAATGTGAGAGAACAAAGCTCTGCAAGACTGAAGTTTAACACCCCATCTAACAAATTTATGCACATTTCATCTGATGTGTATGCCACTCACAGAGCAATCTAAAGAAACAATCAAACCCAACTATATATAAAAAAGAATTGAATAAAGAAAATGAAACAGGAATCCCAATAGAAAAAAAGAGCTCAAATAAAAATTGCTATCAATTAAACCATTAGTATATCAAAAGCAGCTTCTTTACAGTATCATCATCGTACCAAAGAGAGAAACAAACAAACTAACAAAAAGACAAGAAAGTTCCTCTTGAAGACCATTCTCATTTGGAAGAGTAAACAAGAAGGAACAGAGAAATATTGTTCTTCCTTCTCCTTGTGAAATTAACTGATAATGAGAACAACCTTGCCCTCTAGGTATGATGAAGCTGTAAAGGTGCCTCCATAGCAGTACAGAGAACAACCTTGCCCGAATGAGATGTAGCGGTGGAGAATAGAATAACTTTTTTGAAAAATTAATCTGGAGATGGAGAGATCGACTGATTTGGAGTTTGGAGATGAAGATATCGACTGAGCAAGAGAGCAAAACCCTTGACAGCCTCGACAAAGAAAAAAATAATTACCCACCTAACTCACAATTTTATCCAACTCATGGTTTTATCAACCCAGTTATGACATGTTAATATAAATGGATAATTTCACCCATTTATTCATGGGTTAGTGGACGGGTTAATGGGTTTGGGTAAAACTTTACCAGATCTACCATATATATTTCAACGTCATGTTGCCTAGACTTTATTGATGATTGTAGGAATAAAAAGAAAGAGGTCGATTCTAATCTGGACGACAAGATTTTTTTTTTTGGTGCTGAAAAATATCTTTATTATTATTTTTTGAATTTTTAAACTCATATATTATTTATTATTAAGGTGGGTGAGAGGGACATAGAACCTAACTTTAACTCTACAAGAATGACGAGATTTGAACCAGGTAGAGCAACCGGAAAAAGATTGTGTGCTAGATCATTAATTATTACTCATGCTATTTAGCAATCATGTCATTTAAGGTCTCTGTATCTTTACATTTATGTGGTCCTCAGCCAAGTGAATCTGAGGTTTATTCAGAAATGAATAATAATTGAAGAAACTGATAAAATGGAAAATATCATAGCTTAACAAGTACAATGTTGAATTATGCTCTAATTCTAGAACATCTCAATCCTCAAATTATCTTTATCACTTTATGTACAATTTTATTTTCTTCTTGTATTCATGTCAAATTACATTTTCCTCTTTCCTGAAAAGAACAACTTGTATGCGTTTTTGTGAACTTGTAAGCTGCTTATTCAGCTGCCAGGACTAAATTGGAATTCTGGTATATGTCTGGTGTTTCTTGTTTTTTCCAGCATACACAAGTTTCTCCCGTCCTTAATGGAATCTTTTGTAGCTCTTGAAGAGCTAGAGAGAGAGAGAGAGAGAGAGAGAGAGCATTTTATAATGTTTTTAACTTACTATCTCTCTCTCCTGAGTCCTATATATTAAATAGCCACTAGATCAATCATCCTTGCTCAACATTTATTTGGGTTTTCTTTTCTTCCATGAGTAGATCAGTATATCTAATTGAGTTTCCAGCTCAAAGTAAGCACAATAGACCACAGGAAAGAAAACCCAATCAATTTGAATCTTATGATTTGTCAAATTTATAGAATAATTAAATATGTCTTTCTTTTCAAGCCAAGGAAAGATATCTTGCAACATATCATTTGCATGGAACATCTAGAGGCACCCTTATGCCTCAACTTGAAACGAGTTTAAGATTACCAATTTTTTTTCAGATTAAGCCATTATTTTTTCCTAACTTCTTTTAACTAATATTAGTCTACTGCAGTAGAGGTGCACTTACTGTTGGACTACCTCCAGCTTGGGTAGATTTATCGGAAGAAATAGCGGCAAATGTGCAGCTGTTACGAGGAAAAATGGCTGAGCTAGCAAAGGCTCATTCTAAAGCTTTAATGCCCTCATTTGGAGATGGTAAAGAAGATCAGCGCAGGATTGAGGCTCTTACGCATGAAATAACTGGTCTTTTAAGGAAATCGGAGAAGCGATTACAAAGACTCTCTGCTGGTGGGCCTTCTGAGGATTCAAATGTCAGGAAAAATGTTCAGGTACTACTCAACATATAACTTGTTGTGTGGGTTAAAACTCATCGCTGCGTTGAAAATTCATTAAGCTTTTCGAAAAAATTAATATTCCCACAAGTCCTTTGCAATTTATATTTCATCTCTAGGGATGACTTTCTGATTTTATATATTTCAAGTTATTTTTAGAGGGCTCTTTGTTCTCCCTTCTTTCAATCTTCTTTTTTCTAGGTAAATATTTTGTTTATCTAAGAAAAAATTTATGTCAGACTGCTGAATATAAGCAGCCATGTGTTCATTAGCATGGTTATCTCTCTTTCTCCTCCTCCCCCTCTCATGGCTTGAGGTTTATGGTTGGCTAAAGTGCTATTGTTCCTTCCTAAAATGTCTTCTGTATCTTGTTAGTTTCCCTGATTAGTTTGATTAACCCTGAATGCTGGCAACTTATAACTACTATTTATGTCAGATTATTAGGGGGCCATATATCATTGATGGTCTTTTCAGACTCCAGATGCATAAAACTAAAGGAACTTCTAAAATGTTATCTTGTATTATTTTATTCGAGAACTCTTTTGTAGGAAAACTTGATCCAACTTGCTAGAAGTTAGTCATATAGTGTAGGATGCTCACTCTGAGTAGCAGTGATTACATAGCTTTGCTTAGTGGCACTGGTAATAATCAATCTTGTTGTATCTGTACAAATTATGGTCATTCTAGGGAGCTGTACTAATGTTCTAATGTTTTTATGTCAGCGTTCTCTTGCAACTGACCTTCAGAACCTCTCAGTAGAACTTCGCAAGAAACAGTCAACTTACTTAAAGCGCCTTCAGCAGCAGAAAGAGGTACGGGAAGAATTTCCTTTCTTTCAAGAGTGATTTTAAATTTGGAGATGGTTCTAATTTTGCAACTCAAGATTTATTTTAGTTATGCCCTTTTTTTGAAATTGTTTGTAATGTTAGAGTTACTAACAGCTCAAAACTGGAATTTTTTCCCATTCAGCAGAATTTTCATCTTGTAGTCAAGGAATTATGTGTTTCTAAGTTTTCCTAATATATTGCCTTTTGATTTAGGGTCCAGATGGGGTTGATTTAGAAATGAACTTGAAAGGAAATCTTTCCAGAACGGAGGATGATGACTTGGACGACATGGTATTCTGACTTCTTATATTCTTATTTTTATTATATAGTTTCCTTTATTCCATCTAAATGTATAAGCACTTAACTATATGATATCCAGACATCGGCACATTTTTATAATGGGAGATCATTTCACTAGATTTATTTTATATCAAGAAACATAATTTTTCAAAGAGGTGAGTAAAATATATAGAAAAGCATCCCAAGGAGGTACAACCAATTAACATTTTTTAAGAAGTAAATAAATCTACTAGAAGAGCCTAAAGGGAGTGAACACAAGTAACCTCGCAGTATCAAAAACATGAAGAAATAAAAGGCACTCCCGTGTGACAAACAAGTGTGGGTTTATTGAGTTGGAAAATTGGAAACCTATATTATGTATAAGATATTCTGAATCTTACCTTGCTGCTTCATTCTTCTTTTCTTTCCTGGCTGTGGTCTTGCTTGTGACTTTTTGAGTGTTTTTTTTTTTTCTTTTTCCCTTTTGGTGTTTTAGGAAGTGTTTGTCCTTAAAAATGTTGGGAGCCTGTTCTCCTTCTAAAATATAACTTGCAAGTATAAGAGGTTTTCCACATTCTTTCTATCAGAATATAATTTAGTATAATTTTACAAATGTTCTATAGGTATTTAATGAACACCAAATGGCCAAACTAAAGAAAAGTGAGGCTTTCACTGCAGAAAGGGAGAGAGAGATTCAACAGGTAAGTGTATAGCTTTTGACTGGTATTTATTTCTTTGCTGCCTTGATGCTTCTAGTGACTGCGAATATATGGAAAGTGTTATTTCCACAACAAAATTTTGATATTTCCACAAGGCCTCACTCACATGAATGTGGGTCCCATTTAATATTAATGTGAGTGGATCTTTGTTGAAATATTAGTTCCATATATATATGAACATTTGTAATCCCTTATCTTGGTTCTGGTAGGTTGTAGAATCAGTGGGTGAGCTTGCCCAAATTATGAAGGATCTGTCAGTCCTTGTTATTGACCAGGTTAGAAGCTTCACGTTCAATTTAATAGGGTGCCGGAACTTCCTCAAATATATGTGGTGATTGACTGAATTTACTTCTCCAAACAGGGCACTATTGTTGATAGAATAGACTACAATATTCAAAATGTTGCTGCATCAGTAGAAGAAGGCTTTAAACAGCTGCAGAAGGTCTTCTTTTCCTTATATGTTCAAGCTTCTCTTTTTAAATACTACATTCATCTGGAAATGAGAGCCCTACTTTTATCTCTTAATCCCCCCCCCCCAGCGCGAAAATTGAGGTTTGTACAGAACAAGTAGGACAAATCTTTTCAATGTTTTTTTAAAAAATTATAAATGTTAGTCTTTGACGTTTAGTTTTAGAAAGAAATTATGTCTAAACATGTCTTGTATAAACCTAATATTTGGAAAAGAAAAAGTCCCCCCCAAAAAAGAGGTAGGATTCTCATTTTTGGAGATGGTGGGAGTACAGAGCTTTTGCTACACCCTGCCCCTAGCTTTTTACTCTCCCCTCTCGTCTATTTTCCTTTTTTCTAATATCATGTTGGAATTAATTGAACTTGCAGGCAGAGAGAACTCAGAAAAAAGGTGGAATGGTGAAGTGTGCTACGGTACTTGTTATCATGTGCTTTGTAATGTTGGTTCTCCTAATTCTGAAGGAAATCCTTTTCTGACCTTTCAACGTATACTATGATCTTGCTTACGGCTTCTTGTTGTGACCCTCCCCTGCGACTTGCTTGCCATGCTTAATGGAAGAATGCGGGAGTTTTGAATTGCCCCAGGCCCCAGTTATCGATCAAAAGTTTTTTTTTTTTTTTTTACTTTCTTATTCTTATTACCTTATTATACAGGGAGGGTATTGTATATTTAAGAGAGTTGCTGTTCCATGGACATGTATAGGTCTTTAATAGAATTTGGTAATAGTGTTTTTGAAGGTCAGATTGATTCTTTCCTGGGAATTTTTGTAATTCGACTCCCTAATGCTTATGTGCATGGGAAAACGAGATAAAAATATCTGTTTGTATCAATTCATTTTGAAATAAAATGGATATATATATATATATATATATATATATATATATATTATATATTTAAATACGAATCTGCATCTGGAATGGTCACAAAAATATTTTTGAATATGGATCTACTAACAGAAACACAATACTAACAGAAACGTATTTCAAAATAATCTCATTTTTTAATTATTTAATCATTTTATTTTATCAAGTTGAATGTTAATCAGATTACTCAACAAGAGTAAACATCTAATAATAAGTTTCGCTGCCATAATTTTTCTTTTCTTTTTTCTATATTATTAGTGCGCAAATTTTTGTGTATATATAACATTACTCTAATTTTAATAGATCGCCATGTTTATTTTGGCCTCATTATTTTTTCAAATTCCTTGTATTTCGTTTTAAGTTGTCCATCTTTACATTATTTATTTAAAATGTTAAATACATATAAAAGAAAATATGAATAGCTGCTTTCATAGCTCAGTTGGTTAGAGCACCCGTTTAGTAAGCGGGAGGTCTTGAGTTCAACTCTCAATGAAAGCATTTTTTTTAAAATTTGCAAAATTACTTTAATGATGTTAAAATAGTGTTTCCATTGGCTTTCATTTGTTTTTGAAAATTTAAAAAATTTTTTTAATGATGTTAAAATTACAAGTGTTTTATTTTCTGGACAACAACATAAAAGAAAAATAAAATATAGCTAATTAATATTTTCATTTACTAATTAATAAAATATAGCTAATTAATACTCCAAAGGTATTAATTAATAAAAATTGCAATTATGAGTAGTAGACTAATATAAGGAATAGTACTTAACTAGATAATTTGAGAATAGTAACTAGATAATTTGACATACTTTGTTTATGAGTTTGAATAAATATAATATAAACTCAATCACCATTTCGATATTTCTCACTTAAATAACCTACTTACCTATATGAATTATTAATAATACTAATTAATAAAATAACTAACGTATGTTATTTATAATCATATATTCCTACTCATTTATAATTAATAATTATACTAATTATATATTATTATTTATATTATTATACTAATTTATTAATATATTATAAATATTATTATTATATTTATAATATTATAATAATTTATAATAATAATAATTATTATTATATATTTATAATTATTAATTATAAATCCTACTCATTTATTTATATATTATGCATATGATTTATTATATCCATATTCTTTAAATAAATTATAAATCGTACTAGTACTCTCAAATTACATAGTCAAGTACTATTTTTTAAATTAGTCTACTATTTATTTTATAATTTTGTTATATTTGTGAACCAATTAATGAATCGAATATTAATTGACTATATTTTTTAATTTAAATTATAATCACCCTTTAAGTCTCACTGCATTTACGGCTCTATACCCAACCCAATGTGAAAAGCTTGGTTGGCCCCGGGTCCTTCTAAACCCTTCTCTTTCTATTCCTAGTGACAATAACTAAACGAGTTATTCACGTCCATTACTAATAATAGTGAATGATGGGTTATAAGATATTCACGTCGTAATTAATAATAGTCTCATTACTAATAATAGCGGATGATGGGTTACATGACAAATGTAGATCCAAATGCCCGAAAATAATATCATTATGCTGCTATTATTAGTAGCGGACATAACTTTGTCGTTCAAGTCGGGGCGAAACTAGGGGTTAAAAGGCGGGGCGAGGCGGGGGCGAGGCGGGCGGGGCGGGCGGGAGGCGAGAGCCAGCTGCTGCATGGCCTTCCAGCGACTTCATCTTCTTGGTCTTTCGTGGCTTATCTGCAACCTGAGTTTTATCTTTCAAAATTTAATGGGTTCTTTACATAAATATAAACAATTAGAAAATAATTACAACAAAATCATAAAATCTTTACAAAAAAGTATAATTAGGACTCGTATTACAAAATAGTAAAATTGATTAATAATAAAATCATTAATTGTCAATAATAATTTTCAAATATTTGGGATTTAACACCAAAAATAAATTCAAAATAATAATTCAATTAAATTTCATTCCTTGTTGTTGTTATCTAACTATTTTGTCGCATCTTGTTTGTTCTTACTCGACGGGTGTGAAATAGTTCTTCTTCTCGATTCTTCTTCTTCTTGACTTCTTATTATTATTATTAAGATTGCGTTATTAGAGCTTATGGGAGATATTATTATAATTCCTATTATTTTATTATTATTATTATTATTATTAAGTATTATTCATTAAGCAATAAATTAAACAAAACTATTATTAAAATTATTATTATTTTTATCATTATTAGTATTATTATTACCTTATTATTATTATTATTAAAATAATTACTATAAAATAATTGATTTTATGCGAAGGTTATTATTAGTGTTATTATTATTTTATTTTTATTATGAAAGTTTGGCTACTACTATTATTATAATAATAATAATAAAACTAAATATTACCTATATATTATCATTATTGGAATTATTATTAATATTTGATTTGGGTGGAGAAGGAGGTTTTAAGGATAGAGGTGGAATTTGAGGAGGTTTGCGACAACTGCGAATGGCGGATTTTGGCGGCAAGAAGGCAGTGTGAGATGAAGATGGTTGGCGACCTACAGCCAGTGTGAGCATTTAGGGATTAAGTTTGTATTTTAAGGGGAGAAATTGAGATAAAATTTAATAAGTAAATCAATACTAATTACCTAAATTAAGGAATCTTAATCATACTAATTCCTAGATTAAATTGAACTAATATTGTAAATAAATATGAAATTGTATAAATTGTGGGTTTTACACTTTATTGTTGTAATTATTTTATATAATAGAATATTAATTAATCCAAATTTAATTGCTACAATAATTCTAATTGTTTGGCTCCTTTGCTTGGGCATTCCTTTGCTCTATAACTTCTAATTTAGGTTATGTCTTCTAATTTCAAAATTATTATTATTTTAATTGCTCAAATTTTTCTTTAATTTAAGTTTGTTTTAATTTTTTCAATTCTTTCAAATTAATTTTTCTTTTCTTTTACCTTTGTTTGGCTTTTAAGAATCCTAAGAGGAAGAATTTTGATAAAGTTTAATAATTTAATATTTACATCTTTAATCTTTTAGTAATTTAATTTTAAAATTTTACGGAGATATACTTGTATTATTCTTTGTTGGAGGAGTGAATTTGTCATTAGGTTAATTGAAATTATTAAATTAGGTTAATTGATGAAATTATGATAAAATGTTTGAAAGAATCACTTCACGCATTAAATAAAAAAATTTACTAATATATTTTGATTAAAAGCGTTACGTTAAAGAAGGATTAATAATAGTAGTAGACATAAATTTTTCGATTATCATATGAAATCATATTATGTTAAACATTATCTTTCATATATATATATATTCAAAATGGGTTCTATTTTTATTATAAAATGAGGATTTTTTTATAATAATAATATAACTATTATTATTGGCGATTATTATTATTATTTGTTTTGGATCGTGTGAACAAAGAGAGGTAGAGAAATAGATTTTGTGTGTGAACATAAGAGAGATTAGTGTGTCAAATTACGTCCTAGAACATTACATTATGAATTTGATTATAAAAAATTTTTAGTTGTTTTAAAAAAAAAAAAAAAAAAGTATGACCCTTTAGATTAATATTATAAGCGAGATTAAGTTAAATAACATAATTCCTTAATAGCATAATTCCTTAAAAGCGACGTGCTTTTTGGTCGAATGAAATTTTTGTAAATAAAAGAAAAACAAAATGGGTTATGTTTTTTTTATTATATAGATATTCTTACTCCAAATACATACATGTTATAAACATTATCCTATATATATATATATATACACGCATATATACATATATACATATATTGATCAATCTTACTGCCCTCAATGTTTGTAAATAAGACCTGACAATCTATTTTCAACCAAATATCCTGAGCAAAACATGTCCAAATGATAAAGATAAGTAATAGAATCTACCACCTTCAGAATGTTTAAGACTTTGGGTACAATTACAATGCCAGATTAAAGTAAAATTGACTAAATTAAGTCATAAATTTTGAATATCTTGCTTGTCATGAATGTATCAAGATCAATATCATTTGTTGCTCATCATCTGGCCAGACGGAAAAGAAGATGATTACTATATATACAACATGCTTCAATCCTATGAATGGATAAAAAAAAGGTTTCCTTTTTCATGTCTGTTTGAGATGACTAATCGAAAGTATAGCTGATCAGCATCTGATTTCAGTACAGACTAGCAAATGTTTGCTGAACAGCGATCACCATGGCATATTAAAGTTGCTGTGAAGATGAATGCAAAGTCCTACAGAATTAGTTTCGATCCCAAATGGTTCCAATGGATTCTATGGCGTCTTATAAGTAGGATAAGTCGATGGTAACTGGATATAAATATTGTTGCCAGATATTTCATTATAGAATGAAATTTACAATGAATAATAGCTACATTAATGAAAGCATGACCAGAAGCTACCTCGAGCTAGTCTTTTTCTTCTTCTTCAAGTCATTCAAGTCTGAAGCTCTGAAAGATCTTTCAACAAGTCCAGAAATGGGTACTTTCAGGTCAAAAGTCATCCTTTGGAGAATTTGAGACAGCGAGTACACATCTGACATGGCTCTATGAGCTGAACCAACCAACGGAATTTTATAGTGCTCACGAAGGGCTTGCAGTGATGTTTTTGAAGGAAGATTTGATCCTGATAAAAACATCAAAATAAAAGAGTTAGTAGGGGAGAGGCGAGGGCGAGAAGAGTAAGAGGGAAAGGAAAAGGGCGAGAGAGACCTCCAGATTTCACCAATTCACGTGCTAGAGGAAGTGTGTCCATAAACAGCCAATTCTCTGGAATGTCAACGGAGCATCGACTGAATTCCTTAATCAAGAAAGGGACGTCAAAGCAACGAGCATTGTGACCAATCCATAACACCTGCCCTCCAAGTTTCTGGCGGCTCTGAATATACTCCAGTAAAATGGGAATTAAATCCTTCATCCTAAGTAATGTTCATGACTGTTAGATTACAACACAACATAATCTATAAATTCAAAAAGCTTATATTTATCAAGTGACTGACAATGTGAAATGAAATACATGGAGAAAGGAAGAAAGAAAGATGAATAAGGCTGAAAGTAAATATCTGTTTTTCCTATTTAACTAACTCATCTCAACATCACTGCAAGTCATCCTCACCAAACAAGCTAAACCCTATAGACGTCTTATCTTAAAAATGTTTAATGACACCTTCTCTTTCGTATTAACTACAATGAGACATGTCATTGACCTTAAATCACAAAGTTACTTTCACCACACCCCCTTTAAACGATGAGCAGCATCCTCAATATAAACTTTCATGAAATGTAGGACTATATTGCTGCATTTCTATGCTTTTACAGGAACGCATTCTGCCAGCTCTTACTTTTACCTTTCCAGCAAGACAATGACACAAGAAAATGGACAAGTTAAGAATATTGTGTGGAGCACACTTGGTACCTTAATCTAATCAATGTATGTTTATGCTGGAGGGTAACTTAATGTTACATTACACTCTAAGTCTTTATGCTTGCTCTCTTGCACATCTAAAATAGGTTCCTACTTAAAAGTTCTAAGGTATATGACATTGGATTTCCTACTAATAGGAGAAGCCATCAGACTCTACATGTACTCAACCTTAAATTCAAGGGAAATGATCCAGATGGAGCATTTACAGATGAAGTTTGAACAACTTGGTCTTTTGGGAATGAAGCCCAAGGAACTTGACCTGTACTTAAGACCCTGTTGACTTCCTTCTCATAATTTGAACAGCTTCTTTTGACAAACTATATTTGGAAAATCAAAGCCTCTTCCAAAGACAAAGCTTTTGTTTGGTCTATGGTCCACTACAAGCTTAACAGTCGTAGCCTTCTAAGTGCGGAGATGGTATGCAGCTTTATCACCTGATCCTGATGGATGTGAATAATGCGATCCAGGCAAGTTACACAACGAGAATATGGGCTTTGGGCCTTCTGGGGAAAATAAAATGCCTATCCTTCATGGTGAACTTGTCAACCAAAAATAGAGATATTCACAAAGGAATAGTATGCTCTTCTTTGTACTATCGAATTAATAGAAGAACATGCTATTACAAAGAAATTCTGAAGTAGTTTGAACTTTTGATGAAATAAACAAGAGAATCATGCTTATTGATTGCCAAACAAGTGTAATACCCGTATAAGCAGCATATGAAAATTGCAAAATGCTTATTATTGTTCCTTATTTTTTTGGGGTAAGTCAAAAAATGCTTATTTCTGCTGAGAAGATGATTCCTATAAATTGTTGTTATCTTTCTGTCCTCCCCAGTTTCCAGTGTTTTGATTGTTTTATTGCTAATAAAAGCATTGTATCCATAAGTTTTGTGAATTTGGCAACATATCACCTGTGGCAAAAAAAAAATTAAACCTTGGAAATTTAACCTAAAACTGAATGACTTCAGACAATTAACCATTAAGTGAAAAATTGTAACACTAATAGAACATACTGTTGTTCAGAAGAAAAATCAAGGAATCTAAATCTCTAGATATTCTAAAGTTGTAATAATACAAAGATGACAAATTAGAAGACAAGTTAAGAGTCTACTTCTTAGACCAGTAAAAGAAAAAATAGCAGCAATTAAGGCCCCAAATCAACAATATTGTTTTAGCTTGCAGGACGTTTCTTTCTTAATGAGCAAAAGAAAAAGAAAATAAACAATCGATTGCAGAAGGATACCTTGGGACATCAGGCCTGCAGACCATATGGGTTGAGATCCCGTGAATATGTGGATTTGGCACATAGCGTTCAGGATTTATAAGAGTCTGAAAAGTACTGTTTTGACCCCCTAGAAGATCCTGCAGTGCAATTTCAATAATCCGTTCGGTCTCTCTGCTAAACCCAGTGGTCTCCATATCGAAAATAATAACAGTTAGGAGTCTGGCTAAGTCTCTGTTCTCAGCAATCTTTTTTTGAATATCACAGTCCTTAACTCTTTCATATTTACTGATTTCCATTCTTTTGGTATTTAACTCCACGCTTGTTGAAACTGCTCCATCTGCCGTTTCATGTCCAATGATTCTAGTTTTGCTGCTTAAGACATTTTTGCTTTTTCCTTCTGCTTTTGTGGTTACAGGTCTTCTAGTCCATCTCCTAGTATGTCCTCCTTTAAGACCATAAATATTACAATCAAAAGGCTTAGCTGTAGAATTTTTTCCACTTCTACCTAAATAATGGAAGCTTTCCCACCAAGAACTAGTTAAGGTATGAAATCTACACTTGGGAAATTGCAAAAGTGAGAAGCACATTGCAACTGTTCTGATTTCAAAATATACAGCAAGATCCAATTTGTAAAGAATTCTAAACTGCAAACCCAATTTGATTAGCCTGCAGATGAAGCAAAAAAATGCAGTGTTAAATTTAACCTTAATTATATGACCCTATCATATTGAAACAATCCAGACACCATTTCTTTTTTGTTTGTTTTTTAAATTTTAATATTAAAAAAAATCAAATTGTATTGTCTTAACATGGCTCAGGATTTTTAAGTACATTTAAACAATGCCAGGACTTGGTGCCAATGTATTTCAATTTGCAAACAACCAAACACCAAAAAAAACAAGTAGTCAAGGAAGAGATTTTGCAAAAATACATTTTTTAATGACTTATGTACAGCCAAATTTACTGAAATTATCAAACTTAATAATTTAAATTTAAAAATATTAAAACAAAGAACAACCTTTTTAGCTTGTTTAGGTAAAAGCCTGAAATAACATACAATGCATCAACTACTAATTTTAGACTTAACCAAGAAGGGAAACATGAAGTAAAAAACTATATTACAGTATTATTACATTAAGCATTATCTAAGTGCTCTAAGGCATTCTGGTTATGTTTGTTCAAAAATTTAATATAAGAAAAGAAAGTGCATTCATACTCTCGCGTGCAAATGGCATTCTAAATTCTGGTGCTTAAAAAGTTGAAGCAACAGGTCAAGAGCATAAATGTCTTCCAAATACCATGTAATTAAACTTATTAAAGAAAACACAATCTTTCAAACCAATAAGCACAGCAATACTTCCAAATTGTCAGAACCAGTCAATAAGCTGTGGGGTGGTGGGGTGGGGTGGGGGTGGTGGTGGGGGGGAAGACACCAAAAACCTATAGTTGACACATTTAACAAGAGACTAAATTATCAAAAGACTCTGTCCTTGAAAACTACAATCAAAATAAATTCACAAACATGCCCTGCATATAAAATCCTGATCATGGCCCTGATATTGAAATACCATGTATGTCCAGGACTAAAAGTTATGCCATAATCAAAAGTTAGCACATCCCATGAAAATTTTTTTCCCACAAAAATGCAGGGCCAGACATGAAGTGATATACTATAACCTGCTACAGTTCTCCAGTTTACCAAACTGCATAGCAGGTTAGCTGTTTGCCTGGTTTCCTGAAAAATCTTACAAAATGAACAAGTAATCAACCAAATAACATTTTGAACTTCACAATCCTCCTCCTTGTAAGGTCACATAAATTTCATTGCGTCAAATTTTGTATGTTGATAGTCTGGTAGAAAGGATGCAAGGCTATAGCTACTTTAACGAGCAGCTCACCAACATGAACAAAGAGCAAAAGAAGATCAAAAAAGACGGGGACGGGGACGGGGACGGGATGGGCATGGCCTGGTTAAATTCCTTAGCAATGCCTTATTTTTATTACATTAGGTTGTTAGATCTTGTCGCCTCCCATCAGTATCTCTAACTTAAATAATTACTTTTATTCCTTGTAGGATTGTAATCACTCTTCCTTCCAACACGTCTTATCAATGTTTGCTTATTTTGAGAACATCATGTTCTTAAAAACTCACAAATTTACCAATTCTTATTCAAACTATCCAGATTAAATATTAGAACGTAATCCTTGTTCATTTCCAACCTTCTCCTTTCTACATGCTCAAAAGTTCATATACAAGCGCAACTGAAATATGTAAGCAACTATAACCATGGCACTGACTAACTATTTCACAGACCCAAGACTTATCTTACTCATGTAACTTTCTATATTCCTTTTGCCACAATGCCCAAATCACTTCTCAATTCCAACTCCCTACCTTCAACGTGTATAAAGCTAAACTTCTTAAACGGCTTAGTTAAGAATCTAACGCATCATAGATGTAATTTAAGGTCATTGGTGAAATAGTAACTTCTTTCACAAAAGATTTCTGGACTGTAAATAGTTTGGAATACAATGAACCAAATATCAAGCAAAATGGGAGCTTGGGTATAATTCCTAAAAATTTTGATGGATATAAGACCTACGATACCATTTAAAAATAGGGAACAAGAAACATCAAATGATGCACACCACATAATAATAAAGAATAGATGTCATTTGATTAAACATAATGGTTGTTCAGGACATGGTCATATCAGACAACCATCATTGTAAATTTTGTTCCCTTCCCTCATCAAAAGTCATCTCTAAACTCATCAAAAGCACATTTTTCACAAGAGTAGTACCAATAAAAATCCCATGTTAGGTGCCACTGATTAGGTGGCTCATAGAAATTCTGCTTCATACACAAAAATAAAATTGCACAAAAACTTGGGGATAACATGAAAAAGGAATTTCATTAACAAGATTAGGACTTTATTACAAGAGAGCCCCACAACCTCAACCCTTACTAGTTCCAATTCAGAAAAACAAACATTCATGTGCAAATAAGGCGATATGTATATACATATACATATAAATATGTGAATGCTATTATGTGAACTAATCAAAATAATATAAATGAATGCTATTATGTGAATACAAAAGACCAAACACAAAGACAACACCTTTCAGAAAAATCCTCAATTATAATCAAACGCAAGTGATAGTAGCAGAAAAAAATTGATGCCCTAAACAAATCAATACATAAAAGAAAATTTTAAAGAAATGCAAAAAAAAATTATCAAACACTTGTCACGAGCAATCGTTACAAGAACCTACTCAAAATTTGAACCCAAATCATCATCAACTATAAATAAATTTTAAAAAAATCAGACAAAGATTACATTTTGCGTCTTTACAATGACCAATAATACGAATTTCGAACGACAAAATAGAAAAAAAATATGAAATGAGATTGAAGATAAGAATGATAGAGACATGCCTGGTAGTGATTTGAAATGCAAAAAATCACTAGCTCCACATTTCAAAAAGAGCCCGCTTCATCACTGTAGTTATATATACACACAGTATATATATATATAGATATATATATATATTATATATATATATATATATATAGAGAGGGAGAAACAAATTCGGAGAGGACAAGGAGATGAAATCGCCAAGAAATTGAAAAGAAAAAGAATTGATAGAATAGAAAGAATGTACGAAACGAAGACACCTATCCCAAAAAGAGAGCGGATCCATAACCCAGCCCCAGATCCATTTCTTTCCGACCCCTACTCATTTTTCTTTATAGAAAATGCAAAATGAGTATCGTACTCTTAGTATATTTAAATACAAAATAAATTTTTTACTTTAAAAAATTTTGGATAACAAATCTTTATTTTACAATTCAGCATTAACTTCTGTTAAGATTTCAACTCAAAATCTCAATTTTATAACTATCTAACTAAGCTAAATGATGTAACTATAATTAAGACAATATAAATTTTATTTATACAAGTTTCTCCATTATAAATTGAGTGCGTGTAATTAATATTTTATTGCAATTAAAAAAGAAAATGTTAATATTGGATATTTTGAGTAAACATTTTCAACTTTATTTGGCCAAAAATAGTATTTTATTTGTATAATAATTAAGATGCTTTAATAAAAGTGCGTCAAATAGTATTCTCCGACTTAATGAATAAAAAGTGTAAACTAGACTAGTAAATAAGTTAAAATTTGCATTATAATAACTTACAACTTAATATACAAAATTTTGAAGCAGTTGAATTAAGACAGAATATGAGAATTTTTTTTTCCTATAGGCCTCTAGCTATAATTCTATGTGTCAATGAAAATACATAGTATTATAGTATTAGTATAATTTATAATCAATAAATAAATTAGATAAATATATATTTGATTGATGCGTCCTTAGTTTTAGTATGTTAAGAAAGATCAAAATATCCAAATATATAGTTTATTATAGTATTCAATAAATGTAATTATTTTTAAAAAAAATCTTATGATTATCAAAATAAACTTAAAATTGTTGTATTTTATATTAAATAAAATATTACAAAATTAAATAAAATATACATATTAATTGATGGAGATTTGTAACTGTTGGAGGATTTAAATTATATGACTGTTGAAAGAATATTTCCGTTGCCATGTAATATTTTACCGTTGTTGGGATTATTACCGTTGCCATCTTTTCTATATAAAGGAGAGAAAAGGCCATATAGAATAGATCATCATCAGATTTTTTTATAGCTTTTCTCATATATATCATTTAGCAGCAAGAGAGTGAATAGTCACTTTCATATAGTATATATATATATCTTGAACTTGCTGATAACACATATTCTTTATTGGGTTAAGTTCAGATAACCACCACGGTGTTTGGGCGGTTTACCGGCACTTAACTTTATAGATATAGTAAAAAAGCTACATTTAAACACTCGATTTTTTGAGTTAAAGTGAAATCGTTACCTTTTTCCGCTAAATTAACCGTGATGCGTGCATGTCGGGACGCCAAAAGCGCGTGAAAATGGCTATAATGGTCAAAAACAATAGTATATGTCCGAATACCTCTTCTTCATCCTCCTTCGCATTTAGAGAGAGAGAGAGAGAGACGACAGAGTAGCAAACGAGCAGAGTCTAGATCCGGTACTCACTCCCAAAGTCCAGATCTGTTGGAATTCGAATCGATTCACTTTCTTCCTTTTCCCATCTCTATTTCATCGGAAAATCAAAACCGAAAAAAAAGAAGAATAAGATGTTTCTTCTCGATTGGTTCTATGGCGTGTTAGCCTCGCTTTCGAATTATGGCAAAAAGAGGCTAAGATCTTGTTTCTAGGGCTCGATAATGCCAAGAAAAACTACTTTGCTTCACATGCTTCAAAGACGAGGTATTTTTTAGATTTGTTTTATGTTTTAGGTATTTTTATTTTTCAACCGACACAACATCCGGACGTCGAAGGAGTGAGTATTGGGAAAATCAAGTTTAAAGCTTTTGATTTGGGAGGTCATCGATTGTCCGCAGAGTGCGGAAGGATTACTATGCCAGGTAGAAGAAAAATGAGTGAATTTATTGCAATCTTGAAGAAAAGTGGTTCTTTTAATGGGTTTTATGAAATTGAATTTGAAGGGAGTGGAATGAATGAAGACCTAAAAGAAGAGGTATAGAGAATGTGAAATTAAGAAATCATCGATCCAAAGACTTACCTCAAAGGAGATGGGACCGGGTTAGTTCTTGACCACCACAAAATTGAATTCTATCACTTTTGCGTTGTTGAGAGCATTCAATTCAATGAGATGAGATGAGATGGGATGAAAAAATTCAGGATCTGTGGCTGCAGGACTTGACATATGACTGGGGAAGATTTATTGAATATGATATGCAGCCTGTGTTTGCAATTGGAGCTGGCCAATTTGATCTTGCTCTGGTGGATGTTATGATTTGTAACTGTAGGAAAGTTACCGCTTGCTTATATTGGTGCTCAAACATATGCCTTCAAGCAGCAAGACTGGTGACATCATATTGATGTATCTGTTGGACTGGTTGGTGGTTACTAATGTTTTAGTACAACATGTTGAAAGTCTTGCATTGTTTGCAAGTGTGGTGCACACTACTTGAGTTGGATAGTTTCTAATCTTATTTTAATATTTTGGAGTGTAGCATATCATGTAACAAGTGATGGCAAGCAATGAGCTGAGAAACCAGGGGATCAACAATACGCATACCAAATCAAATTTCGTTTCTAATATCATGGGCTTGTTTATTAAGAGGAGAAAGAGCTGGAATTAGAGACGTTGCTTAAGGTTGGCCATTTGTTGCTACATTACTGGTTCTATCTCCCGATTTTATCTCTCTGTCTTCTTCCCCAAATTTCTTTCTTAATTCTTTTCAAATCCTTATCTCTCCTGTTTGCTTTCTGCTTTATAAGAGATATTTTATAAGAGATGTATGTTTCTTTCTATTTGCTCTTCTTTCCCTTGATGGACTGTAATTTATTGGACATTTCTATTTGATCCATTTTGCTATATGAAGATTGGCCAGTTTAGTTATTAAGGTATGGGTTTTGTGTTGATTTTGTTGAAGAGGTGATTTTTGTCAATATTTATTACAATACATTAAAATCTAGCTTTTGGGTAGCTTTAAAAAAAATTCCCTTGATTTCATCACCTCAATTTTAGATTTAGCTTCCGGATGCTTCTTACGACTATATGATTCCTCGGTTTCCTCATATTTTTTCGGGTTTTACGGGTTTGCATCAAAGGACCAAATTATGTTGGTGTCACCGATTTATGCCTTCTTAGATTGTTACTTTAGCTAAGATGAGGAATTACATGTATTTATATTTCCTCCACGCAAGTCGCTTCACGACCATTGAATCTACTCGCACCAATTTGGTAATGGTGGTACCAAAACAGAGTAGTCATTGAAGCAAGTAGTATGTATTTTAAAGTGAGGTAATTAAGTCTTTAGCCAAATAAAATAACTGAGTTAAAACGGAAAGCACTTTTTCACTTTAACTCAAAAAGTCAGATGTTTAAATGTAAACTTATCGACTATAGGTGGTTAAGTGGGAAACCGCCCAAACCCCAGGTGGTCATCTGAACTTAACCCTAACATATATGAATAATGCTAGTACAAATGTTTAATATATAATTTGAAATTCTTTTTAACATTAAGCGGTGTTGGGTAAGGGTTCTTGATGACAACCTAGCTACCAGTACAAATGTTCAAATATATGGTCAAAAGATAGGTTATCAAATAATGTGGTTTTTTTAGTGTAAAAATACTATTATATAACATTTTCCTGGGCTTCTTCATGCACCATTTATTTATTCACTTTAGTCAAAAAACAGAGGATTTATGTCTCTCTCTATATATATATATATAAAAGGAAAAAGAAAAAACAGAGTACTCATGAGCTACACAATTGCAATTTCCATCACCACATATATAGTCTCAAAATTCTACCAGTAAACATATATGAATAATGTTAGCCACTCTAAAAACCAAAATCTAAACTAATTAATAAACACTTAATTAATTCATCTCATCTACATATATAGTCTCAAAATTAACACCCTCCCTAGCTAAATCCAATCATCACGTATAGCTAACTATATATCAAAACCAGGATACTCGATACAAGAACCAGCAGAATCCAGTAATTCAGTAAGGTTAATTAAATCACCCCATTCCCATTCTGATTCCGATGTTTGTTCTTTAGATTCCGTCGACATCAAATCAGGATAATCAACACGAAGGAGCATCAACTCATCATCATCGTAATAATCATCACGAAGGCGTGACTTAAAATATTTCATACCGGAAGAAGAAGAACCACCACCTTCACCTTCACCTTCATCATCATGTACTAGTGTTCCTAAGCGGTACTCATAATATTCGATCATCTTCAGTTTACCAATTGTCATGATTAATCTTTTGGGATTAACAACAATTTCCTCATCTTCCACGTGCGATACTCCCTCTTCATCTTGCATCTTTTATTCAAATCAAAGATAATCTCGCAAAGCATTCGTCACCCGGAAGAAAGTATTCGTGCATTAGATAGTGTCTCATAATATGATGATAACTAGTAGCCTTCAAGTCTCTTATCTCAAAAACAAGCATCCTCATAAACCCTATCACCACTTCACCATTCCGATCCTTGATGTCCCTAGGCTCAGTCTGTCCGTCCCAAGTCCCGCAGCCCGCTGCCCGAACAAATTGCTCCTTCCCGCCGCGGTTCTTTCTCAACTTTCCGGCCGCCGCTTTCTTGGTCAATTTGGTGAAGACAAAAATAGCCTTCTTGACTATTTCGTCATTGTTGGTTTCCAATACTATCCATTGATCTCCATCTTGCAATACGTCCCAAGGATCGTCGCCGTCGTACAGTTGTTTCTCTTCGACAATATTACAGGGCAAGATTTGTCCCTTAATCTTTGGCCTCAGGTACGAGTTGATAAGTTCCTCTTCCGTTGGACGGAATCGAAAACCAGTCGGAATGTTTGCCATTCTCTCTCTCTAAATTTTCTCTCTCTACTCTCTGTTTTCCTGTCTGAACTTGGAATTAACGTAAAAGCAGACCACGATACATACACATATATAAGCCAAAAAACTTGGGGAGAAGTATTAGATTATACTTGATAAGTGATAAGTAGTAGTGTTCTTCATTTGTTAGTTATTAACTAAATCTCTTGATATCCCTAAGAAAAGATTTTTTACTGGCGTGTATATATATATACGTATTAATTACAATTAATTCATCCATTTTAATTGATAGTGTTCTCTTATTATTTAGTTGCTAAAATGGAAAAATAAAATAAAATTTTATTTAACTAATATAGGATGACCAACTATATTTTAGGAGAAAATTAATTTTAAATAATAAAATTTAAATTTTAGCAAAAAAACTTATTCTTGACTATCTCTTTGTTTAGAGATTTTAATTTTTATAAAGAGTTTTTAATTTTTCATTATACTTCTAGTGATTTAAAAAAATCTAAAAGCCTATCTAAGTATATATTGTAAGTCTGCTAAATTAAATAAAATACCAAATTTTAATTTGATTATAATATTTCGGTAATGAGAAAGATAGGATAAAATTAGCTTAATTTATCGGCAAAATAAATATCTTATTTTTATTCATAATAATAAAAGTTAATTTTTTTATTTTTGCACGTGCATTAATCCTTCCTATATTTTATATCTATATGTGCTATGGAGCTCGCAGACCCAAACAATACAAGTGTTCCACAAATAACAACTTTTTAATTGATTGAACATCTCATAATAAATTAAAACCGTCATTTACTTTTGTATTAGAACAAGTGATGTTATATTTAATTTCTAACTTAATTATCCTTGACTTTTGTTTTGAGATTTTTATTTTCTTCCCACTAAATTTATAGTTTCACTTTCTAAGTACTTTAGTTTATAAAAGTCTTTATAAGGACACCATGCAATTAATTATATTTTTAAGTAATATTTGTTTGTAATGATTATAATTTAGAGACTATATATATTCTCATAGATTATAATCCAAGACTAGGATTAAATAGTCCTAATAGCATACTTGTTTAGAATGAGATAACTTAAAATAATCTCAAGTTATATTTGTCTTGTCCCAAATTATTTAAAGAATTGAATAAAAAAATGTATCGCTTAAACTTTTATATATACCCTCACCAATAATAAAAGATAGTATTTTAAGTAATATGATAGATGAATAGAATAGGATATATCGGTCATTTAAAAAAAGAGATAAATGTTAATTTTTTAGTCCCAATATGGTAAATAAACTAAATAATCCATTATTAAAATATTATTTATAAATAAAAAATATTTTTAATTAAGTAATTTGTAATTTATTCAAATTTAGTAAATATGTAAAAAATTGTAAAATATGTAACCATGATTAATTAGTAACATTATATTTACAATTCCATGCTTTAATATACAAGACATAATCAGTACAATAGGATCAAATTCGATTTGCTAAATCCATCGAATTGTAGTTTATATCGAAGTGAAGGTACATTGTCTGACTACAACATACTGCTATAAGGAAGTGGTTAGCATGAAGTTTATTTTTGGATAAGTTAGTCAATTGGCTAATAGAGTATTGAACACGCATGCGAGACTCTATGTGTGTCACCATTCTATTAGTCAATTGACCAATTTACCAAAAAATAAACTTCATGCAAACCGAATCCGACTGATAAACACAAGGTGAAACACAAATCTTGGGGATTACTGATTAGACTCAAAAAGATAGAGATCTCAAAGCCAAACTTGCCCAAACTTTAGATTTTGACTGCCAATTAAGGAGAAGCAGAAGCTGCTGAAGAAGTTCAACGTGGAGGCCAAACAGGTTGTCATTGTTATTTTGAACTTAATTAAAATGGTAGAAACTTCTAGAAGGCCACACATGTTATTCCTTTAGTAGCCTGCTAAGGAGAAGCAGAAGCTGCTGAAGAAGTTCAATGTTGCTTTGACATTTTAGTTTGAAATTCTGTTAAACACTTGACATGTACACCAAGTCTATGTTCAAACTGTAAAAATTCAAATTTCTCCATTACCTTTGAAATGTAGAATATCAGTAAGTAGCAAATGAGCAGGATTTTCGTGATGGAAAACCTGCATATTATGAAAATTGAAATAGCCTGCAAATAAGCATAAGCAGGCTATTGTGATGAGGATTTATGACCATCCACTGTCACATGATAAATCTAATTTGAAAAACTTAGAATTACATATTTACATATATGCTTCTATTGGACCCCATAATTTTTGCATCCTGCTCCATTTAATTGATTTATTCCTCATATGTATCTAGATCTCTTTTGAATGTTTTTGATTTTTTTTAAGGAAAATATGTTTGGTTTTTTGATTTTTCTTGATAAATAAATTTAATTTAATGAATGAAAAAATATTTTATTTTTATTAGTTTTTATTGTGTTTTATTATGTTTTTGTCATTTTTAAAACTTTAAAATGTTAAAAATGAGACAAAAAATAAATTTTTTATTTTTATTTCCATGTCATTGTTGCTGATTGACCACCTCATTTTTTTTTATTTTTCCTTCTTTTCGCTTTCACGTTTAAAAAATCTTGAACCAATTTAATAGCATTTTAATTAGTTTAATTAATTAATTTAAAAAATTAAAAATTTAATCAGATATTCAATAAAACGTTTGCCCATTAAAAACGGAGTAATATAAATAGCTTCAAAATCATTTGTTCTATTGTAAACGGAGTACCCTATAAAAATGTACAATATCTTAAAAGCTTCAAATTCGTATAAAATCAAGAGTCTCTATCGGTCGACAGAGCCAGAGAACTCTCTCTAGTTCTCCATTAATTCATCTACCGAAGGTCAGTCTATCTGCTTCTCTTTTTGACAGAGCCAGATAACTCTGTTCTGAATCCCCTACCCCCAGCACGATCAGACTGCCCTACTTCCCCGATAGTTCTCTTCGCCGATATTTGCACCGGCCAACCACTGTCACGGTATGATTTTCAACCATAATTACGACTGTTATATATAAATATATATGTGCGCGTGTGTATTTGTATGTAAACCTAGGTTATTAAACTCTGTTTTTTTTTTTTGAAATTTAATTCATTTATTTATGTCTACTCAATTCAACTATCCAACTTCTAATCCACCTTATACCCAAAACGAGGTTGGTTTGGTGATTAGTTGTGTTCATAAGTTGGTCCAGAGATAAGTCCCTATGTTGTGAATATTGAATTTACTTGAAGATATGCTTGGTAATTTTTAATTTGGGTTTAACTGACGTAGATATTACTGGTAATTAATCACTTGATTGGGTAGAAATGGACTGTGTTTGAGTTTTTGAGGGTCTTAGACTGTTGTGTTATTTAAGTCTTCTGTATGTACAAAATACATTGAGATTGCAGTTTTCAATTAATATTAATTTCAATTGAAAGTTTTTGATAAATTTGATTGGCAAGAACACAAAAATCTGGTTGTAGGTTTGAGATGTAGACATGTAGTAATGGTTGGATTTTACTACTCAAAACCTTATCGAAAATTTGATTGCAATAAGTATAGGTCTTTGTATTTCAGTTGATCATTATTAGACCGATGATGATCACTAGTGTAGCAATAGAGATCACATATTTGAATCTAGCCCTTAACAGAAATTTGAACTGAATCCTTCTCTAGATTCTCCCTAGGCTCTAGGACGATATGTATCTCTAGAGTTCAATTGAAATAAAATATGTTTTTTTTTTATAAAAGAAATGTTAATAAAAAGAGTTGATCTTTGTTATGCAACAATTAATTGTAACTAATAGTAAATTTAGACCGTCTGAAATTCAAATCCTACTTTAACTTCAAATCTAAACTTAGTGGTATAAGGGATATTGCATCTTTATGGTCAACTAAGATCTTCATCGAGCAGCCTGCGCCTTCAGTTTTCCGACAAGGTCAACTTGAAACTGTAAACTCTTGGTACCCACAAATAATAAATATATAGTCTTAGTAATAGGGACATTAGTCCTTGGAAGACCATTCATAACAACATGATGACCAAAAAAATGCCAACGAAGAAATTTATAATATATTAATTTCTCTCCGCGTTTATATTAGTTACAGATTTCTTATCCTCTAAAACATGTTATAATTTTTTATTTCAATTTTTTTTATTTTTTTTCATGATAAATTGTAAAATTATTCCATCTCGTTGACACTAAATTGAAATATATACGTTAATATTTTAATTTATAATGCTATAATCAGTGTTTTAATTTTTTACAAAACTTTTTCATCTTATAAAAATGTATTTTATACGAAAACTGCAATCAATGTATTTTATCAATAAGTATAGTGTCTTCGTATAAAAATGTACAATATTGCAATAGTTTCATGTTGTGTCAATTTCGGTTACGGCGCTAAAGATTTGTTCCCGGCAACGACGCCAAAAACTTGTTGTCTGAATTATGGACAATTTATGTGTAAGCATACACAATCAACAAGTAATAAAGTGATAAGTATAGTATAATATGCTAATAATTTTAACCAAGTTCTAACTTTATATCAATTCAATTTTATTTAAACAAATGATTAAATTATGAACTAAAATTAATTACTCTAATACAAATAAATTCTTAAGCATGGATTACTATCAAATGTAAAGCTAAGATCACAATTTCTCCCAATCCCTGTCTAAATCTCTTTACTCTCTTTGCAATTAATTAATCATACTATATCGTTATCCGAGAATTCACAATTATCTATAAGCCCCTTTCAATGGTCATATAAAAATATCCTGTCTAATTAAATCACTATATGTCTATGTGAATTAACTTAGAACAAGATTCATTAAGATCAGATTCCCACAATGATTCCATACGACATATAGGTATATGTCTATCCTATACACAAATCAAGTTATTCAATCCTAAGAAAAATAAACTAGACGCATGTTATCATATTCATATCTATACCTATAATCCATTTGTCAATTTCATACAGGTTATTACAATAATTGTTAGCTAGACAATTATCAATAAGTAAAAAATATGATAAACGACTCAAATATGATCAATAATAACCAATAAGAAAGTAATTTAATTAAAACTAAACATCAAGTTCCATTGCAATCTTAATTAAAAATTAGTTCATAGTGAAATTATAGAGCATCCTCAAGATAATAAAAGAAGGGATAAAAGAACAAATGTGCGATAGCACGATCCTTCTCCAATTTCTGCTCTCCTTGGCGTCTCCCTTCCGTTCTGATCTACAATCCCAGCTTCCTATGTATATATATGAATCCCCTTTATTATCAGTCATAGATCATATATATAAGCTCTCATGCATCCCTAAGATGGACAATCCTCGCCCAACTCAAATTAACTTAGCATCCTAAGTCGAATATGATAGCACAACACTTAACCAGCCAAGTCTCGCACAACAGCGTTTCTGCGCCACCAGCGCCACAGTGCTGGTGCCTTATACACGCGCATCGCACCCTTGCGCGCCCAACTGCTCAGCCAACCATTGTATGTCCGCTTCGCCGTGCCATCTTGCCCCAACATGCCTATACTTGCTGCACGCCGTCGATGCTTAATGCACGTCATCGCACGCTTTCGAATCCTGATGCATGCCGACTTCCAATTACTGCATTTCACTGCTCATTCATGACTGATACATTATGATTTGTTGCTTTGCACATCATTTCAAACTCGGGCCCATTTTCCTACACAACACACTATAATGCATAAAAAAGAACCGAAAATACCCAATAACTCACAATATCATCAAGTCAAGAATACCTGATTCGTAGGTATAAAACCTCGATTCGTAGGTATAAAACCCACTCATCACTTCAAATTCCTATAAAATCAAGCATTCTATCTTCTCGCACCCACTCTCCCCTCTCTCGGTCGTCAGAGCCAGATAACTCTCTCCAGTTCTCCATTAATTCGTCTACCGAAGGTCAGTCTTCTCTTTTCGATTATATAATGTTTCTGTGTGTTTGTATGGATCTGTTTATAGTTTACACGATTTGTTCATCTGTCTCTGTCTAGTTCTTTGTTATTGTATATGTATATATGTTTGTCTGTTTGTTTTTTGATTTCTATGCTTCTTTAGATCTGTTTCTGTGTTCATAATAATTGATTGATTTAATTTGTCTAAATTTTTGTTCAAATGATTCACTTTATGCTGCTTTCAAATTTTTTTAAAGGTAAATTCAGAAGAATTTTATTGCCTATGTCAACTGCTGCTTTTGCAGGGTTTGAAATTGTAAAAGAAAGTCTGATGCTTTGTCAACTGCTTTTGTAAATTATAAATGTAAAAGAAAATTCTAGTATAAATTAGGACTTGAATCGAGTCTTCTATCAATTTTGAAATTACACATATTAGAAAATCCTTCCTTTCACAAAATTATACATATATATTTTATATGAGTTTGAATATATTTATCACCTTAGATCCTTCATTGTGAATGTAAAAAGTTATATTTTCCTCAATAACTTTACCCTTGTCTGCATATAACTCTTATGAGCACATACTGTTTTATTTGTTAGAAATTATAGTAGGAAAAAATAAATAAATTTATTAATGTAATTTTTCTAATGTTGTCCCTTGCGTCATGTGTAGGGGCACATGATCCGTTTTTATCCAATTTCAAAGATGAACTTTGTGAGGACGGCCTTAAACCAAACCAAGCCACTGTGACAAATGAAATCTCAAAATAGGCAGTTCTAGTAACTTCCTAAATGCTCTTGATTGAATGGAACACCAGTTGTTTGGTAGAAGTGTTGTCTAGTTGATTACCCTCCCTCCTAACTCCAATTCATTCTCTCTCAGTTTGCTTGAGTGACTAAGAAACTTAGACATGTATTGTATACTCTCGTCTTGCTCTCTATTTCCTATCATGGAAACCTGTCTTCTATATCCACTTGGCCAATCCAAAATAGTTCCAACTCGAAGATGTTATTCAAATGAATATAACATAATGTCTTTGGCGCGATCAAGTACCAGAATTCACCATAGAAAAGCACCCAAGAACCTTCGGTATCCGAGGCGAACTAAGCTTCCACCAGATTTTGGTGTCAACACATTCTTAAAGAAGAAAACAAGTCCTGTGAATGATCCCACTTCTAGTGAGGATTCAATTCCTGAAAGTCTTGTGTTGGATTCCATAATGGAGTGCAAGCGATGATGATGATGATGATTATAGAGATAAAGAAGAATACATGAATGAAGAGGATGTTGAAGAAGATGGAGATGATAACAATGTTGATTGGAGTTCAGATGAGATTGAAGCAATTTCATCTCTCTTTAGAGGGAGAATACCCCAAAAACCAGGAAAATTAAATAGGGAAAGGCCTCTTCCACTTCCACTTCCTTACAAGATTCGACCTCTAGGACTTCTTACTCCTAAAAAACATGCAATTTCTTCTCGAAAATCGGTAAGTAAACAGGTGTACAACAACCCAACTTTCTTGATTGAGCTAGCCAAAGAAATTAAAAACCTTCCACCTGGTAAAGATGCCTCCACAGTTCTTGATGTGTATGCTCGGTTTCTTCGCAAAGGGTCTTTATCGTTAACAATCAGGAGTTGGGTCACATGGATCTTCCCGATGAGCTCTACGAGATATTTTGTTGGGCTCAGAAGCAATCCCTATTATTTCCAGATGACCGTATTCTTGCGTCAACTGTTGAAGTCTTGGCAAGAACCAGGGAATTGAGGATGCCATTCAATCTTGAAAATTTCATTAGTTTGGCTAGCAAGAATGTATATGAGGCGATGTTGAGGGGTTTGATTAGAGGGGGAAACTTGAAGCTTGCTTGGAAGCTTCTCTCAGATGCCAGGGTTGGTAATAGAGTGTTAGATGCCAGCATTTATGCTAAGCTAATATTAGAACTTGGGAAGAATCCGGATAAGTATGTGCTTGTATTAGTGTTACTAGACGAGTTAGGAGAAAGAGAAGAGCTGAATTTAACACAACAAGATTGTACTGCGGTTATGAAAATTTGTATAAGGCTTAAGAAATTTGAAATTGTTGAGAATTTATTTAACTGGTTCAAACAGTCTGGGGGTGAGCCAAGTGTAGTAATGTACACTACTCTAATTCATAGTCGTTACTCTGAGGAAAAGTATAGGGAGGCGTTGGCTGTGGTCTGGGAAATGGAAGCTTCAAGTTGTCTTTTTGATCTTCCAGCATATCGTGTAGTAATTAGGCTTTTTGTTGCTTTAAATGATATTGCACGAGCTGCAAGATACTTTTCTAAGCTTAAGGAGGCAGGTTTCCATCCAACATTTGGCATATACAGCGATTTGATTAAACTTTATGTGGATTCTGGGAGGCTGGCCAAGTTTAGAGAGGTCTGCAAGGAGGCCGAATTGGCAGGATTCAAGCTGGATAAAGAAACAAGGTCAAAATTATTGCAACTTGGGTGATAAATCAGGTCATTTTGTAACAATTCCAATGGTACATTTTAGTGTAACTATCATTTTTTATCAATATATTTTTATTTTCAACTATATTAATGACATAAAAAATTATAGTTACAAATTTGTTTTGTGCACGTGGTAATGTCCAAACTGGGAACACCTCAATAATTTTGTCAGTTAATATGATACGGAGGGAGTATATAATTCTTTCAAGACATTGATTGATGAAGTTAATCAAGGAAACAAATGGAATAAGGGTCTATAGGACTTGGTAAAATGAAATCCCCTATTAATAAACTTCAATGAATATTAGATCCAAATAAGTGGATCCCTTGGTAGTAGGTGGCACCTTTAGAACTTTTCCATATTTTTCAATTGCGTGGTAATGTGAAAGAGGTTGTGTACCATTTGTTTACCTTTTATAGTAGATTTCTGACTATAAATTCATTGTGGGGCTAAGAAGGAACCGTAGATAGGTGACTATATTTTCCCCTTATTCAATGTAGTTAGTCATGAAAATCATTAGTTTTCTACCATTCGAGTTCAATATCTCATGTCCTTGTAGCTTTTACGTTTCATTATTTATTGATAGTTATAGAGAAGGAAACTTTGTCTCATCTGTTGAGAAAGGTTTCTAATATTATGCTTTAGATAATTCAAAAGAAGAGAAATGAATCAATTTATTTGAAGAGGTGGATTACTAGTATTTTACATTTCTTTTGTGGTATTCCTTAGTTGGGCGTTTGTTTTACAAATTACAATTTAGTTTTAGATTTTACTTCTGATTTTGGTTCTTGTTTGCATTTTGGCCTTGTTTGATACCTTAGTTTCCATGGACTTCAAAATTACTGTTTTCTTCCTTTTCATATGATGACAAATTATTAGTTGTACATTGGAAAGACAGAAAATTTAGATGTTTCTGTAATAAAAATAATTTAGTGTGATGACTGATGGGGATGTGGTTACTTTGCGGGACATATCATTCCTTGCAAGGACTGTGGCCATTACTATTTTTAATTGTTGGATGTCAAATAGAAATAATTGTTGTAGTTGTACATTTCTGTAATAAGAATGGGTTGATTGATTGTGTGTATGAGAGAATGGATATGTGTTGATTGAGAAAGTTTGTGATTGTAGATGGAGCCAGAAGTGATTGAAGCAGAGATAGTATTGCCGACTCATCTAAGCTTTAAAAAGGTTCAAATGTATGAGAAATTTCCAAAGGGGCAATCTAGAGGAAGACACTGGAAACATCTAAAGCAGATCATTCAAGCTGAAAATTACCAAAATTACCCCCCTGATGAACCAAATTGTAAGTTCTCTTTTTCTCCCCTTGTAGCAAAATACACAGTGGTATTTGATGCAATTCATGGCGTCTCATTGTTTCTTTTGTAATTTCATGTTCACTTGTGGTAGATTGTCTTTATTAGCACTTTAACAAAACTTGTTATTATAAGCTGCATTTACAGTAGAACTCTATGTATGATTATTTTTTGATAGTTTATCATGTTTCAACAACTGAGCAAATCCTATACTCAACATCATGCACAGGGCATAGTTCTCATGGAGTAGCTGTATTATATTGTACTATATATAAATGAACTTTATGTATAATGTTCTTTTTATAGTTTATCGTCCAGTCACTTAAAATTAGCTGGAGGTCAATTAGCAAGTTGTAACTAGGTCTTTGACTCTTAGTTAGTTATTTGTATTCTAGCTTTGTCTATATACAACACAATGCAACTCTGGTAACAACCTGGAATATACATGATAAGATCAGATCAGATAATCTTTTCTCTCTCAACTATATCTTCTTTTTAATATGCAATTCAGATGTATTTGTATGTTAGAAAGTTGCCAAACAAAAATCTGCAGGATGAACGGACCTGTTTTACAATAAAATTTAACATGATGAATGAGGAGTGTAATACAACTATAGTCTAAATATTGAATTAATAAAATAGTTAATAATGCCAGCCACCAGATTAATGGTGAGAGGGTCATGCTTGGCGTGATGGTTGACTGTTTACTTGTTAAAATGCTTGGTTAAGTGTTCAAGTCTTAGAAACAACCTTTCTCTAAATAGAGGTAAGATTGCCTACATCTTACATTCCCCAGGCTCTGCTATTTGCCAAACCTTGTGCACGGAGTACTAACAGATTGATATTGGGGTTGATGTCCACTTTGTATGTAATATATTGTATATGAATTCTTGAGTGTCGGTGCTAGGTTTTGTTTGTTCTTTAATATATTCAGTTCTTTCTATATGTCATGTTTTAAGTTTTCAGCAGTCAAATACTTTTTATGTTCATTTAATGGCACTTTACATTGTCAAGTTTTACACGTCATCTTGATTTTATTCTGCATATGTTAATATTGAGACACCACCCTCTATGCACCCATGCAAGAAAATTTGTGATATAACTGGATATGAGGTATGTGGCTGGTTAGAATTGTGTCCTTGATCTATATTCCAGTTTTCACTTGATTAGCTTTTATAATCTAGTCCTTTGGTCCCAAATAGCCTCAGGCATAGTCCTAAGAAATACTGCTATTGTTTTTATGAAAAATGATCGAAAAAGCGATCGAGGCGGGAGTAAACTGTAGCGAGGCCAGAGAAATCGAGAGGCTTGGGCTTTATTCAGTTGAGGCTTACGCCTCATAGCCTTGCGCCTCGAGGCGTATCAAGGCGTAACTTGACTTCAGTTCTTCTTCTCTTTCTCTCTCTTCGTCTCTATGTTTCTTGTTCTTCTTCTCTCTCTCTTCGTCTCTCAGTTTTTAGAAAAGGAAAGTTCTTTCTCTCTCTTCGTCCCAGTTTTTAGAAGGAAAGAACTCAGTATTTATATCTTGTGGATAATTACAGTTAGGTACCCCATAGTCTTTATAAATTTTTAGTTTAGTCCCAAAAGTTTTCTTAAATTTCAAAATAGCCCTTAAAATTTTACATATCAGCCCTTATAGTTTCATTTTCTTTTATTTCAGCCCCTGAAGTTGCAGAAGTTTCAGTTTAGCCTTTTTTTTTATATTTCCTGCACTTAAGTCCCTAGAGCGAAAACAAACAAACATTTCTTGTGTTGATAACTCGACGGAGTCTAGTGTTGATAACTGAATCTTTTTCTCTAAATTATTTATCACCACAAAATTTGTATATATTCAATATTTATCGATAACATATGTTTTCAAATCGAGGCTTCCGCCTCGCTCCGTCTCGAGACTTACGCCTCGCCTCGTCTCGAGAAAAATGCTTCGTACCGCTTTTAGCTTTTTCGAACATTATTTATGAACGTTTGCATTTTGGAGGCAGGATCCAGTTAAGTTGAGTATACTACTGATATTTTCAGTTGGTTTTTGGTTGTCCAATTTCAAATCTAGACCGGTGTTCTGTATTATGCATTCTTAAGTTTTGCCTGAGCTTATGGTGGTCTTTTCTTTCTAAGGCTGCTTTTAGTGATTCGCTAGCATAATGATGTAATCTACCTCCTTAAATTTACCAAATGCAATTTAATGTCAAAACTGAAAGTGAAGATCCTTTTTCTTTCTATTTTTCAATAAAATTTGAAAGTAAGATCCTTTGAGCGCGAAATTTAAACTGGTATTGAGAACAAAAATAGATTACTAAGATAAGCATGATAACTTTAATGATAGCATATCTCATTTTGTCTTGAAGTTAGGGAAAGAGTTTATACCACTGTATACCAATATCGAATATAGAAGGCTTAGAAGCATGAAGTGTATATTTCTTCGGCAGTCTCTCATTTCATATCTTAATTTATCAAGCAACTTCCTTGCGTCGAAGAGTGGTTACTGGTGTATGATGAAACATTATTTAATAGATTAATTTAGTACTTAAAAAGTAAATAAATACTGGTATGTCTTGTGATGGCCTATTTTATACTGGAAAATGGACCTAGTTAGCTTGAGGTGGATTAGTTACACTAGCTGTACTTGATATGAGATCAAATGATCCATATTAATTAAATATGCAAAATAAACAAGATAGCCGATTTCTATATTCTATGTGAAGCAACATACGACCACTCTCAACGTGCCTTGTAATGTTTATTTTAGAAACTATTTATTTATTTTACTTATTCCATGCCATCAATCAATACATGACAAAATTATTGTATTGTACTTCAGGCACCTTACCATGATCCAAGGACAAACCTCCGTTATGCTAATACGGATGTCTTCAAGCTCATTAGATCGCTTCCTAATGAGTACGTTCAGAGTTATCTGGCCCTAAGAAATGCAGCAGTTGTTCTGAGATAACTTTGGAACTACCCTTCTAACTTTGCTCAGTGATTTCCGGTAGCCGATTGATCGACCTAATTCCTATTCAAAAGATGATGGTGGGATTTATTTTCTTGTGAATGTCTATTCTGAAAGTTTGCAGTAATTTTATTTAGTCTTGATGCATGTTTGGGCTGTTTTGTGTGATGCATGTAGACTTTTTGAACCGAAAAGAGAGAAATCTGTTGTGTTCCATATAAAGCTTAATTGTCATTTTGTTGATTTTCAAATGAACAAGGAGCACTGTTTGAATTTTAAAGGAAAGGGTCACCTAATAAAAGGAATCATAAATGGTTCCCATTGAACTTTTCGGGTTTCTCCACATGAGTAGGAACAGAATTAGGCACCACATGCACAACATGATTTGTAGTAGCAGAAACATTCTCATTTGCAGCCATTTCTAATAAACAAAGTTTACAAGATATTCAAAATTAAGAAACTAGTAACACTTTTCAAAGCAAGTTATTAAAACAGAGACAAATTAACTTACTGTTCTGTGTCACTATCTGGTGTATGTGTGTGTGTGTATATATATATATATATATATATATATATATATATATATATATATATATATATATATATATATATAGTTAGGATCTTAAAATTCATTCATTATCCAACTCACCTGACTTATCACTCTCTCTTAGCGACGACGGACCCGGACGACGGTTCGGTTATATACAACCGTCGCTCTATACTTTTAGTGACGCTTATATGTTGTCCGTCGCTAAAAGTATAGACGACGGTTGTATAACCGAACCGTCATGGGTCCGTCACTAAAAGAGAGTGAGCTCGGAAAGTGAGATAAAAATGAGTTAAGATTCTGGACTATCTATATATATATATATATATATATATATATATATTATTTTTTAAAGTTAAACTCATAAACAGAACATTCACTATTTCACAGATATTCCAAATGTCTTGTAAATATCACAGTTTGCAAAAAACAGGTTTTAACAATTTACAATATTTTTAGAATATTTTAAAAATGTATCAGAAAGTCAAGAAGCAATTATACGAAGAGTGAAAATCTGTCTTGAGATTGTTGTTTGTAATGTACCAATATTGTAAGATCACTTGTAGATATTTATGATATTATGCAACTTAAAATAGAACAAAACAGTAATAATGAAATACAAAAACAGTTGCACAGAAACAATAACACAAAAGAGTTGTACGTAATTATTTGCCAAACTAATATAAAGACTAACCCAATTGCAGAACAGGAATTGTTATTGAAGTTGATGAAGATCAAGGCTAGTGTTTGACACTGTGTCCTTAAGCAGGGACGGAGCCAGGATTTGTTTTTTGGGGGGGTAAAAAAAAATTTAACATCATAAAATATATTCATCGCTAAAAAAATAAAATTTCACTATTACAAAATATATTTTTACTAAAACAAAAATAATATAGTAATAGAATTTGCTTTGACAAAAATAATAAAACATAGCAAAAAAAAGTCTTTTAAAACATATCAAAATTCGTCAAAACTTGGGTGTCGTAGTCTTACAAAATTTTCAAAACAAACCAAATGTACAAATAAGTTTTATAAAATTTTTTAACTTTGGGGTGAATCTTACAAAAATTTCAAACATTGGGAGGCCGTGGGCCCCTCCAACAACCATGTAGCTCCGTCCCTGTCCTTAAGACAGATTTCGCCCCCACACGGTGCTTATGGAATATTGAACGTCTACCTTCCAGGATGCTTTGAAGCCTATTTTCTCATTCATTACTTACTAGATTTGAGCAAGTGAATATACTACATTATTCTCCTCGCAGAGTAGAATATGGACCCACGAATTTTTTTCCAAAATAACAATCGGTTTCCACTTTAATTTAAGCTCAAAATCGACTAAAACTTTAATAAAAACTGTTTTGGTCCAACAAGTTATTGAGTAGAAACATATATTTTCTAATATATAAATATATCTATATTATAAAGGGAGAGAGGGTTAATTATGTGTATTAACAAACCCTCCACAACTGAATAAATAGGAAACATCATAATTACAACTTACAAGAATTGTTAAATCTCCTCTTTTTGTTTTTTCAGTAGTGATCTGTTTCTTAAATCCAGTGACGAAGCTCTATATAAGATTGTGGGGGGTCAATTGACTGAAAATAATAACTATTTTATAATGTACGGTAAATTTTAAATATTTTAAGTATTATATATAAATTGATCGTACTAAAATTTTATAAATTTTCTATTATACGGGGTCAAATTAAAAACTTATACTTTTAACGAGTTGTAACAGTTTTTATAGTCTCCGGAAAAATTAGTGAGGAGAGAATTTAGAGAGATTGAAAAATTGGGTTTGATATTCAATGCCTTCCTCGGTTACAAACGAGTTGTGTAATTAAATATAAGAAGCTAGCTTCCTAAATTCAAATTTGATCTACACCATTGAACTAGCTAATACTATTTCTAATTTTAACCGTAGAATTTCTCTTATCAACTCATATTAACTAGGCTAGACTATGGTACGTAACAATACCTTCCTCTCAAAATCCAAATGCAACCACATGCAAGAAAACTCAAATCACGTTAAGATGTTGAATCATCTTAAAATTGTTATTTATTCGGTATAAAAAATATTAGGAACAAATAAATAATATTAAATAAGAAAAATACGCAAATAAATAATAAAGAATGATACAATCAAAGTAGCAAATGTTGAGCTGAGGGTACGAAAAAATATTTAATTCACGCCATCACAGAGAGATCATTACTTGATGTATTCGGTGTAACGAGTCATTGGTAAATCACCGAGACAACAACCCAACTTTCAGGTTGTTATTACTTTCAACAAAATCTAAATAACTCGGAGAGTTTAAAACTCCATGAACACAATACCGTTTTATATCCCGGCACATAATATATTATTTTTCTCACATTTACATTTGTACATGACTGCTTGCATTATCAGTAGTATCTAGCAAACTCTTTCTAAATCATTCTAAGCATGAATATCCCTTCAGCTACTCTATTGAATTTTTTTAAACCAACATATATAGTTGTTTCTCATTCTTGTTAAATGGACAACACCTTTCAATATATAACAAGCATGCAATAGTAAAGCATACTGAATAAAGCATGAAAATGTGACTAGCTCCATCACAATTAATTAAAAAAAACTATTAACTGTATTTTTTAATACAAATAAAACTTGATTCTTTTGTAATTCCCATGAAGATTATAATTCATAATTAACAATATTATATTAAAATAATTAATTTTATTAAAATATATTCAATACTTAACGTTAGAAATTAAATATAACATCACTTGTTCTAATACAAAAGTAAATGACGGTTTTAATTTATTATGAGATGTTCAATCAATTAAAAAGGTTGTTATTGTGGAACACTTGTATTGTTTGGGTCTTCGAGCTCCATAGCACATATAGATATGAAAATATAGGAAGGAAGGAAGGAAGGATTAATGCACATGCAAAAATAAAAAAATTAACTTTTATTATTATGAATAAAAATAAGATATTTATTTTGCCGATAAATTAAGCTAATTTTATCCTATCTTTCTCATTACCGAAATATTATAATCAAATTAAAATTTGGTATTTTATTTAATTTAGCAGACTTACAATATATACTTAGATAGGCTTTTAGATTTTTTTAAATCACTAGAAGTATAATGAAAAATTAAAAACTCTGTATAAAAATTAAAATCTCTAAACAAAGAGATAGTCAAGAATAAGTTTTTTTTGCTAAAATTTAAATTTTAGTATTTAAAATTAATTTTCTCCTAAAATATAGTTGGTCATCCTATATTAGTTAAATAAAATTTTATTTTATTTTTCCATTTTAGCAACTAAATAATAAGAGAACACTATCAATTAAAATGAATGAATTAATTGTAATTAATAGGCGTGTGTGTGTATATATATATATATATATATATATATATATATATATATATATATATACGTAAAAAATATTTTCTTCCGGGATATCAGTAGATTTTGTTAATAACTAACAAACTGAAGAACACTCTACTACTTATCACTAATCAGTAGTATAATTTAATACTTCCTCCCCAAGTTTTGTGGCCTATATATATATATGTATGTATCGTGTTCTGTTTTACGTTAATTCCAAGTTCAGACAGGAAAATAGAGTAGAGAGAGAAAATTTAGAGAGAGAGAGAATGGCAAACATTCCGACTGGTTTTCGATTTCGTCCAACGGAAGAGGAACTTATCAACTCGTACCTGAGGCTAAAGATTAAGGGACAAATCTTGCCCTGTAATATTGTGGAAGAGAAACAACTGTACGGCGGCGGCGATCCTTGGGACGTATTGCAAGATGGAGATCAATGGATAGTATTGGAAACCAACAATGACAAAATAGTCAAGAAAGCTATTTATGTTTCACCAAATTGACCAAGAAAGCGGCGGCCGGAAAGTTGAGAAAGAACCGCGGCGGGAATGAGCATTTTGTTCGGGCAGCGGGCTGCGGGACTTGGGACGGGCAGACGGGGCCTAGGAAAATCAAGGATCGGAATGGTGAAGTGGTGATAGGGTTTATGAGGATGCTCGTTTTTGAGATAAGAGAGTTGAAGGCAACTAGTGATGATCATATTATGGGACACTATCTAATGCACGAATACTCTCTTTCGGGTGGCGAATCGGATTACGTGCTTTGCGAGATTATATTTGATTTGAATAAAAGATGCAAGGAAGAGGGGAGTACTGCAGGTGGAAGATGAGGAAATTATTGTTAATCCCAAAAGATTAATCATGACAATTGGTACTGAAGAGAAAAAAGATGATCAGGATGCGGAATATATTCCGGCACTAGTACATGATTGTTAACGCCAGGATCTTCTGCCACGTCCCAATCACGTAAGGCATACCTGATCTGCGCGATAAACCACGATAAACACCACAAGCTTGCCGGTGGTTCGAGTGGGATATAGCTTCGAGCGTGAGAGTCGATATCGTGTTCACAAGGTTAAACAATGGAGGAATATAATGTCTAGTGTCTTGAGAGAAAAAATAATTCTTTGTGTATATGTGATTATGAATGAAGAAGTGTATGAGGCGTACCTCTTTGTGAAGACTTCCTTGCTAAGTTATACTCTCTTTGCACGGATTACGATGCCACCCCACTATTACCCCGACACACCCCTTTGATCTCGATGGGTTCCACCGAAATGCATATAGTTTATCCAACGCTTTTTGGTCACTTTGTTCCCATCGCCAAGTAGGTTATAATCTCATCCACATTAATGCATGGCGGGTTCTCTAGTCAACCGTCATGCTTTTTCATCATTACAAGTCAAAGATGTAGATATTTAAATATATGATGGGTCGACCCACCGATTGGGTCCGATCTTGAAGGACTTAATAAAGATAATAAAGTGACTAGATCCAATAATGTCAACACCCAATAATGAAGACCCGATGGACTAATCAATATGTAGGCCCAATCCATTTCGGTCCCGATAGGAGAAATATCACGACCCAACATTGCCCCTAGTTTTCTATTAAGCAGGGAGGTTTAATAGAAAAACTATAAATAACATCATTTAGCTCAGACAAAAGGAATTAATATAAGACCAATGAAGGCCCAAAATACGCTACTACAAAAGCCCATCAGTGAACATTAAATGGCAACATAAATTAAGATTGAATTCCATTTAAAGAGCCGCTTCGGCTCCGCCCATACAACAACACATATTTCAACAACAAATATTTCGCCACAAAAAACCATTCTCTTCTTACGAATCTAGGCAGAAGTCAGGCGACATCGATGATCATCGGTTCGGCAATAATTCCATCATGGGCCCGATGGGTGAAGGAGTGATATACCGGACTAAAGGAAGTTGAGATTTGACCATCAATCAAATCGATCGATTAATATTGGTCATCTGCAGTAAACATTGTCTTCGTGTGTTTAGTCCCAAATCTGAAAGAAGCCGAAAAGGATCTAGAAAGATAATCTTAGAAGAGAATCTTAGAAGATAATCTGAAGATAATCTGAAGAGAATCTTGAAGAGAATGCCAAGGGAATACTAGAAGGAAAAAGCCATTCTGAAGTTTATGTTTGGCAAAAGGAAAAAATCAACCTTGACATTGTTCTTCTCAACAATGAATGCCTTCGGAAGGATATCGACAAGGTGAAAGAAGAACTGAAAACGACCAAGGCCACTCATCGGGTCATCACTGATATAAATGTCGATCTGTCAAGCTAAAGGATCAAAGCATCTGGTACATCGTCAGAAGCTCGAAAAAGAGCTCAAAGAGCTTCGGGCCCTTAGAGATTTGGGTCTGCCATTGACCGAAGACTTTCATAAGGAGATCTGGTGAGAATCTGAGGAAAATCCGTGAAATTTGAACAATAAGATCGTCCCATATGTATGCCAAAGGGTATGAAATCACTGCCAAGTAAAAAGAAAAAGCTTTCGGGCCAAGGTAGATCCATCTCTTCTAGACTCTTTAGATGGTGACGATGACAAGGAAGAAGCCTGAGGATGACCTCTCCTTATCTTTAGCTGTAGAACTTTCTGTAAAAATTCTAACTTGTTGTGAACAGTTAATATTTAAAATATCAACTTCATGCCTTATTACTTCTGAATGAACATTTCTTGTCAATAATTCAGTATCAATTAAATTGTATGAACTTAACTTAGGACATGAACTAGATAAGGCGTATAACAGTTAATTTATGAAATGAAGTGAACTGAATTTAATGGATAGAATTTAATGAACAATATTGAATGAACTGAACTCAACACTTGAACAAAATAAAGTAATGTATACTTATCGTTTCCGAAGTGTGAGATCGGTCATGTGTGAGGTGAATTTGGATGATCCTCCTTGCACCATCGAAATCTTGCTTACCACTCGAGAATTGAAACAAGTATATAAGGACGAAGATATAAGGACCAAGATATAAGGATCAAGATATAAGGATCAAGATATAAGGATCGATAGTGACCATTGATTTACCACCTGGTAAAATCAATATAGGATCATAAGGACCTTGGGCTACCATCGAATGGCCAGAGTCCTACCATACCTCCTTACACCATATAGTGACCATTGATTTACCACCACGGTAAAATCAATATAGGATCATAAGGACCTTGGGCTACCATCGAATGGCCAGCGAGTCCTACCATACCTCCTTACACCATAGTGACCTTAGGACAAATAGGAACAGGATCAATAGTGCAAAAGTGAATGTGGATGAGCCACCGAAATCATGCATCAGTGACTCCACTCTGGTTCTTTCATGAATATCCTAGCAAGTGCTTTGCTTTGTAGGCAACAACTTGGGTCAAATGATCGTCACAGATGTCTTTGTGAACTTCCCAAGAACATACTCTACTTGGATGGAACCAAATGTTTGAGTAATGATGATTTAAAAGGTCATTCGATAAAAATTCTCATCAATGAGAGCAAAATTGACACTCTTGTACTTGGTTTTCTTTTGCGGCACTTTGATCCAGGAAGGAAAGGCGCCATCTGCCATCAAAGTTATAAGCATCCAGTAGTGGCCAACTTCGATAATGCATCAATGAATCGGAATTGTTATTGTGATCGACCCCTTGATAGCTTTCTTTGTCTTGATGTCCAAAATAGAATATCCATCTGCATATAATGTCCACGAGCTCTCGCTTGCTTGAAAGAACTGCAACGGCTTTGTCGATTCCTCGGCTTCTCTTTAACTATTATTAGCTTTCAAAAAGAATTGTTCGACCATAATGTCAACCGACTTTGGAAATATTTACCGAAGTGTTGAATTTCCAAGAGTGCGGCTTATTGATCTGCTTTGGTGGCGGAGTCCTTGACTGCGGCGAGAACACTCAAGGCGATACCTTTTTGCATTCTCGGATGAATATATTCTTGAATTGCTCCTCATCCGTTTGTGCCATAGTCCCGAGAACCCCTAGGATGAGGTATCCTCTTCGGATGCTTAGGAATATGGGTGCATTTTGTCTTTGAATCTGAACTCATGTGACGCCCAGGCAGGCATCTCCAAGAAAAGTATCTATAGGTGGTGTGCCCCAGTGGACTCTCGGAGTGTGATTTACGGATATACTTGGTGAAACTCTCCGTCACGGTGATGAGGATACTCGAGGCGTTATGTCTTATTTGTATTCGAGGTGCAGGCTCCTGGATCGGATCTCTTCGTCTCGCTGCGACCATAATCCGGAAACCGATAGAGGCGGGATACCCTCTTCTATCCAATCGAGAAAATGGTTTGTTGGGACTTCATCTACTCGCTTGATCATCATCCCGAAGACCAATAGGGCGATTACCTCTTCGATCAAACAGAAATGGTCATTGGGTCTTCATCTACTCTGCTTGACCATCATCCCAAGACCAATAGGGCGTATTACCTCTTGATCCAACAGAAATGGTCATTGGTCTTCATCTACTCTGCTTCGACCATCATCTTTATCGGCTGACCACTTGATGTCGAATTATGGGCGGGTGCCTTTTACTTGCCTTGATTCCATGATCCTGCTCTTTATCGAAGAACAAAGACCAACCATCTTCGGGCTTTAGTGTGAGATCTCGAACGAGAACCCCCGATTGGTGCCATAACTTCCGATGTAGAACAACTGGAAATATTGTGATTGATAGCTCAAGAACACTAGAAAAGCCCTCCTTCTAGCGCCAATGTTAACGCCAGGATCTTACGCCGTCCCCAATCACGTAAGCATACGATCACGCCGACAAGAAACAAGATAAACACCACAAGCTTGACGGCGGTTCCGTCGGGGATAGCTTCGGCGTGAGAGTCGTGATATCGTGTTCACAAGGTTAAACAATGGAGGAATATAATGTCTAGTGTCTTAAGAGAGAAAAAATAATTCTTTGTGTATATGTGATTATGAATGAAGAAGTGTATGAGAGCGTACCTCTTTGTGAAGACTTCCTTGCTAAGTTATACTCTCTTTGCACGGATTACGATTACACCCACTATTACCCGACACACCCCTTTTGATCCGATGGGTTCCACCGATTGCATATAGTTTATCCAACGCTTTTTGGTCATCGTTCCCCACCGCCACGGTTATAATCTCATCCACATTAATGCGTGGCGGGTTCTCTATCAACAAATCATGCTTTTTCATCATTACAAGTCAAAGATGTAGATATTTAAATATATGATGGGTCGACCAATTTAATTGATTGGGTCCGATACTGAAGGACTTAATAAAGATAATAAAGTGACTAGATCCAATAATGTCAACACCCAATAATGAAGACCCAATGGACTAACTGAATATGTAGGCCCAATCCATTCGGTCCAATAGGAGAAATATCACGACCCAACAATGATGAAGGTGAAGGTGGTGGTTCTTCTCCTTCTGGTATGGAATATTTACCAGTACTGCCCCTTGGTGTTGATTATCCTGATGATGATGAGTTGATGCCGACGGAATCAGAATGGGAATTAAGTGATTTAATTAACCTTACTGAATTACTGGATTCAGCTGGTTCTTGTATTGAGTATCCTGATTTTGATTGATTGGATTTAGCTAGGGATAGATGTTAATTTTGAGACTATATATGTAGATGAGTTGAATTAATTAAGTGTTTATTAATTAGTTTAGTTTTTGGTTTTGAGAGTGGCTAGCATTAGAATTTTGAGACTATATATATGGTGATGGAAATTGAAATTGTGTAGCTCATGAGTACTAAATCATGTGTTTTTGGACTAAAGTGAATAAATAAATGGTGCATGAAGAAGCCCAGGAAAATGTTATATAATACTACCTCCGTCACACAATTAAGTGTTTTTTTAGACTTAATATTTTTTTCCAAAATAAGTGATGTGTTAGAACTCCAATACAATTTTTGTAATATTTTCTCATATATGCCCTTATGCATTCAATGGTATTTATTGCATCTTACCATCACTACAATTAAATGACACTTATTAACTCTTCAACTTCAAAGAAAATATATTAATGGTATTTTTGTCATTTTAACTTGTGTATTGGTATGTGTGATTTAAACTAAAAAAGCACTTATTATGGGACGGAGGTAGTAGTATTTTTACACTAAAAAAACCATATTATTTGATAACCTATATATCTTTTGATCATATATTTGAACATTTGTACTGGTATTAGCTAGGTTGTCATCAAGAATCCTTACCCAACACTGCTTAATGTTAAAAAGAATTTCAAATTATATATTAAACATTTGTACTAGCATTATTCATATATGTTTAATTATGCAGAGCAATAACTAAGAATCCTTACCCAACACCGCTTAACATTTGTACTAGCATTATTCATATAACTAAGAATCCTTACCCAATAGAGTTTCTCTTTGAAAACAAGACATCAAAAGAGAGAAGTTAGCATCAAAATGGGTACTAATTATGCATAGCCATATATGAAAATTAAAGGAATTAATTATTTTATATTAGTTCTTCCATCCCATTACTATTGTAACACTTCTTTTAGTATATGTGACACGGATTTTAAGACGTGCAAAAACATATTTAAATATTTAATTTTGAAATTTTTGTAATATAAATTAAAATATAACATTTGAGAAAATATATACCAAGAGATGTATATAAATAATTATTATATCCAAATATGCTTTTGGCATGTCTTAATCTCCATGTCACACATACTAAAAGAAGTGTGCAATAATTATGGGATGGGGGGAATATTATTTAGGGAAAAAATTATTGTTTCCAAATTATAGCTTTAGTTATGGTTGGTTATGTAGTAGACAATTATTAGGAGTTTCTTTCTTAAATTAGATTATCTTAAAAGTAGGATCCATGTCTACATAAATAGATTTAATCATTGTTGGACTTTCAAAGTTGAATTATTAATTGATTTGAGATTAGGAGGGAGCAAAAAACGGGTATAATCGAATTACCGAACCGTAATAATTTAACCGAAATTTTCTGTTAAATTGGTTATTTATAACAATTCGGTTATATCCGAAATATTTTACAGGTTTCGGTTAGTTTATACGGATTTTAGACCGAACACAGAACAAATCCTTGCTCTACTTAAAATAATAATATGAATCACACAATCCCACTCTGAGTCTGAAGTCGTAACTCGTAAGTCGTAACTCTCATTCTCTCTCTCAATTCTGAATTCCCAAACCCAGAGGCCAGAGGCCAGATCTCAAACCCTCAAGTCTCAATCTCTCATCCCAAGTCTCGATCTCCCTTCGGCCGACGACATCGCCTCCCTCGACCTTCATCGCCTTCGGTGGCTCATCATCGGTCATCAGTCATCATCACTCATCCGTCAATCTCGAAGAGAGTAAGAGACGATTAGACGAAGACCCAATCTCTCGAACTCGCGAACTTGAATTTTGAAAGTAAGTTCTTACTCGAATTTTGGATGTTTGAAATTGGTTGGAATTTGGTAATGAGGAGATACCCTTTTTGTGCAAAACTGCAAACCTAATTTTTAATTTTTAATTTTTTTTTGTGCAAAACTGTGTAGTGAATATAATTTATATACTTATATAGGGGTGTATATAGATAAATTAGATATAGAGGGACTGAGGGACTGAGGGAGAAGGTTAATAACATTTCATATCTCGAAATTAACACCAAGTTAAAGTTGATAGAATTGAGTATCTGTTTAGAATTTGAGGGTCAAAGACTCAAAGTATCTATTTAGAATTGAATTGAGTCAATCTTGATAGAATTTTTAGTCCAGTTTGTAATTTTTTTCTTCAGATTTCTCCTGATAAAATTAAGTTGTGGTGCAAGGGGACTTTTCTCCTGTTTTGTTTTTCCTGAAGCAGTTAGTTAGTTAGTTAATTAGTAGCTTGAGATAGCAAACTTGTAACACAATTAGCTCAAATTCACTATATGCGGTGACAGAAAACAAATGTATACACAACCCTGAACATTAATTTTTAGTTTAACCAAGCCAAGATCCTAATGTCTATAAAAATTTGATTACTTAATGGTTTAAAGTAAACCTGAACCAAATTCAAACTTAATAAACTATTAAACTTAATAGTTTATTATCCCTAGCAGACCATAAATTTCTTATCCCCGCTCTGTTTCTGAGTTTTAAAATGGACAGAAAAGAAAAGAAATGAACGGAAAATTAAAGTTTTCTTTCTAATTCTTATGTTTTTGAGTTTTTTAATAAAAGGAAAAGAAAAAAAATGGATAGAAAACTTGGCCACTTTTCATGCCAAAGTTTTCCGTCCAAAATTGGTCTGATTTGGACGGAAAATAAATTTGAATAAGTAAATTTTTTATAATTTCCATATTATCCTCAACTTTTAATATAATAAATTTTAAATTACAATACATGTCCTCAATTTTAAATTTTCTATTCTTTTCTATTAAAAACTTAGAAACAACACAAAGAAAAACTTCAAATTTTCTATTCTTTTCTTTTCTGTTCTAATTTAAGTTTTCTATTTTTTTCTTTTCTGTTCAAAACTCAGAAACAGGGCGTAAAAGTAGGAGAAGAAATAACTAGAGAAGAAAACAAAAAAAAAACTTATTTCACTAAATATTGAGGTGATAATTACTTAAAAAAATAAGTCTGAAAAATAATAATTATTTACATAAAATATAGTTACTTAAAAAAAAATGGGTCATTTTACATAATCATTTTACTTAATAAAATTATTAATAAATAAAATTATGAATAAAATACACATAATAAATAAATTATAAAATATACATAAAATATTATTTTTATACACATCAGATGTTACATTAGCAATTTTTGTTTTAATTATTTGACACGTCAGCAAAATATATATGTCCAAGTGTCAACCACGTTAACTAGTTGGTAGGTTCGTTAACAGTAGGGGCACAATTGACCCAAAATTTGTAACGTCAAGTGTAATTTTGGACAAAAAAAAGTTCAGGGGGGAAGTGGGATTTTGGAAAAAACGTTAGGGACATTTTTGAACCTTTACCATTGCCCATTATTAAGATAAGTGTGTTAATTTTGTACTAATCCATTTTATCTCTTAAGTGTCATATATATATATATATATATATATATATATATATATATATACGGTCTGGATCTTAAGCTCACCTCTTATCTAGTTCACATTGTTCACCCCCTTTAGCGACGGACCGGATGACAATTCGGTCTGTCGCTATATATAGAACCGTCGTCTTAGCTTTTAGCGACGGACAACATATAACGACGGACCGAACATATAGCGACGGACTGAATCGTTGCCCGGTCCGTCGCTAAAAGGGAGTGAGCAAGGTGAGCTAGATAAGGGATGAGCTTAAGATTCGGACCGTATATATATACACACGGTCCGAATCTTAAGCTTACCCTTTATTTAACATATCTTGCATATCTCTTTAGCGACGGACCATGCAACAATATTTCGGTCCGTCGCTAAATATAGAATCGTCGTCTTAACATTTAATGACAGATAATATATAACGACAGACCGAACCTAGCTATAGCGACGGACCGAATTGTCGTCCGGTCCATTGCTAAAGGGGTATGTAAGGAATGTTAGACAAAGGGTAAGCTCTTTTAAGGGAGTAATGTTACTTCCTATTTAAAAACATCACTCCGTGTTTTATCATTCTCTCTTCTCACGATTGAAATCTCAAACTAGTTCCCCTCTCGAAGCAAAACTTCTCCGAATCGGAATCGGAGAGAACGAGTTTGACTGAGGGAACGAGTTCTTGAGAGTAATCGAGCCCTATAGTCTTCAGAAGAGAGAGCCCTATAGCCTTGAAATCTCGACGTGCCCTAGAATCGGAATCACAATCTCCTTCATCTCATCAGTTTGATTCGGTAAGGGCTTGCGATTTGGTACTTTTGCAGTTTAATTTTACACAACTGTTCCTATGTTCTTCTACCTAATTTACCTGTTATACTAAATCCAAACTGGCCCTAATCTACCTAATTTATTAAAGTCTTATGCCCCCATTTTTCAAACCTAGAGGTGCATATGACTTGAAAAATCCCTGTTATTTTTCCTCTTAAATTTGTTAGAGAATCAAGTCAGCATATGTCTGTAACATATTTTGGACAACACTTGTGCAATTTGAATTTCACGAAAGCAGAGATTATGTTGTTTGTTGGATGTTCTTTTTTTGCACTGCTAATATTTCTGTTATTTTCTCTGTTTTCAAATTTCCTCACTTGGATGCTTACTTGTTTCCGTTTTTGATTTTGACTAATTTTGCACGAAAAAAGTGAATTAATGAAGAAAGCCATTGTATAAACTGATTAAATTGCAAACTGTTATTAAATTAGGAATTCGGGCTTTATAAATATTCTGTTACCAGAAATTAGTCACGATACTTGATTCCCTGAGATTTAATCATGCTGGTGCTACCATTTGATTCTAGTTAAATAGGGTCTAACTTCAACAAAACGAGATTGGCATAAGTTTTGACTTTCTTCTGATTTGAACAAATTAGTTGTGGTGTTTGATTGAACGTCGTGCTACTTGGCTTCTATTTGCTTGTTACCTAGACACATACTGTCAAAATCTACTTGCTTTGTTATATACAAGTGAAAAATAGTTATACATCCATTATTCTCAACTGTAAGTATTCAAAGTGACAGGTGATATTTTATTGCTTCAACATTATTGTTAATTATTTTGCATTAAAACCCATACTTTTTTGCCCAAGGGAAAACAGTAAAGGGGAGAGGGGGCTTGTATTGTAACAGCAATATAAAAGTGCCTGTTTTATGTCAGTCTCAGGTCGGTACTTTCTCTAGTTCTTTCTATTAGAGTATTGACTAAACTTAGTTGCTTATTTTTGGATTAACATAATGATTAGCATTTATTAAAAAATAAATAAAAACTGAAGATTGATAAGAATTCTCACCATCTTATATAATGTCCTTTGCTAGTAGTTCAGGTAGGGACGTTAGGTAATCTTCAGGTAAATATAGAGTTCTCTAAAAAACTAGTGTTACCTTAAACTTGGTTTACTTTTTTAGAACAATATGCCAAATGATGGTGTCATTCTAGTTTTGTTGAAAGAATTGCTGATCATAGTTACTTTGTGTAGGAGTAGGATAGTTATGAGTTATCATCAATAGATTTACTTTTGAAGCTTGTGACATGTATACACTTAAAAAAAAAAAATCCAGAAAAACTGCAATGCAGTTCCAGCTTGTTTCCCACATTGTTCTGCAGAAACTGCAAGGGATGAGGCTAGTATGAAGATGAGGCTATAAGGCTCTCTCTTCTGAAGACTATAGGGCTCGATTACTCTGAAGAACTCGTTCCCTCAGTCGAACTCGTTCTCCGATTCCGATTTGGAGAAGTTTTGCTTCGATTCGGAGAAATTTTGCTTCGAGAGGGAGAAGTTTTGCTTCGAGAGGGGAACTAGTTTGAGATTTCAGTCGTGAGGAGAGAAAATGATAAAACACGGAGTGAGGTTTTTAAATAGGAATGCTCTTTAAGGGAGTAATGTTATTTAAGCATACTGCTTTTGAACGGGACCATATATATATATATATGACTTAATTTGTCTTTTATAGATATATTATAGTTATATAAATATTTAGATGGAGAATGATTCATAGCAAGTACTTGTTACAAATCAAAGATGGTCATACAACATTTCTTCAATATAAGAACTAAACATCGAGATTAGAATTGAAAAATTAACGTCCTCTACTATGAGTAGCGAACGACGGGTGTTAGTTTTTATATTGAACAATAGAAATGGTGTATGTCCATTTTTGATCTATAGTAAATACATGTTATGTATCATTACTATATTCAGATAGTATGAACTTGATATTGGTTTCAAAATTTTATAATCAAATATGTAATAAATAATAAATAGCACAACCATTTGTACATGTCATAGTAATTTAAAAAAAAAATAACTATAATGTTCAAGCATGCATATAAATTCCAACATTTTAAAATAATTTAGATGATAATTATAGCAGTAATAATAATAAAATTTTATTTTGTATTGAAGGTAATTAAGTTAGGTTATGTATGAGCATGAGTATTACTAATTCATGCATGTGTAGAAATACAAATGCTTTTATTATGCTTCCAAATAGGGGAGGTGGCTGAAATCTATTAGTTGCTGGATTATTCTCCAAAGTTTAGGGTAGATTTTGAACAGGAGTTCTTTAATTTCGAACAGAAAAAGGTAACATAGCTCCATGCATATTGGAAAAAATTAAACAAAGTTGTTTGCCATAATTATATATTTAGAAACAAGAACAGAAAATAAGAGACAAATTTATATATGTAGTCTCACCTTTTGGTAGCTGCGTTAAGTCCCATTATGTTTAACTTGCTCAATGTATACCTTGTTTCCCATTGGTAGAAAGAAAGGTCTCTCTATTAAGGAGATAAATACGTTAGCTTTAAAATTTGGATAATAATAATAATGTGTGAAAGGAAAACTATCAAAACTTAATCCATCTATATATTCTATATGCCTTCGTATTTATTTATAATCTGTGTGATGCATTGAATATTTATGATATATATATGAGCTTAGGCTGTATTTAACATTATTAATTTCTAATATTTTAACTTTTAAACGTATATGCGATCAGATTTATCTTTGTTTTTACAAAATATCTTACTGTAGTTCTATAAACTACAATCATGTATATTAACAAGGCATTATTATAGTTTCGTAATTGCCTAGCTTCTTCTTTTCCATAATATTTATATATATATATATATATAGTCAAACTTTAAACAATATAGAAAATATTATCTCATTAAAAATATGCATGATTTATTTAAAACTAATTACGTGTAAAATATCTCACATTCAAAATTGGATTACCATTATTTTTGTAGGATAAACAAGGGGTTAAATGTTTTTTCAGTCACTGTACTATAAGTCGACTTACAGATGGATAACTGAATTTTTTTTCTTACAGTCAACTCACTGTACTCGACTTTTCTAACAAAAAGTTAAAAAAAGTTAAAACCGATTTTAAACTAATAATTACACATTAGTCTGCTTGAGTTGTCTGCTGAAAGTTGATGTGGCGCCTTTGTGTGACGTGGCAGTGATTATGTTGATTTGTAAGAAAATTTTTATGAAAAAAATGAAAAAAATATTTTAAAGTATAATATAAATTATAAAAATTATAAAATTAAAAATATTTTAAAATTAAAATCTTTTCAAATTCGAACATTAAATTTATAATTGAGTCAATTTGGTGATAAAAAAAATTTTCTTTTCTAACTAGGATAAATAAATTTGTACTTTTACATGCAAATAATTTTTATCAAATTATTTTTAATTTTATCAAATAATTTTTATTTTTATTTTATCAAATATTTTTTATTGTATAATTTCAAAATAAAAATTATTTGATAAAATTAAAATTACTTTTAGTATAATATAAAGTATATTATAATTTTTATAATTACTTTTAAATTATAATATATTTTTTATTTTAATTTTATCAAATAACTTTTAGTTTTTTTTTAATAATAATAAAAATAATTATTATTTTTTTATAAAATAATTATTATTTTTAATAAAAATAATTATTATTTGATAAAAAGCGCAGTTTTTTTAATAAAAATTTAAATTTATTTATAAAAAAAACTCATTTTTTAAATAAAAATAAAAAATGCACAGTTTTTTAATAAAAATATTTGTTTTTAACAAAAAATAAAAAACGCAGTTTTTTTTTATATAAAAACTTTTTAAACAAAAAATTAATTTTTATTTTTATTAAAATAAAAAAAGCATTAGTTTTTTTAAAAAAAAACCGCAGTTTTTTTAATAAAAAAAAACAGCAGTTTTTTTAATAAAAATAAAAAAACACAATTTTAAAAAAATATATTAGCAAACTTTTAGTTTTATATTTTATAAATGGCTTAATTATAAATAAAATTTTATTTGATATTAATTACAAAATAGTTAAAATATTTTTTTATTTATTTTCTTATTTTTGGCTATTTTTTTAAATTTATATTATACTTTAAAATATTTTTTTTAATTTTTTCATAAAATTTTTCTTTCAAATCCACATCATCATTGTCACGTCGCATACTAACTGCCACATAGGCTTTTTTTTGATAACTCTGTAGTTGACTTGGCAGTTTTTCGTTCAAGTCAACAGAGCGGAGGAGAAGGCTACTGTGAGAGAGATCAAGATTTGAATTTGAATATTTGAATTTGAATTTGTTTTTGTTGTTAGATCCCAGATATTTGAATTTGAATTATTAGTTATGACAGTTATTTCTCCTTGATTTTAAGTTTTCTTATTAATGTGAATTGTGTTATTTTTGTAGTTATTTTGTGTATGTATTTTTTGTAAATACTTTCTAATTGTTGTATATTAGTGTTAAGGACCCATTTTTAATTCCTCATATAGAGACAAATTTTTTTCTTATCTTTCGATGTGGGACTGAGGTGTTACACCGGCCCTCTCTCTCTCTATATATATATACGTGTATATATATGTATGTATATGTTATTCGACAATAATTTATAAGTTAGTCAAATCAACTTATAAGTTGTGTTTTAATTGTAAAGGTGTTTGAAAGTGACTTATTTTATGACTTATAAGTCATTTTATAAAAGCACCTTTGACCAAACGTAATGATAACTCTAACCTCCATTATTTTTCTAAACGACAATTTTACCCTTTCAACCCAAATTTTTTTAGCTCTTCTTAACGTAAACAAAGGCAATTTACCGATCTGCTACTCTCCCTCTCTGCACTGCAATCGATCTCTTCTCTCTCTCGGTTCATATCAATCTGCTTCTTTTTTAGGTAATAAGATTAACACTTGATTATTTGATTATTTCCTTCACACTTCTTTAAATATTTCTTTAATTAAGAGTCTGTTAGACAATGACTTATAAGTTGGTTCATTTGCCACTATTTTTTTGTTCGTCAACGACTTATTTTTGTACTTATAAATTGATTTTTAAGTAAAAAAGAAGAAGCAAGTATTTGTAACTTATTTTAAAATGACTTGGAAGTCATTTTAAAATAAGTTAGTTTGACTAAATATAATGTCTATTTTTCCCTCTTCTATTTTACTTCTCTTTTTATTAATGTTCTTTTTAGTAATCTTAACATTTGAGTTTAACTTATAAGTCATTATGAGCCGAACACCTTCATAACTTGTTTTAACTTAATTTCTGACTTATAAGTCAAATTGATGTCAAACGTTTTTACTTATAAATCACAACTTTAAACAACTTATAAGTCAACTTATATTTTAACTTTAAGTCATTTTAAAATAAGTTGTTGTCGAATGGGTTCTAAGTTTGTTGTCTTCATAAGTTGGTCCAGAGATAAGTCTCTATGGCTCGATTCGGCAATGACTTATAAGTTGATCAAACCAACTTATATGTCATTTGTCACTATTAAGGTGTTTGACAAATACTTATTTTTTAACTTATAAGTTAATTTATAAGTCAAAATAAATAAACAATAATTTATAACTTATTTAAAAATTATTTAAAAATGTCTTATAAGTCATTCTTAATAAGTTGATTTAACCAAATTTAATATCTATTTTGCCCCTCTCTATTTTACTAAATTACATCTCTACCCCCGTCAACCTAAATAACCCGATCTCTTGATTCTCTTCTTACGTAAACACAAGTAAACGGCTAATTGGAGCTCTGCTCTCTCTGCGCTCGATCCGTCAATTTCTTGGCTTCTCCCTCCTTCCCTCTGCGGTTGTTTCTCATGTTTCTCCTGCTACTCCTTCTACTCCCTGTTAGGTACCAAACCCTAGACCACATATTTGATATATGTGTATTATGTTATGTGAATCTTTGGCACGTGGTTTTTCTTCTTCTTTACCTCTTTAATTTTGACTTTAGTTTCCAAGCCTCTGGGTTTCGATTCAATTCCATTTTTTGTTAATTTATGTGGTTCAAATGTTTGATTGATTGATTGATTGAATGAATTGTTGTATACTGGGTTTTGCTTAATTAAGAATATGTGAGCAGCTTAATTTAACAAATGACAGTAACTTGAGTTCTGTTTTTATAGATTTAACCTGGGTTTTGCTTAACAATTGGGTTCTGCTTAACCTGAGTATTGTGCAATCTATTCACATTTGCTGATTGGGACTTGGGGGGAGGGGAGTGTTGATACTGAGACAACATATAACAACATAATTGATTTGTTTACTTCTTCCTAGCTACACAGTTTATACCCATTTGACATTTGAAGAGAAATATTGGTGTTCAAGATATCAAGGAGAAAAATGATTGTTTTCTTTATCAGTAGTTAGTTAGTTGTTTGAATTGAGGTATTAATTGATGATGAGGGGTATAGTCTCTACTTTTCATTGACTTTGATTATTGATTTATATGTTGTTTTTAATTAGTTGTCTGTACATGTTTGATGAAATTTCTAAATGAGTTACTTTATACTGTTCATAAAAGAAATCACCAGTGATGATTATATTAAGTCAGCTAATTAGTGTGTTGATATTGATTAATTAAAAAGTGAAAAAGAACTTTCTAAAAAAGTGGAAAACTGGGAGCCAAGTGGAATGATAGACTAAGCTGTCTAAAATTTGTTTGGAGTTGCATAATCTTCTGTGAGTCTAACAGCAGCAGCAAGTCTACATGTGTATCACAGGGATTAGACATATGAACATGTAGCTGGAACTGCATTAACTTGATAGTTGATATGTTTAGGTATTTGAACAGGGATTAGGTATATGAACATGTAACTGGAACTGCATTAGGTATATGATTGTAGTTGATATGTAGTATATATTTGAAAATTACATATTTGCGTTTGCTAATCCTATAAGTATATGTGCTCCTTAGCACTTCCTCTTTCAATATTTAATTTGCTTGCTGTATTGAGTAACGGATACTGTTTAGACAGTCACATAGAGAAAGCTGGATTAGGAAGCTTAGAAGGCCAAGTGAAGTCGTACTGAGGACATGACTACTTACGCTATAACAACAGAATCTGTCTGCTTCCACTTTTAGTTACTGCCCCAAAGTACTAGACCAGCTCTAAAAAAAATTATCGCAAACAATTGTGTCGCTAAAAGTGTCGCTGAATGTCATATTTGTGTCGCTAAATGTGTATTGGGAAAATTGGAGGATATGTGTAATGGAGTGGATCCTAATCCGAGAAAGCTGAACTTGAATCTATTTGAATATTATGAGCATAATATTATTAAAGCTATAGATAATGTGATAACCCAAATTTTTGGGAAATGTTAAAATAAGAATTTAACGAAGAAAATTCTTATTAGATGATATGTTGAATGATATTGTATCACATAAGTGAATATGTGCTAATCAATATGTGATAATAAATATATTAGTATTATATATTTATTATATGCAAGTAAATTGTAGAGACAGTTATTAAAGGAAATGAGATGGGTGAAATTAAAATAATTTATAATATTAAATTATTTTTATTGTGGTAAATTAGTGGCATTAAATATACTTGATGTATAATCATCATTTTATTGAAAAAATAATCATATATTACATTATTGAGTGTAATGTATGCATGTTTAATGTAGTGAATATATTATTATATTTATTACGCTTAAATTGTTGAAAACAATTTATAGAAGGAAAAGAAAAAAATTAGTTAAGTATACAAAATTATTGTATATTTTAAATAAAGGATATTAAAATAAACTCTATCATTGAATTATTTTAATAAAGAGAGAATATTATTTTAATTATATATGCAAGTAAATTTACATAAACAATTTATAATGTGAGAGAATAAATTTTTATTTATTTTATTATGTGATGCGAGTTCACATGCATTAAATGGGATATTTGCAAGGTAATAAAAATATTATATATTTATATATATATGTATTTCTTACGTGAGGGAATAAAACTATTGAGAACAATTTGTGTAATGAATTAAAAGATGTGGTTTAAGTATATAATATTTATATATACTTTACCCAAGAATATTGGATTAAATTCTTATATGAATTATTTTAAGAAATAAAGAATATTATATTTATATAATATCTTAAGAAAGTCAATAAATTCTTAATTGAATTTACGTTAATGAGATAAGGATATTATATTTATTATAATATCTTGGGTAAGTAAATAATTGTATTTGCATGATAAATTATGTGTAGCATATTTATTTTGTAATTATAAAATAAATATATAATTTATGTATATAATGTTATGTATTATATAATTTATATATCAAAGATGGGCTATAAAAATTATATGATTCCAAAAGGGTAGAACATTTTTAAGAAGGTTTATGTAGTAACTTATTTAATTAAATTAAGTTACTAAGGTTGGTAATTAAATTACTTAACAAAAGCTTTAAAAGAATAATCGGTTTAATTATTTAATTAAGCTAAATTGGTTAATTCCTTAAATGCCCATACTACTATTTCAAACTTGGTGGCCAAGTTGATAGTTTTCCTCCTTTTCCCTTGCTATTGCCGTGAATGAGAGCAAGTGTAGGGAGCAAGAATTTCTCTTGAAGGTCAAGCCAAAATTGCTTACAAATTGAGAGCTTAGCAATTTATCTCCTCTCCCTATACTAGCCGAAACTTCCTCTCTCGTCCTTAGCAAAAAATTTGCTCTCTTATGCCCACAAAATCTTTTAATCGTGAGTTCCAAAAATTGACATCCTAATTGAGCTAAAGCTTAAATCCAAAATTGGAACCTTGGAAGAGCTTGGATCTTGATCGCAAGTAGCAAAAGGTATGAAATTGTTTTCAATTTTGAGTTTTAGTAAGAATTCATGAAATTATATAGAAATAGAGTAAAGTTTGAATTTTGGAAGTTTAGTTAGCTTTGATGTAAATTTAGACTAATTTTCTTTATAATAAATCAAGTTATGATCCTTGTATATGTAATATGGCATTAGAAAAGGATTTGAATCAAGAAATGAAAAATTAGTTTTGTTAGTAAACTAGTTAGTTTAGTATGTTTATTTTGGCTTGGAATTCATTATGTAAATGAGTTCTAATGATTGTAATTAGAGATATGGAGCTAGTATGTGGTGTGCGGAGTAACAAGGAGGAAGAATATGGGTTAGAATGAAAACAAAACCCCATGAAATCAGCCCACCATTTTGAGGCACACATTATGTTCGTTAAATGGCCTTAAAGAGTAAAATGATTAAAAGTTTAGAATTTAACGGATCCGAGACCTTAGACGAGTCTTATTATGTTAAATAAGACTTATTTGTAAAGAAAGTTGGGTTGGAACGAGTCGAGGCGAGTTTTGGATGTCAAAACGAGAAGTCCGAAAAACTAGTGGACTGCTGACCCAAAAACGAAAATTTGGGGTTAGCTAGATTGTTTAGAAAATTTTGGCCTTTTGGGGAATAATAGTACACTAAATAAGCTATAGACTTCGGAACGGACTAATTCCGACTTCGGAGTAAAGAGTTGTGACCGTTCAAAATAGTTGCGTCCAACTCAGGAAAATCAAGTGCAGACCTGTCCCTTACGTGAATTTTCTAGGCTGATGTGTTCGGAATTTGGAAAAGGTCAGTAAATAAGAGTTGTAGCCCCGGAAGTTAGCTTAGCGTAGTCTCAAGAATCGCTCAAAAATGTTTTGAAACGAAAAAGTTATGACTGTTTTAGCGAGAGAAAGCTGAAACGAAAGTGAAACTGTTATGAATGTACACTTTTGGGGCTCTGTTTGGGCTGCCTAATGAATCCGTAATGGGGGTTTCATATTTTTTAAAAATATTCTCAAATGATACGAAAAACATACTGAAATTTGGGAATTTTCCGATAAGTGAGCAAGGCGTGAGAAAATCGCAAAGTGGCTCATTCGTTATGCAAGGCAGCAGCACAACAGCAGCCAGCGCTGTGCCACGCCGCGCCGTGCTGCTGGTGCAGTCACTTGGCGGGCTTTTTGAGCGTTGTTTTGATCAATGTTTGTAGCTTGTTTTTGCGGTTAGAAAATTTTTAAATGTACTATCATAAAATTTTATAACATACTAGAAATTTGCCGCGATTTGATTAATGGTTTGAGATCTAAAAATGAGCAAAAGAGCATGTCAGAACATAAAAACGGGCGACGTCGAGCGTAGCCGCTATGGGCTATTTTGACGTTCGACATTCCGGATCTTGTCTGGGCTAGATTTTAAGCAATGTTAAGTCTAATAAAGTCCCAAGAGATAAGTTTTGACGTTATGCGATAAGTTATGCCACGAAAACTCAATACGGGCATAAATAATGTAAATATAAATTTACATATTTAAGAGAGATAAGCCGAAAATAGTATGTGAAAATGGTTTTATGGCAAAACGAAAAGTATAGAACCGTTAGAAAATTGTAATGAACATAAAAGTGATGAAATAAAGGTTTTCGGAGTTCAAAATGGCGATTTTGAGCTAAGATTTATATTATGGCGTATATATACATATATTTAATATATATACGAAGGATGTGAGTTATTCATGAAGCAAAGTGTGAAACTAATTTGCTAATAAAATATAATATTTGTGTATGAGGCAATGGGCTGAGTTAACTTATGAGCTATCAAAAAGGTATAAAAATAATATAAATAAAGGAAATAATATAGTAAGCCGTGCTTTACTATAAGAGCTATAAACTAATCATTTAAATCTCGAATTTGCGAGTAAAAGCAAAAGATATTTCTAAAATGGGGTATGGATGGTTTGAACTTTGAGAATGTGAAATGTTTACGTATTAATGATATGAGAATATTTATTATGCGTAAAAAGGTTAAAACGGACAAAGTTTTCAAAGGAACCTAAGATGGTTTTAAGATGAGAATAAAATATTATAGTTTAAATAAACTACTAATCATAGATTAAATATATGCATGCATGTTTTGTGACATAGTTGATTATCTAATGTGTGTGTATATGTAAACACAGTTGTGTAAGATTTGTGGAGAGAAGCTAAGTTGAATTTTTCGGTAATCTCCAATCAAAGCAAGTTTCTCAGTTTATTTATGTGGACTTATAATTGCTATAGATAGTTGTTAGCATGACTTATGTTTATAGATATGTGATGCTTATGAACTGCATTAATTGCTTTGTGAATGATGAATGTTAAAATATGACTAATTGTTGAATTGAGTCAGGAAACTCAATATATATGTGTAATGAATGACAGGTGCAGAACATGTGTAGTATACTATGGTACGTATGTTGCTACTAGCAACGCATAAGTTTGATCATGCATTTGTAATATACTTGAACTCTAAGCATATGAATGCATGAACTGAATGTGAACCTATGTGCTATGTGATGCATGATAGGCTGTTAGACTTGTTGAGCCGTCGTGCTCAATCTTGCTTAATTTGTAGGTTAAAGCTATGTTGCGAACTCTCGTGATTAGGAGCTGATGAAAAGAAGACTAGTTGTTTAATGCAGAATGTATTAAACTCTGATGATTGTATTTTACATGTGTAAACCACAGAGAAGTAAATCTTTGAATTATTTAATAGATGAAGATCATTTGTTCTTAAATAAGGATATGTTTGAAAGAATGAATTGTATATATATTCATATCTATTGATTAAATAAATCATATAATAAATATGATTTTAATATACAAAAAAAATCGTAAAGGTTGAGATTCGAGGAATGAATGAATAGCAGAAAAAAATATATTTTATTATGCATTTTTAACTATTTTAACATTAAATAATGTTTTAAAGCTAGAAGAAAATAGTATCAAGATCGGGAAGAGAAATATTCTCGATTTTGGGAGGTGTTACAGATACTAAACTTGTAGTGATGTTTCATTGTTTTCTTGTTTATTAACTACTTCTGTTTTTCTTTTTGAATAGTGAATCAGCAGATGAATATGGAAATGGAGGTGGATCATTATGCTATTCTTGGCTTACCAACTGGGGAAGAAGGGGCCAAACTCTCAGAAAAAGAAATTTCAAAAGCCTATCGCTCAAAGGCTTTGGAATTGCATCCGGACAAGAGACTGAATGACCCAAATGCACATGAGAACTTTCAGAAGCTCAAGACATCATATGAGATCCTCAAGGATGAAAAAGCTAGAAAGCTATTTGATGATCTCCTTCGAGTTAAACGCGAAAAACTTCAGCGTCAATCACAACAAAATTCCAAGCGTCGAAAGATGATGTCAGATCTTGAAGAAAGAGAGCGAGCTGCATTTTCTCCTGACCCAACCACAAAAGCTCGCGATGAGGAAGAAATAATTGCTAGAAAACTTAGGGAAGAGATTGCTAGAATCCGTGCCATGCAAACTGATAAAGCAAATTCTGCTGCATCGACACTAAAGAAAGGGACATCGACAGGGATAAAAGAGAGTACATTTGGTGGTCAGGGTGGGTTAGATAAGGAAAAGTTGCTCAAGGTATCTTGGGAGAAGGTTGGTGAGGATTATAGTGCTCAAAGATTAAGGGAAGTGTTTGAGGAGTTCGGTGAGGTTGAAGACGTGGTCATCAGAAGTTCTAATAAAAAGAAAGGATCGGCTCTTATTGTTATGGCCTCAAAAGATGCTGTTGTAAGTTTGATACCTACATGCTTAGGGCTAAAATTACTCATCATTACATATATATAATATTCCTCTTACCTCAATATGTGGCGTTTTGAAATGTTATTTCCCATTTTGCAGGTGGCTGCCACCGGGAGTGTGTGTGGTGATCTTTCAAATCCTCTTCTAGTCCTTCCTCTTCAGCCAGCTGTAGTTGCTCCTTTCCAAAGTGTCCAGCAACCTGTGGAATCTGAGAGTCCAAAATTAAGTAATCTTGTTGGTGCTAGATACTAGAATTAGAAGATTCAGTGTTGACAAAACTAGAAGATCTATACAGTTTTGTTTACAAAATATCTTCTTTATGCAGTGGCTTGATCTATACAATTTAAACTTTTGAATTTGTATATTTCTTTTAACTTCCTAAAACAATTTTATCCAAGATGTATCAGTTTCCATCTTAGTTAAAGAGCAGAATATGAGTAGGGTGTGGTTATGTGCCACACTTTGATTAGTTTTCTCTTTCCTCAGTTTGGTAGTATCGTAATATTTACATTGCCTCTTTTGGATGACCATACTTCCTCAACATTTGAAACTAATACTCCCTCTGTCCCCAAAATGTGAGAGTCCACTTTCAATTTTCAAAAGCAATGTACCAAATCTTGTCATAGTTAGATAGCAGGGAAGTGGCCTGGATTTTCAGATAAGAGTAGCAAAGACTAAATATACTAATGTTTTTTCCCAGTGTAGCTTCAATTTGTTCCTTTATGTTCCTTTTATTCTAATTAAGAAAGTGAATTCCTAGAACTCTATTGGTCTTTATTCCTTGTTCCACTATTTTTGTATAATATATGATGCTCCTGTTAGATGCGAGATGTAGATACATATTGCTCTCAGTGATCGTGTTATTTTGCTGTACAACTAAATATACTTGCGTGCCAAGATTTTTATGCTCTTTAGCTTGCAGGCAAAAATTTACTGGATTTATTATTCTCCACTGCTTATTTTATGTATTTGTTCCCTTTCCTAAATATTCCATCTTTGTGATTAACAGGCTGCTGAAAGACAAAAATGACATGTTGAAGCATTAAGGTCTCAAAAGAAAATACGTGGCTCAGGATCTTACTTGTTTGGATGGAGAGATAGCAATGAAGTATGTTTGTCATGTTCCTCTTTTTTATGTACTCATATAGTGACATAGACATAGCATACAATTTTTAGCTCATCTTTCAAGTGGAATATCAGTCCCTGACTTGGGTCACTTAACACGTGTGACCTTTATTATGACTCATTTTGGGCCTTGCATAACAAGAGACTTTACCAAGTCATAGGCACTGAAGGCTCAGCGTATGTCCTTACTTAGCTCTACTAAATTTAAATATTTGTATGAAGTCGGGACTCGGGGAACAAATGATGTTCTTTTGATACATTTACTTAGGTTTGGTAACCATGTCAATATCTTTCAAAATTGTCAGTATGGAGATACTGATGTAGAAGAAAAGTCACTTGAGGAGTAATAGAGTACATGTTGCAAGTCAAAAAGACCCGGATGATGAAGTTTCTCTCGACCGAGGCCTGTGAAATTTGGTAATCCTCGCAGTTTGTACACTCAATGACCTTTGTGTATGTGTATGCTTTTGATTAATTGCTCTTTGAGTGTTGGGATCAATAATGAAGTTAACTTTTTTAATTGTCAATATATTTTTATGAATTGATGAAGTTCATCAGTTGTTTTCTAAATTGCTGAAAGGTTCAGTTGTTACCATGACTAGAGAGGCTTGTGCTTACAACCCTATAGGATCTGCATTGTTTTGAAATTGATGTAATCTCTATGGCTGTTTGTTTGTCAAATGGATGGAATAGGACTATATGTACTAATTCACTACCATTGAGTGCTATTTTATCTCATGTTTGTTATTTAATTTTATGGATTATTTCTTGTCATTTTTAAGACTGATACCTTAAAAGGGATTATATGATCACTTTTTTACTTGAAATTATAATATACTAGTTGATAACTCAGGCTAGTTTGAATAATGAATTCTATAATTTATTAACACGATGGTTCTAGATATTAAATATGTATCATCTTTTATAACAATAAAAAATGATTTTAAAGACCAGACATCATATTTAGCATGAATTTCTTTTTGATTCGATAAATTATACTCCTTCCGTTTTTAAAAGATTGTCATTTTAGGAGAAATTTTTTTTTTCAAAAAGTTTGTCGTTTACAACTTTCGAAAGAATAAATTATTTACTTTCTTATATTACTTCTACCTTCTCTCATTGTTCCAAAAAATTCTCTCCTTTGAATTAATACTTTTCAATTTCCCATAAAGGGGTAGTGATGAAATTTTAAACAAATTTTACTTAGTAAATGACACCTCCTTAATCCATGTGCTAAAACTTTAAACGACAATCTTTTAGGAACGGAGGGAGTATTATACATATAAAATTACAAATTTGTAAATAATTGAAAAATTATTATTGACATACCCGGAGATGACACACGTGGAGATTTTTATAACTAATTCATATTTAACAATGAAATTTCAAATACCCATTGCAAATTCTTTTAAATTGAACGTCAAGATTACAAATGCTATTAAACTCAACGCAACTCATTTTATATTTTGAAATTAAAACACTGCATAAAAATACAGTATTATATCTTCTAAAGATTTTAGTCGTCTTTGGTCTGGTGTTCTTTTTTTCGATTTGCTACCTTGTAATTGAGTTCTTTATCCCTATGAAATAAAGCAATATACCAAAGAGCGCAAGACAAATATATCAGAAGATATGGGACTGCCCAATATTTATAGCAAGACCTCACGACCTTTTTTTGAATCAAAGAAACTACAACAAAATGCCCACCATCAATAATTGGTGCAAAACTAACGTGGAGGTTAGAAAATTCTGGAGAACTACTACTTTAAGAGTTACCTTAAATGTAGGTCTACCATCGGTACCAAATTCGAAGTCAACAATGACGACGGCGACGACGAAGCCTCCACAATCACCTTCCACCACTCTCTGCACTCGGCAAGGATCACTCCTCACCCTCACAATCCTAACCTTAATTTCCTTCACTTATTTCTCTCTCAACTTCTCTATCCAGTACAACTCTTGCAACACTTCTCCTCAACTAATTTTGAAGGATGATTCAGAGAAAATGGAGAGGAAATTCATGGTATATATATATATATATATATATATATATATATATATATATATATATATATATATATATATTGTGATGCCCCCAAAATAGGTATACAACACCCATTCTGAGTTGTCAAAATACATGGTACGTAAACAATTACAACTTTATTAATACAACATAAAAAGCTGTGAGTTTAAATACAAATATTGTCATCTAGACAATATTCACACTCAAATAAGTCCTCAATACAATTATTGATACATTATTTTACAAAAATGGTGAGGACTACTAAAACGACTTTCTAAAACCTTCATTCCATACCCCGACAAGAGTACTCATTACATTCTCGCCTCCGAGAAGAAAAATGGAACAAAAAGAAAAGGGTGAGCTCAACTAGCCCAAGAAAAGAATATTATGACCAAGATAATATAGAACAAATTATCGTTAGTCTTCAACAGGGAAAAATCTAATAGAATACAATAGACAACAAGTTTTAAATCAATATTCGCAACGAAAATAATAATTCATTAGAAGAGTTAAGTAGAGAATAAAATCTACTATCTTCTATATATGAATTTAAAAGTCCATCGTCAACATTTTATCCTCAGAACATCAATCAATATATATCTCGGAATCAAATATTCATCTTTTGCACTACGGGCCAAAGATATTCATCGATTAATCATGTTCATCTAAACACATGTTCATCTTTGCACTACGGGCCAAAGATATTCATCAGAAATCATTCATCTTTGCACTACAGGCCAAAGATATTCAGTTATATCATTATTTAGGACTGAGGATGATGAAAAATATTTTAAAGAAAATGAATCCAGTGAAACAAAAGAACAATTTTTAAGGATTCGTACTTTAAACAATTCAAGTTCAAAAATACTTCATAAATAACCAAAGTGGAGTAAAATTCAAGAATGAAGACCAAAACATAGATCCAATCAAAGATAGGAATTATAACAGAAAATCTTGGACACAGAAGAGAAAATTTAATTTTTCTGTGAATAGTGTCGTATTCGTGAATAGTCTTGATATCGTGAATAGTAACTCCGACACCAAAAGATAGAAATTTCACAAAAAATATCATCATGCTTCGTGAATAGTACTCATGAATAGTAACTCATAAATAATAACTCATGAATAGTAACTCGTGAATAGTAACCCATGAATAGTAACCCCGACATGAAAAGTTCCAAATTTGATAAAAATTTCCACCAATATTTCGGCATAATGATATTAAATAAATAATATCATTTTTGAATAAAATAACATCCCTTACCTCAGAAAGAATAATATTTCTGACTAGAATACTTGATATAGTGCTGAAAGAACTTGCACCGTATAGCAATACTCAAAGTACTAAAATACTCACAAAAGTACGCTCGATATATAGAGAGAGAAAGAGAGAGAAGATTTCAGTTTCTGGTGTGATTTTTAATTCTAACCTAAGCACCCTATTTATAGAAAAATACTTAGAACACCAAAGCAGAAAATTTAATATAATATTAATATATTATATATATATATATATATATATATATATATATATATATATATATTCCTACGCCAACCTTTGAATGCTGGAATCCCACATGTTTAACAACAAAATGAGCCCACCAAAAACGTTTTTGTTTATATAAATAATTAAAACTTCCAAAAATCAATTATTTCGAAACTTCAATAATTCATAATAAATAGCCCTTTTATCAGAAAAATTCGAATCGTATGTCCTTCTATAGGAAATTCAATTCTCTACAACTTTGCAGAAGAAAGTTTTTCCAAATTCCAAACAGAAATTGATCGAAATCCACAAACGGGCGATTTTATAGGCTATAATCAAATTTCAGTCAAGAAATGGGCCCACAGACTTGTTTAACATGTTTTAAACAACTTTTGCAACAAAAATACTCTTCCTCCTCATATACTCATATATCCCACATTCATTGTAAAAATATCATCATTATTATATTATAATAATATAATAAAATATTATTTTATCAGAAAAGATAAAATATCGATTTTCAACAATTGTCATTTTTAAAATTTTCTCCATCTATATCCACATAAAATGAATATTTTCCTTATCATATAAATCAATAATTAATTATTCACAAATAATATTACAGAATCACAATATTGACAACCAGGCAGTTCCTAGGAAAGATGGGGCTTTCCAATAAGGATTTCTCCTTACTGGCGCGCAATTAGGTGACCAAACCTCTCCTTAGACAGAACTTTCTAGACATTGTCAATAATGTTATCTAATAATATTATTCAGATAATATGAATTATTTCTTCGATAATGGAAAATACTGTGTAGTGACATTTATTGAAACAACAGTAATATAAAATATCAACGCAACAATTATTGAATCAATAAAATCTTTGAGCGATAATTCTTGTAATAATTATTGAGTAGTGCCTTCTTATGTAAGAATCAATAATTGGTGCAATACTGGTGTCTTCTTTATGCAACAACGCCAGATTCTTTGTTTTTAACCACCGAGTATTCCAACAATGTTAATTGGTAATAACTTCTGTAGTTATTTATAAACAACTTATATTTGTCGTTTTCTTCATCCAATCGCTTTCACATTATGGGGACCACAAAAGACTGCACCGTCATCGAATATTCCCCAAACAAACAAGAATATTCCACGACCAAACGAATATTCCCGAAACAACAATGAATATTTTATAACCACCTGCTTATTTAAAATATTTACGCATTTTACCCATAACTAACCACATTAATCAATTCAACCCTTACTATTTCTAAATAATAAATAGAGAAAATTAAATTTCATTTATAAAAAGTTGGGGTCTTACATATATATATATATAGCCCAGCTATCTCCAACGAATTGGAGGGAGCGAACTAAGAGCGAACCGGCTATAGCGACTGTTTTTTCCGTCGCTATAACATAAAAAATTGGCTTTCTATGCTATAGCGACGAAAAAAATCGTCGCTATAGTTCTTAGTTCGCTCCTCCAGTTCGCTGGATAAGCGGACCATACACACACACACACATATATATATATATACACACACACGGATGGTTTGTAGACATGAAACAAGTATTCATATCGTGTCAATACATCATTTGTATCTACTTGTTATATACCGAGTCAACATATATACTACAACTCCTGTTTTCATGTTTTTCAAATAAAGCTACTCAAAATTTGAGCTAGGAAAACACAAAACTTGACTAACCTCGGTTAGCTAGCTGATAATCTTGTTGATAATTGATGGAACTGCAAATAATACAGATGAATCAATATATATGACCAAATAATTTAAAAGGTGTGGGCAAGGAAATCGCACCTTGCTTGTTTAGGGTTTCGTGTTGGCTGAGGAGGAGGAAAATCCACGAAGAGCGCGTAATTGATTGATTGATTGAAGAGGGGAAAATGACAGGTGGGCGATTACTCCAATGACGCGTGGCAGAACCCCTAGAATCCGGAAACCGTGTTAGGGTTATTGGGATTCTAAGAGCTTTCTTGAGTCCTTCGAGTTGAGAGAGTGTTCAAACCTTTTTAGTGCTTTTAGGTGGAATATCCAAGCCTTAAGTCACCAAAAGAGTCCAAGTCTTGAGTCTGAAGAGAGATCTCATTCCCAATGGAATAGAAGGCGTATTTATAGGGTTCTCTGGAAAGTAGTCATGCGCAAGGTAGATGCTTTCAGGAAAATTCCAGAAATACCCTTTAGTTATTAGAATAATGCTCATATTGTCATGTCCTTCTAGCCACTAATTCAATCCCTCAATTAATTCCCAAAACAAGTCGCCTCCGCTTGTCTTCTGCCTCGGGACACGTGGAGGCTTCTCCCGGGTCTAGCACATTTATTTTTAACTTTTTTATCTTCATTCCATTAGGTTATGCGAACCCTAATTTGCACATTTAATGAGGTCGTGGAACCCTAATTGTGCATTTAATTCAATTAGGTCATGTGAACCCTAATTTTGCATCTGGGCCCACAAAAGGTATGAATTTTATAAATGAAAGGAGGCTAGCGTAATAATAACCTAATGATTGTGATAACTAATAAGTTTACAATAGATTCTTGCATTTTTAAATATGTTACTCCAAAATATTTATTTGATGATTTTCTTATAATTGCACAAATGTAAGACCCGGATTTTATGAAATAAAAGTATTCAATTTTTCTTATAAATATTATTCTAAATTGTAAGGTAATAATTTAATAAATATTATAATTATAGGTGATATGTGCAAATTTTACAAAGTAAGCAAATTGTCATAAAATATTCGTTGTGTGGGAGAATATTCGTTTGGTCGGAAATATTCATTTTATCGGGAAATATTCGTACGATGACACAATCATTGGTGGACCCCACAACGGTATAACGACAGAAATAACCTTTTTATAAAAATAACGACAAAACTTTTACTGTTAAACTGTTGAAATACACGGTGACAAAAATACAGTAATATGCGTTGTTGCACAGTAACACATGGTATTGCACGGTATCTCTGATTATTGATGCTTACGTAAAAAGTCACTTAGTTTCATTCAATAATTGCTACAGTTGTTGCTGCATAGTATCTCATATTATTGATTCAATTATTGTCACAGTATCATCTTCACAATATTTTATATTATTAAATCAATAATTGACACGACATAGTTATTCATATTATTATTTGCATTATTGACAATGTCTAAAAAGTTTTTATCGAGGAAAGGGGTTAGGTTATTTAATTGTGCACCAATAAGGAGAAATCCTTATCGGAAAGTCCTCACTTTCTTAGGAAGGATCTGGTTGTCAATATTGTGAGTTAAAATATTAATGAGAAATAATTGTTGATAAAAATATTTTTATTGTGTTGGAAATATTAGTGTTAGAGGAAATTGACATTTATTTCGATAATAGTTGATTTTTGGATGTTAAATTGACCAAACGGATAATTAATCGGATAAATGAGTAATTAATTACAATTAGTTTACATGCAAGGAACTATTGGTTCATATACAAGGAACTATTAGGGGATGTTATGTAAGATTGATAATACTTGATGGACTAAATTAAAAATAGAGGCAAAGATAAAGGTACTCAAGTATAATTAACCTTGTAATTTGCCACCTTTCCTAGCATATAAATACTACTCCATCCATTCATTATTTTCTACCATTTTTGAAGAGTAAAGTTATAATCATAAGTTATAGTGAGAGAAACTATAGAGAGAGAATAAGAGAGAAAGAAAAATAGTATTCTGCTACTACACTATTGCAGTATCCAATCTCCTATTAAGGTAATGTGTATTATTTCTTTCGTATTCGTAAATGATGTTATTTTCTTTCAATACTCGTAAGGGTTGTCATTCTATTCCTTATTAATATATGGGAATAACTTGTCTATGCGGACTACCGCATGTCTGGTGAATAACCTTTCGTATTCAGTCTTTATTAAGTTATGAAAATGATCTGTCTACGCGGATTACCGCATGATGGGTGAAAATCCATTTGCAGTTTCTTGTATATTATTTCATTTCATATTCTTAAATCTAAAATTACTATTGTTTCTATAATTCTTGAAATGATTAGAAATTCCTTGAGGTTTGTGCTTCATCTAATATCATTTCACTGGAATATTGGTCTGGACTCTCTTATTGAAATTTTAATCTTCTAATGTCGGGGTACTATTCATTGGGGTACTATTCATACGGTACTATTCATGAGTACTATTCATAAGTACTATTCATAATGGAATTTAATTTTCTTTTCTTTTTCCAAGTTATCTTTTATAAATCTTATTCTTGGAATTGAATCCATGTTTTGATCTTCATGTTGACAATTTGGACATTCTTGAACTTTGGATAAATTTAATTATAAATCTCTAATATTTATCATTGATCTCACTTGATTCATTCTTTATATCATTGTTATAATCCTCAGACTTAAATTTGTGTTGAAAAGTTATCTTTGGCCCGTAGTGCAAAGATGAACTGTTGATTGGTATAATTATGACCATGAATTGTGTATTGGTATAATCATAACCGAAATTGTGTATTGGTATAATAATAACCACATGTGATTTAAACGAATATCTTTGGCCCGTAGTGCAAAGATGAATTATTGATTGGTATGATTATGACCAGAAATTGTGTATTGGTATAATCATGACCGAAATTGTGTATTGATATAATCATGAACATTGGTGTTATAGTTGTATGTCTTTGGCCCGTAGTGCAAAGATGGGCTGTTGATTATTAGTTTTACAGTTGTATGTGTTTGACCCGTAATGCAAAGATGCACTATTGATTATTGATTTTACAGTTGTATGTCTTTAGCCCGTAGTGCAAAGATGAACTGTTAATTGACATGATTATTGGTGTTACAATTGAATATCTTTGACTCGGAGTGCAAAGATGAATTTAATAGCATAATTATAAACATGAATTATGAATTGGTATAACCATGATCTTTGGTGTTTCAGGTAAAGGCAGGTGATGAAAGTTCTCTCTGTATTGGGTACAACAAAGAATTGTTGATGGATATTACAGGAATGAAATATTAATGATGAACTTTTAATTTGGAGGAGATAGTAGACATTATGTTCTACTTGACTCTTCTAATAGATTAATTGTTGATTCCGCTGCAATTATGGTTGAACACTTTTATCATCTACTATATGTTCTAAATATCTGATTTATTACTAATGAAGGATATTGATAATTTAATTATCTTTAGTTATAATATTCTTTACTGACTATTTGTGCTCACCCTTTTGCTTCACAATTCCTTTCAGGTAATAAGAGTGTAACTGAGTCGAACGGGGATAACAAAGGAATAGAGTGACTGTTGAAGTTTCTCAATACATTATAAAACTGCATGACAATATATAATTGTATTGAGGACTTTAAAATGTGTGTGTCATATTTTATACGTCATTTAATAGTTAATTTTGGTGAACAATAATAGGGTGATTGTAAGACCCCAACTTTTATGAATAAAAATTTAATTTTTTTAAAATATCTTTTTGAATAATAAGGTGTGGATTTGATATAATGTTATAGTTGTGGGTAATATTTACAAATTTTGCAAAGTATGCAAGTTGCCATAAAATATTCATTTGATCGGGGAATATTCGTTTTATCAGGGAATATTCCTATAACGGCACAATCATTGGTGAAAGTTTTACCGTTAACTATTGAAATACCCGGTGATAAAAGTACAGTAATACGTGTGGTTGCATAGTAGCACACGATATTGTACAGTATCTTTGATTATTGATGTTTACATGAAAAGTCACTCAGTTTTACTCAATTATTGCCACAATAATTGATGCATAGTATATCACATTATTGATTCAATTACTGTCACAATATCATATGCACAATATGTTATATTATTAAATTAATAATTGAGACGACAAAGTTATTCATATTATTATTTGTATTATTTACAATGTCTAGAAAGTTCTGTCGAGGAAAGGGTTTGATCACCTAATTGCGCGCCAATAAGGAGAAGTCCTTATCAGAAAACCCCATCTTTTCTGGGAATAATCTGGTTGTTAATATTGTGAGTTATAATATTAATGATGAAAAAAATATTATTAAAAATGTGTTTTGTGAAGCCAAGTGAATTGAGATAAATAGAGGGATATTTTATGAAGTAATTATTATAAATTTGGCTTATTACATGGACCCCCACTTATTCATTTTTTTAATATCGTCGATAGAAAGTTTTTGTAAGACCCCAAATTATTAATAAATAAAATTTAATTTCCTCTATTTATTATTTTGAAATAGTAAGGGTTGATTTGATTAATGTGGTTAGTTATGGGTAAAATGCATGATATTTTAAATAAGCAAGTGGTTATAAAATATTCATTGTTGTCGGGGAATATTCGTTTTGGTCGTGGAATATTCTTACCGTCTTGGGAATATTCGCATGACTTGCCAGCGCAACCTTGCGTGGCCCCATAACGGAAAGCGATTGGATGAAGAAAACGACAAGTATAAGTTGTTTATAAATAACTGCGAGCAATTACAGACTTAATCTTTGTTGGAATACCCTCCTGGTTAAAACACGAATGTCTGCCGTTGTTGCACGCGAGAAGCACACCCAGATTACACCAATTATTGATTCTTACGTAAGAAGGCACTACTCAATAATTGTTACAATAATTAATGCTCATATTTTATTTTATTGATTCAATAATTGCAAGCGTTGATATTTTATATTACTTTATTGTTTCAATAATTGTCACTACACAATATTTTCCATTATCGAAGTAATAATTCATATTATCTGAATAATATTATTAGAAAACATTATTGGCAATGTCTAGAAAGTTCTGCTTCAAGGAGAGGTTTGGTCACCTAATCATTGCGGCCAAGATGAGAGAAATCTTTATTGAAAGCCCTCTTTCCTGGAACTACACAGGTTGCCAAGATCGTGATTCTGTAATATTATTTGTGAATAATTAATTATTGATTTATATGATGAAGAAAATATTTATTTTATGTGGATATAGATGGAGAAAATTTTTAAAGTGACAATTGTTAAAATTGATATTTTATCTTTTCCGATAAAATAATATTTTATTATATTATTATAATAGAATAATGATGATATTTTTACAATGAATGTGGGATATATGAGTATATGAGGAGGAAGAGTATTTTTGTTGCATTAAATGATTAACACATATTTTGTGTGTCGGTGGAACCCATTTCTTGATCGAAATTTGATTATAAATTTAAAAATCGCCTGCTTATGGATTTCTACAATTTCTGCTTGGAATTTAGAAAAACTTTCTTCTGTAAAGTTGTAGAGAATTGAATTTCCTATAAAAATTCGCGAGATTCAAATTTTCTGATAAAAGGGCTATTTATTATGAATTATTGAAGTTCCGAAGTTCCGAAATAATTGATTTTTGAAAGTTTTAATTATTTTAAATAACAAAAACGTTTTTGGAATGTGTGGAGGCATCATTAACATGTGCTAGGGGCTGAATTCAGATTCTTGGATGCGTAGGAAGATGTGAAAAATAAATAATATTAATTTATTAAATTTTCTGCTTTGGTGTTCTAAGCATTTTTCTATAAATAGGGTGCTTAGGTTAGAATTGAAAATCACACCGTAAACCAAGTTTTCTCTATTTCTCTCGATATATTGAACGTATTCTTGTGAGTATTTTATTACTTTGAGTATTATTTATACTGGTCAAGTCCTTTCAAAGACTATATCCACCATACCAAAAGTCTTATCCTTTTTAGGTAAGGGATGTTATTTTATTCAAAATGATATTATTTCTTCAATATCATTATCTTTGAAATATTGGTTGGAACTTTTATCAAATTTAGAACTTTTTCATGTCGGGTTACTTATTCACGAAGTTACTATTCATGAGTTACTATTCACAAGTTACTATTCATGAGTTACTATTCACGAGTTATTATTCACGAGTATTATTTATGAAGCATGATGATTTTTTTTATGAAATTTCTATCTTTTAGTGTCGAAGTTACTATTCACGATATCGACCTTTATTCACATATCTGACTTTCATTCACGAATCACGACACTATTCACGTAAAAATTAAATTTTCTTTTACGTGTCCAAGATTGTCTGTTATGATTCATATCTTTGATTGGATCTATGTTTTGATCTTCATTTTTGATTTCACTCCAATCTGTTTATTTATGAAGTATTTTTGAACTTGGATTATTTAAAGTACAAATCCTTAATACTTGTTCTTTTGTTTCAATGGATTCGTTTTTTTTAAATATTTTCATCATCCTCGGTCCTAAATGATGATATTATGAATATCTTTGGCTTGTAGTGCAAAGATGAATGATTTCTTGATGAATATCTTTGGCCCGTAGTAGCAAAGATGAACAGTGTTGAGATGAACATGATGGTGATCGATTAATATCTTTGGCCCAGTAGTACAAAGATGAGCAGTGTTTAGATGAACATGACCAACCGATGAATATCTTTGGCACAAGTGCAAAAGATGAATATTTGATTCGAGATATATATTGATTGATGTTATAGGATAAAATATCAACGATGAACTTTTAAATTCATATATAGAAGATAGTAGTTTGCATTCTCTACTTAACTCTTCTAATGAATTATTATTTCACCGCGAAGATTGATTTAAAACTGGTTGTCCATTGTATTCTATTAGATTTTTCCCTGTTGAGGACTAACGATAATTTGTTCTATATTATCTTAGTCATAATGTTCTTTTTACTGGGCTAGTTGAGCTCACCCTTTTCCTTGTTGTTCCATTTTCCTTCTCAGGAGATGAGAATATAGCGGGAACTAGTCGGGGTGTGGAGTAATGGTTCAAGACAGTTGTTTTAGTAGTCCTCACTATTTTATAAAATAGTGTATCAATAATTGTAATGAGGACTTATTTGAGTGTGGATATTGTCTAGAAGACAATATTTGTATTTAAACTCACAGTTTATGTGTTGTCGTATTTTGCACGACAATTGTATTAATGAAGTTGTAGTTGTTTCTGTACCATGTATTTGGTGACTCAGAATGGGTGATGTATACCTATTTTGGGGGCGTCACAGTTGGTATCAGAGCTTAGGGATATGGTCTCCACAAGCGGAGATCGGGGAATAGTACTAGGAGGGAGAGACGAGTAATCCTTCGCTAAGTATGTCATACCTAAGCTTATTTGTTGGTCGATCAAACTATATGGTTAATATGTGATATGTTAATTTGTTTAATTAACCCTTGTTTTATGGCAGTATTTAAGAATGGCGGCTGAGAATATTAACGGTGGAGTTAATGGGACCGTGGAAACACCTTTAATCACCACCCAGGGGAACGTGCAACAAGAAGGCAATATTCCTTCTATAAACAACACCACCGAAAGCGCATTTATGAACGACGGGATGTTTAGGAGCTTTTTGCGCTCATGCAAAACCGCATTTGAGGAAGACTTCATGTATACGAGAATACGGGTGGAAATGATAGTAACGCGCGGTTTGTCACGGCCAAGCAGTTCAAAGAGTTGGGACCACCAGAATTTAAGGGAAAGCCGGATCCGATCATGGCGAAAACATGGGTCAAGCAAATTACCAAGATATTCGATGTCTTGGGATGCACGGAGGAATAGAAGGTTCCATTCTCCACCTTTATGTTTCGTGGTGAGGCAGATTACTGGTGGGAGTCTGTGAAACGTACCCAGCCTGCCGTACTCCGCATGTCTTGGGAAACGTTTCAGAAACTTTTCAACGAAAAATACTTTCCTAAAAGTATTCGCCATATGAAAGAGGTAAAGTTTATTAGACTAGAACAAAACAACATGACGGTGTCCCAATACAAAGAGAAGTTCACAGAGTTATCCAGGTTTGCACCTCATTTGGTAGAGAATGAGGAACGAATGACAAGGATGTTTCTGAGAGGTTTAAAACCTAAGATTCGGCAATATCTTATCTCTCATAAATTTTCTTTATATTCGATGTTGTCAATGGGGCTTAATTATTAGAAGCGAGATAATGAAGCGTTTCAACCAAGAGACCAAGCAACTAGGATCATACCAATGATGATAGCATCGTAACAACGATAAGCGGCGGAGAAAGAAAAATACTGGACAAGAGCGACAACCACTCGGTGGTAATAGTGGCCATGAAAATAGAAGAAGCGAGTCGGAGGAGATTTTAAAAGAGGAGATTCAATAATGACACTGCGAAGACGTCGGACCAAAGATCAATGGTTTTAAGGAGGAGAATCGACCACCACCCACGATCTTATAAATGTGGAAAGAGGGACACATCACCCCAAACCGTCCACAACAGCTCAAGGTATGCTATAATTGTGGAAAGGAAGGACATATCGCTTCAAGATTATGCGATGAGCGAAACCAAGTCCAATGGGGATGGTGACTCCAAAGGTCATCCCAAAAAAGTCAAAAGTCAACGGTGTGGCGCCCCAAAAAAGGTATACATCACCCATTCCGAAGTTTTCAATACATGGTACGAAACAACTACAACTTTATTATTACAATAGTAAAAGCTGTGAGTTTGAATACAAATATTATCTTCTAGATAATATCTATACTCAAATAAATCCTCATCACATTTATTGATACATTATTTTATAAAATGGTGAGGACTACTAAACAACTCTCTCTAGAACCTTCATTCCATACCCCAGACTAAGTGCTTTCGCTATATTCTCAGCCTCCCGAGAAGAAAAATGGAACAAAAAAGGAAAAGGGTGAGCTCAACTAGCCCAAGAAAGAATATTATGACTAAGATAATATACAACAATTATCGTTAGTCTTCAACAGGAAAAATCTAATAGAATACAATAGACAACAAGTTTCGGATCAATATTCGCAATGAAATAATAATTCATTAGAAGAGTTAAGTAGAGAATGCAAACTACTATCTTCTATGTATGAATTTAAAAGTTCATCGCTCATCTTTTATCCTCAGTAACATCAATTAATATATATCTAGAATCAAATATTCATCTTTGCACTACAGCCAAAGATATTCATCGATTAATTCATGTTCATCTAAACACATGTTCATCTTTGCACTACTGGCCAAAGATATTCATCAGAAATCATTCATCTTTGCACTACAGGCCAAAGATATTCAGTTATATCATCATTTAGGACTGAGGATGATGAAAAATATTTTAAAGAAAATGAATCCAAAGAAAACAAAATGACAAGGATTAAGGATTAAGGATTCGTACTTTGTTTTATCCATGTCCAAAAATACCTCAAAAATAATCATAGTGGTGTAAAATTCAAGAATGATCAAAACATGGATACAATCAAAGCTAGTATCCGTATAGATATTTTGGACGAAAAAGAAAAAATTTTCATTTTTCGATGAATAGTCTTAGATTCGTGAATAAGATCAGATATCGTGAATAAAGGCCAGATATCGTGAATAAGTAACTCCCTACACTAAAAGTTCCAAATTTGATTAAAAAGTTCGATCAATACTTGAAGATAATGATATTAGAATAAATAATATCATTAAAAAAATAATATCCCTTACCTCGAAATATTAGTACTTATAAATTTGAAACACAATAATATAGGCTATGACTTGAACTTGCACTCAGTATAACAATACTCAAAATATACTCAAAATACTCACAAGAATACGCCGATAATATAGAGAGAAAACTTCAGCTTCTGTGTAATTTTTAATTCTAACCTAAGCACCTATTTATAGGAAAATGCTTAGAACACCAAAGCGTAAAATTTAATATAATATTATTATTTATATTAACCATTCCTACGCACACCTTTGAATTCAGAATTCAACAATTATACACATGCAAAATGAAGCCCACACATTGAAAAAACGTTTTTGTGAATATAAATATTTAAAACTTCCAAAATCAATTATTTCGGAACTTGAACTTCAATAATTCATAATAAATAGCCCTTTTATCGTAAAACTCGAATCTCGCTACTTTTTATATGAAATTCAATTATCTACAACTTTACGTAAGAAAGTTTTTCCAAATTCCAAATGTAAATCGATCGAATCCACAAACCAAGCGATTTTACAAAATTATAATCAAATTTCAATCAATAATTGTGTCCACCAACACACAAAATATGTGTTAAACATTTAATGCCATAAAAATACTCTTCCTCCTCATATACTCATATATCCCACATTCATTATAAAAATATCACCGTTAATATATTATTAAAATAATATATTTAAATGAATTATTTTATCGTAAAAAGATAAAATATTAATTTTCAACAATTGTCACATTAAAATTTTCTCCATCTATATCCACATAAAATCAATATTTTCCTCATTATATAAATTAATAATTAATTATTCATAAATAATATTACTGTAATCACAAGATCGACAACCGCGCGCCTTGTGAAAGAGGGGCTTTTCAATAAGAATTTCTCCTTCTTGGCGCCATGAATTAGGTGACCAAACCTCTCCTTAGATGTAACTTTCTAGACATTGTCAATAATGTTATCTAATAATATTATTCAGATAATATGAATTATTGCTTCGATAATGAAAAATAATGTGTAATGACAATTATCAAACAATGAAGATATAAAATATCAACGCAAAGAATTATTAAATCAATAAAATCTTCGAATAAGAATTATCTTCATCGTAACCATTATTGAGTAATGCCTTCTTACGTAAGAATCAATAATTAGTGCAATACTGGTGCAATAACTACCGTGTTTTAACCAATTTAGTATTTTAACAAGATTAACTGTAATAACTACGCCATTATTTTTAAACAACTTATATTTGCTGCTTTCTTCATCCAATCGCTTTCATGGGGCCCACAAAAGATCAAAGCTATCGTCAGTATGAATATTCCCGACATCAAGAATATTCCACGACCAAACGAATATTCCCGACAACAATGAATATTTTATAACCACTTGCTTATTTTGAAATATTTGCGTATTTTACCCATAACTATCCACATTAATCAAATCAACCCTTACTATTTCAAAATAATAAATAGAAAATTAAATTTCATTAATAATAAGTTGGGGTCTTACAACCTCCCTCCTTATGAAATTTCATCCTCGAAATTGACGTCGAATGGTGTGTTTCAAAAGGTGAGGTACCTCGCTTTCATTTCCGCTTCCAATTCCCGTGTCATTTCCTCTATAAAGATGATTCCTCCACAAAACTTTAACTTGTGGTATGACCTTTCAAGTAGGACATGCTCCTTCCTATCCAAGATTTTGACAGTACCTCCTCATACGTTAAGTCTTCTGCTATTTCGTCCTGCCTCTAACTCTATAACGTGGTTTGGGTCTTTCACATATTTACGGTACATATATGTGAAACACATTATGAACACGAGACATACTCGGAGGTAACGCGAGTCTATAGGCTACATTTTCTACTCGATCAAGAATTTGAAATAGACCAATAAATCATGGATTGAGCTTTCCTCTCTTCCCAAATCTTGTAACTCCCTTCCATGGAGTAACTCGCAACAATACATGATCCCCTATACTAAATTCCACGTCCTTTCGATGAAGATCCGCATAACTCTTTTGTCGATCTTGTGCCATTTGTATACATTATCGAATCATTTGGATCTTTTTCGTAGTCATATCGTACTTCAACTCGGGTCCCAACAATGTTGCTTCACCCACCTCGTCCCAACATATTGGAGAGCGACATTTTCGTCCATATAATGCTTCAATGGAGCCACACCTATACTTGCTCGATAATCTTGTTGTTGTAGGAGAATTCCACCAATGGTAAATACTTATCCCAACCGCCTTTGAAGTCTAGGACACGAGTCTTAATAGATCTTCAAGAGTTTGAATAGTCCTCTCTCGATTATCCGTCTGCTTGAGGATGGTATACCGAATCAATCAGAACCGTGCCCATAGCTTTTTGCAAGCTAACCCAAAATCTTGAAGTGAATCTTGGGTCACGATCCGAAACTATGGATACTTGGCATGCCATGCAACCTCACAATCTCATTTACATATATACTAAGAAGACGTTCATGGAATAAGTCTCCGTCGACGAAAAAATGAGCGGACTTGGTTAATCTATCAACAATAACCCAAATAGCATTGATGTCATGGTAATGTGTTCCCACTTCCATTTCGAAATCTCAAGTGGTTGCAATGGACGCTTAGGTACTAGATGCTCCGCTTTACACGCTGACAAGTTAAACACATTGAGATAAACTTTGCAATCTCTCTCTTATTTGTTCCACCAAAATGTATGTCAAGATCACGATACATTTTGGTACTTCGAGATGGATTGCAAATGGTGTATTGTGTGCCTCCATCATAATCTTGTACTTCAAATCGTAGTCGTTAGGGACACAAAGTCTAGAGTGGACTCAAGTATTCCTTCTTCATCAATTCTCGCTTCGAATAGCCCTTCTTGTACTTTCTTCTTCATACGATCGACTCCCGGCCTGGTGGCTTGAGCAACCTTAACTTTTTCTATTAAAGTTGGCTCTATCGATACTTGACATCATCGCACTCATTCCCGCATATGATCTTCTACTCAACGCGGCCACAACCACCACGCTCGCTTTTCCAGGATGGTATTGAATAGTGTGGTCGTAATCTTTCAACAACTCAAGCCAACGTCGTTGTCCGCATGTTGAGTTCCTTTACGTGAAGAAATATTTGAGGCTTTTATGGTCCGAATATATCTCCACTTTTTCCCCATATAGATAATGCCTCCAGGATCTTTAACATAAAACGATCGATCGCTAACTCTAGATCATGAGTAGGATAATTCCTCTCATACTCTTTTAAGTTGTCATGAGGCATAGGCTATGACTTTCCCACGTTGCATGAGAACACATCCTAATCCTTTGCACAAGCATCATTTGTAGAGATAACAAATCCATCCGAACCGGATGGTATTGTTAGAATAGAAGCTTAGAAATAAGTCTCCTCTTAAGCTCTTGGAAACTCTTCTCGCATTCTTCGCTCCAAAAGAATTTTGTATCCTTAGAAGTTAGTTTGGTTAATGGAGTAGCGATTCGAGAAAACCCTTCCACCTAATCTCCTATAATAACCAAATAAGCCCAAAAACTACGTGCACTTCGATCCACATCGACTTTGGTTGTTCTAACTTTGTATTGCTTCAATCTTCACGGATCAACAGATACTCCATGTTTCGACACCACGTCGCTCCAAGGAATGCTACTTCCTCAAGCCGTAACTCGCATTTCTTCAACTTGGCATAAAACTTGTTTTCACGAAGCCTTTGGAGTACCAAATTTCAAATGGTGCTCATGATCTTCACGGCTTTTGGAATATATGAGGATGTCATCAATAAAGACAACAACGAATTGATCCAAATATTCCTTGAATACTCGATTCATCATATCCATGAAAGCCGCAAGGGAGCATTAGTCAATCCGAAAAAGATATGACTAAGAATTCATAATGCCCGCATCGAGTTCTAAAGGCGGTCTTTGAATATCCTCGCCTAATCTTCACCGATGATATCCGGAAAGAAGATCGATCTTTGAAAAAATTGTGCTCCTTGCAAATCGGTCAAACAAGTCATCAATACGAGGTAGAGGATACCTATTCTTGATGGTGACATGGTTCAATTCCGATAGTCAATACAAAGTCGCATACTACCATCTTCTTCTTCTTTTAATAAAACAGAGCACCCCAAGGAGATGTACTTGGGACGAATGAAATCGATGTCCAATAACTCTCAGTAGTTGGACCTTTAACTCCACGAAGTTCAATAGAGCCATTCGATATGGGGTTTTAGAAATGGGCTTTGTACCAGTTCAAGATCAATAAAGAATTCAACTTCACGCTACGGGGGTAGGCGGAAGTTCTTCAGAAATCGTCGCCAAAAGTCAATAACAACAGAATATTATTCAAATTTGACGTGTCTTTATTCAAATCCATAACATGGGCTAAGAAAGCTTGACATCCATTTTTCAATAAACGAATAGCTTTATGATTAGATATGACGGTGATTGATTTTAATGGTTTAGTTGCTTGAATTAGTCAACACAGTTGGTTAGAATATGAAAACTAACAACCTTACGAAAATAATCAATTTTGGCATGATGAGTAGTTAACCAATCAATCCCTAAAATCACATCAAAAGCAAGTATCTTTAAAGAGATAAGGTCAACGGTGAGGTGATGGTGCCAACTTGAATCAAACAAGATTTATAAACAATGGATGTGATGAAAGTTTCTCTTAACGGAGTTTCCACAGATAGGTCAAAGTCTAATTTCTCCTGAGTCAAGTTTAAACGTTGAGCACAAGCGGGAGAGATAAATGAATGGGTATGCACCGATATCAAGTAAGGTATAAACTTCGCAAGAATTTATAAATAGCTTTACCCGTGATCACCTCGTTTGGGTTCTCGCATTTTGACCAAATCACAACAAACGCTTCTTCCGAAATCGTTGATTTTGACTTTTACGGGACGATCTTTTGAGTCACCGTCCCCGTCCGAACTAGGTTTTTGCTATCGTCAATCTCGAAAGCGATATGTCCTTCCTTTCCACAATTATAGCATACCTTGAACTGTTGTGGGCGGCTTGATGATATGTCCCTCTTTCCCACATTTATAGCATATTATCGGTGGTCGTTCTCCTCCCTTAGAACCGATTCTTGCTGGCCAATATCGTCTTCACATGGTCGTTGTTAAATCTCCTCTTTTAAAATCTCCCTCGACTCGCTTCTTCTATTTTCATGGCCATGATTACCACCAGAGTGGTTACCATTTTGTCCGCTCTTTTTCTTTCTCCGCCGGTTATCGTTGTTTTGTTGATCGCTATCTCCGCAGTGTGATCCTCGATTGTGGTCCCTCGGTTGATCGTACTTTCGTTATCTCGCTCTAATAATTGAGCCTGCTTACAACATCTGAAGAGAGAAAATTTATGAGAAATGAGATTCGACGTATGCCGGGTTTCAAACCTCTAAGAAACATCTGCGTCATCGTTCCTCATTCTCCACCAAATGAGGTGCAAACTGGATAACTCTGCAAACTTTGCCTCATCTTTGGGACACCGCCATGTTGTTTTGTTCTAATCGATGAACTCCACTTCCTTCATATGATGAACACTTTCGGAAAGTATTTGTCATTAAATAATTTCTGAACGCGCTCTCCCGAAGACATCTTTGAGTCTTGGTGGATGTATACGCTTCACGACTCTCCACCAATGATACGCTTTCGCCACCTGGAACATAAAGGTGGCGAATGGAACCTTCGTTCCTCCGTGCATCCCAAGACATCGAATATCTTGGTAATTTGCTTGACCCATGTTTCCCACCATGATCGGATCTGGCTTTCCTTAAATTCGTGGTCCCAACTCTTTGAATCGCTTGGTCATGACAACCAGTGAATTGCTATCATTTCCTCCTGTATTTTGAACACGAGTCTCCTCATCCGATTTTGCATGAACTACAAAAAGCTTCTAAACATCCCTCATTCATCATCCGCTTTCGGTGGTGTTGTTCACAAGAGGAACATTGCCACTGACTGTTGCGCGTTCTCCTCGTTGGTGAGTCTGAGCGCTCTCCACGGTCTTATTTCCATTGTTAATATTCTCGAGTCGACATTCTCAAATCTTTGTCATAAAACAAGGGTTAATTAAGAAATCAATATATCACATAATATCCCTATATCTTGACCAACTAACAAATAAGCTTAGGTAGGACACACTAGCGAAGGATTTACTCTCTCTCCCTCCCGCCTATTCCCCGATCTCCGCCAAGATCATATCCCTAAGTTACGATACCAATCGTGATGCCCCCAAAATAGGTATACATCACCCATTCGAGTTGTCAATACATGGTATGCGAAAACAACTACAACTTTATTATTACAACGATAAAACTGTGAGTTTGAATACAAATATTATCTTATGAACAATATCTATACTAAAATAAATCCTCATCACATTTATTGATACATTATTTTACAAAATGGTGAGGACTACTAAACAACTCTCTCTAGAACCTTCATTCCATACCCCGAGGCTTGCGTACTTTCGCTATATTCTAGCCTCACGAAGAAAAAATGGAACAAAAAGGAAAAGGGTGAGCTCAACTAGCCCGATAAAGAATATTATGACTAAGATAATATACAACAATTATCGTTAGTCTTCAACGAGGAAAAATCTAATAGAATACAATAGGCAATAAGTTTCGAGATCAATATTCGCAAATGAAAAATAATAATTCATTAGAAGAGTTAAGTAGAGAATGCAAGAGTTAAGTAAATAATATCATATATAGAAGATAGTAGTTTTCATTCTCTACTTAACTCTTCTAATGAATTATTATTTCCTCTGCGAAGATTGATTTAAAACCTGGTTGTCTATTGTATTCTATTAGATTTTTCCTGTTGAGGACTAACGATAATTTGTTTAATATTATCTTAGTCATAATGTTCTTTACTTGGGCTAGTTGAGCTCACCCTTTTCCTTGTTGTTCTATTTTTTTCTCGTGAGACGAGAATATAATGAAACTAACCAATGTGTGGAGTAATGGTTCAAGATGTTTGTTTTGTAGTCCTCACTATTTTGTAAAATAGTGTATCAATAATTGTAATGAGGACTTATTTGAGTGTGGATATTGTCTAGAAGACAATATTTGTATTTAAACTCACAGCTTTATGTGTTTGTCGATTTTGCATTTACAATTGTATTAATAAAGTTGTAGTTATTTCGCATGCCATGTATTTGGCGACTCATAATGGGTGTTGTATACCTATTTTGGGGCGCGCCACATTGGTATCGTGAGCTTAGGATATGGTCTCCGGAGAGATCGGGGAATAAGACTAGGGAGGAGACGAGTAATCCTTCGCTAAGATGTCATACCTAAGCTTATTTATTGTCACCGAACTATATGGTTAATATGTGATATGTTAATTTGTTTAATTAACCCTTGCTTTTATGGCGATGATTTAAGAATGGCAAATTTAGAGAATATTAACTGGTGGAGTTAATGGGACAGAGAAACACCATTAATCACCACCCGTGGGAACGTGCAACGGAAGGTAATATTCCTTCAGTAAACAACACCACCGAAGAGCGTATGATGAACGACGGGATGCTTAGGAGCTTTTTGCGCTTCATGCAAAACCGATTTATGGAGACTCGTGGTACGTAATACTGGTGGAAATGATAAGAACGCTGCCATTGTCACGACTCAAGCGCTTTAAAGAGTTGGGACCACCGTAATTTAAGGGAAAGCGGATCCGATCACGGCGAAAAACATGGGTCAAGCAAATTACCAAGATATTCGATGTCTTGGGATGCACGGAGAAAGGTAGGTTCCATTCGCCACCTTTATGTTCCGTGGTGAGGCAGACATCGGTGGAGTCTCAGAACGCGTCACCAACTCGCCACACTCCTCATGTCTTGGAAACGCTTTTAAAATTTTTCAACGAAAAATACTTTCCCGAAAGTATTCGCCATATGAAAGAGGTAGAGTTTATTAGACTAGAACAAAACAACATGACGTGTCCCAATACAAGGCGAAGTTCGCAGAGTTATCCGTGTTCGCACCTCATTTGGTAGAGAATGAGAAACGAATGATGAGGATGTTTACGAGAGGTTTAAAACCCGAGATTCTAGTATATCTTATCTCTCATAAATTTTCTTTATATTCGAGATGTTGTCGGCGGGCTCAATTATTAGAGCGAGATAATGAAAGTACGTTCAACCAAGAGACCGCAACTGTGATCATACTGAAGGACAAAGAAATCGTAACAACGATAAGCGGCGGAGAAAGAAAAAATCTGACAAGAGCGACAACCACTGTGGTGGTAATCGTGGCCATGAAAATAGAAGAAGCGAGCCTGAGGGAGATTTTAAAAGAGGAGATTCAACAACGACATCAAGAAGACGCCAAAGACCAAAGAAGAATCGGTTTTAAGGGAGGAGAACGACCACCGGTTGTCATGCTATAAATGTGGAAAAGAAGGACACATCACCCCAAACCGTCCACAAAAGTTCAAGGTATGCTATAATTGTGGAAAGGAAGGACATATCGCTTTCGAGATCATGACGGTAGAATAAACCAAGTCCAAATGGGGATGGTGACTCAAAGGTCGTCCCCGAAAAAGTCAAAGTCAACGGTTCTCGGAAGAACGTTTGTCGTGGATCGTCAATATGCGAGGAACCAAAACAAGGTGATCACGGGTAAGCTAATCATAAATTCATGCGAAGTTTATACCTTACTAGATACTTTGCTACCCATTCTTTTATCTCTTCTACTTGTGCTCAACGTTTAAACTTGATTCCGGAGAAGTTAGACTTTGACCTATCTATGAAAACTCCGTTAGGAGAAACTTTCGTTACATCCACTGTTTATAAATCTTGTTTGATCCAAGTTGGCACCAACGCATTACCAGTTGACCTTATTTCTTTAAAGATACTTGCTTCTGATGTGATTTTGGGGATTGATTGATTAACTACTCATCATTCTAAAATTGATTGCTTTCGTAAGGTTGTTAGTTTTCATATTCCTAAGCAACCTATTATTCAATTCAAGCAACCAAACCATTGAAGTCAAACACTTTCATATCGTTTATAAAGTCATTCGTTTATTGAAAAACGGATGTCAAGTTTTCTTAGCCCATGTTATGGACTTAAACAAAAATACGCCGATTTGAATGATATTTCTATTGTTAGTAAATTTCACGATGTATTTCTGAAGAATTTCTTGCCTACCTCCAAAGGCATGTGATATTGAATTTTGTATCATCTTTGAATCTGCACAAAACCCACTTCTAAAATCTCATATCGAATGGCTCCTATTGAACTTCGTGAGTTAAAATTCAACTATAGAATTTGGTACCGAGCCTTTATCCGGTGACTTCCTTTGTGGAATGCACCGCCCGCATTCTCTCGTAGGGGCGCCATATTTGTGCGGTAGTAAACCGATAGGTGTCATTGTGACGTCTTATCCAAGATTGGGATATGAGTCACGATTGAGAGCAACCTAAGTCAATAATCAAAATACGTAGCTTTCTACATGCTTAAATTGGTTATTATCGAAGATTTTGTGGAAAGATTTTCTCGAATCGCTACTCCATTAACTCAGTTGACTCATAGAGATACAAAATTCAAATGGAGCAAGGAATGTGGGAAGAGCTTCGAAGAACTCAAGGGGAGACTCATTTTGGTACATGTTCTGACCATACCATCCTGGAAAAGCGAACGTGGTAGCTGACGTGTTGAGTAAAAGATCGTATACGAGTACGAATGCGATATTTTCAAAGACCCATTTCATATAACTTACAAATGATAGATATAGAGTTAAAGACTCTAGGGACTCACATGATGATATACAAGTAGAACCGACTTTAATCGATAAAATTAAAAACGTTCAAGCTACACACCGGAGCTGATGAATATGGAAGGAGGTACAAGAAGTTGTTATTCCAAAAGCGAGAATTGGCGAGGTGAGAAAGCTCAAACTTTCGATTTATTAGTCCATTTGAAATCTAGATTGAATAGGAACCGTGGCCTATAGACTCGCTTTTACCGCCAAGTATGACGCGTGTTCATAACGCTTTTCGTGTATCGATGTTACGTAAATATGTGGATGACCCGAACCACATTATTGAGTTAGAACCGCATTTAGATAAAGCGAGAAGATTTAACGTCGAGAGAAGTACCAATCAAGATCTTGGATAGGAAGGAGCATGTCCTACGCATGTCAATTTCGAGGACAAAATTTCATAAGGAGGGGAGGTTGTAAGACCCCAAATTATTAATAAATGAAATTTAATTTCCTCTATTTATTATTTTGAAATAGTAAGGGTTGATTTGATTAATGTGGTTAGTTATGGGTAAAATGCGCAAATATTTTAAATAAGCAAGTGGTTATAAAATATTCATTGTTGTCGTGGAATATTCGTTTGGTCGTGGAATATTTTTACCGTCTGGAATATTATTCGCATTTACTACGCAACCTTGTGTGGGCCCATAACGAAAGCGATTGGATGAAGAAAGCGACAAGTATAAGTTGTTTATAAATAACAAATACTAGCTTATTACTGCTAATATCTTTGTTGGAATATCCGTTGGTTAAAACACGATGTCTACGCGTTGTTGCTGCACAAGAAGACACTCAGTATTGCACCAATTATTGATTCTTACGTAAGAAGGCACTATTCAATAATTGTTACAAGAAATTACGATTCGAAGATTTTATTTTATTGATTCAATAATTGTTTGCGTTGATATTTTATATTACTTGTTGTTTCAATAATTGTCATTACACAATATTTTTCCATTATCGAAGCAATAATTCATATTATCCTAATAATATTATTAGAAAAATTATTGGTAATGTCTAGAAAGTTCTGTCTAAGGAGAGGTTTGGTCACCTAATCATGCTACCAAGAAGGAAATCTTTTATTGAAAGCCCCTCTTTCCTGAACTACTTACAGTTGCAAGATCGCGATTCTGTAATATTATTTGTGAATAATTAATTATTGATTTATATGATGAGGAAAATATTGATTTTATGTGGATATAGATGGAGAAAATTTTAAAGTGACAATTGTTAAAATTGATATTTTATATTTTCCGATAAAATAATATTTTATTATATTATTATAATAGAATAATGATGATATTTTTACAATGAATGTGGGATATATGAGTATATGAGGAGGAAGAGTATTTTTGTTGCATTAAATGATTAACACATGTTTTGTGTGTCGGGTGGACCCCATTTCTTGATTTGAAATTTGATTATAGCACAATAAAATCGCCCGCTTATAGATTTCGGTCAATTTCATTTGGAATTTGAAAAACTTTCTTCGCAAAGTTGTAGAGAATTAAATTTCCTATAAAAAAAGCGAGATTCGAATTTTCCGATAAAATGGCTATTTATTATGAATTATTGAAGTTACAAGTTCAAATAATTGATTTTTGAAAGTTTTAATTATTTTAAATAACAAAAACGTTTTTGAATGTGTGGAGGCATCATTAACATGTGCTAGGGGCTAAATTCAGATTCTTGGATGCGTAGGAAGATGTGGAAAAATAAATAATATTAATTTATTAAATTTTCTACATTTTGGTGTTACAAGCATTTTTTCATAAATAGGTGCTTGGGTTAGAATTAAAAATCACACTTAAAAACTCAAGTTTTCTCTATTTCTCTCGATATATTGGCGTATTCTTGTGAGTATTTTAGTACTTTGAGTATTTCTATACTGGTCTGAAGTCCTTTCAAAGACTATATCTAGTATACCAATCAGAAGTACTATCTTTTTTAGGTAAGGGATGTTATTTTATTCTAAAATAATATTATTTCTTCAATATCATTATGCCGAAATATTGGTTGGAACTTTTTATCAAATTTGGAATTTTTTTATGCCGGAGTTACTATTCACGAGTTACTATTCATGAGTTACTATTCACGAGTTACTATTCATGAATTACTATTCACGAGTACTATTTACGAAGCATGATGATTTTTTTTATGAAATTTCTATCTTTTAGTGTCGGAGTTACTATTCACGTATACGACACTATTCACGTATACATCACTATTCACGAATATGACACTATTCACAGAAAAATTAAATTTTCTTTTCTGTGTCCAAGATTGTCTGTTATGATTCATATCTTTGAGTGGATCTATGTTTTGATCTTCATTTTTGAATTTCACTCCAATTTGGTTATTTATGAAGTATTTTTGAACTTGGATTATTTAAAGTACGAATCCTTAATACTTGTTCTTTTGTTTCACTGGATTCGTTTTTTTTAAAATATTTTTCATCATCCTCGGTCTAAATGATGATATTCTACCAATATCTTTGATCTCAGTAGTGCAAAGATGAATGATTTCTTGATGAATATCTTTGGCTCGTAGTGCAAAGATGAGCAGTGTTGAGATGAACATGATCGATTGATTAATATATTTGGCCGTGAGTGCAAAGATGAATATTTGATTCCGATATATATTGATTGATGTTACGAGGATAAAATATCGACGATGAACTTTTAAATTCATATATAGAAGTAGTTTGCATTCTCTACTTAACTCTTCTAATGAATTATTATTTTCATTATGAAAGATTGATTTAAAAGCTGTTGTCTATTGTATTCTATTAGATTTTTTCCTGTTGAGGACTAACGATAATTTGTTCTATATTATCTTAGTTAAAATGTTCATTACTGGGCTAGTTGAGCTCACCCTTTTTCTTGTTGTTCCATTTTTCTTCTCAGGAGACGAGAATATAGCGGGAACTAGTCGGGGTGTGGAGTAATGGTTCAAGACAGTTGTTTTAGTAGTCTTCACTATTTTGTAAAATAGTGTGTCAATAATTATAATGAGAACTTATTTGAGTGTGGATATTGTCTAGAAGACAATATTTGTATTTAAACTCACAGTTTATATGTTGTCGTATTTTGCACGACAATTGTATTTAATGAAGTTGTAGTTGTTTCTGTACCATGTATTTGGCGACTCAGAATGGGTGATGTATACCTATTTTGGGGGCGTCACAGTTTTATATATATATATATGTGTGTGTGTATGTGTGTCGTGTGTGTGTGTGGTGATTATATATATATATATATTATTTTATTTTATTGCATAATACTGCATAGTACTGTATAGTGCAACATAGTAAAATTAAAAATTTCCTTTCGAATTTTTCGTGAACTTCGCCTGTGAATTCTCTTACTATGCAGTCTGTGATTTTTCTAAATAGTATCCTGTCATTCTCCTATAAATAGGATGCTTAGTTTAGAATTGAAAATCACATCAGAATCAGAAAATTTTTCGTCTATAATATTGAGCGTATTTCTTTTGATTTTAAGGAAGCTTTGAGTGTAAAAAATAGTACAAATTTTCTTCAAGAATATCTCCGTCATACCAGTCAGAAATATTCTCGATCTTTTTAACGTAAGAGATATTATTTTTGTTCAATATTCGTATGAAATAATATTTTCTTCCATACTATGTAGTATGTAAGTATATTATTTCGTTTCGTATTCCTAATTCTACACTCATTTTGTTAAGTATTGCTTCTATACTCTTGAAATTAGTAGAATATCTTTGGAATTTGTGCTTCATCGAGTATCTTTTACGAAAATATTTTTCTTAACATTCTTGTGAAATTTTAATTTTTTCATGTCGGGGTATTATTCACCCGGAGCACTATTCACGATAAAAAATTAATTTCTTTTCTGTCCAAATTATTTTTTATACATGAATATTATTCTTGAATTTTACTCCACAAAGCAGTTATCATGTTGATAATTTGGACATTTTTTTAAATTCTGGATAAATTAATTTTTTTTAATATTTATTCTTGATTTCGTTTGATTGATGCTTATATCATTGTCATCATCTTCATGCTTATATTGTAATGAAAATCATCTTTGGCCCGTAGTGCATAGATAGACTGTTGATTGGTATGATTATGACTATAAATTATGTATTTGTTTAATCATGACCTATAATGTTACAAATGATGTGGTAAAAGTCCTCATTGGCCCGTAGTGTATTGATGGACAGTTGTTGGCATGATCATGACCATTGACGATAATAACGAATGTCATTGGCCCGTAGTGCATGAATAATTCGTGGATGTGATACTAATGAATATCATTGGCCCGTAGTGCATGGATAATTCATGGATATGATACTAACGAATATCATTGGCCCGTAGTGCATGGATAATTCGATTATGTAAGTTATTTATTGAGCTGTGTTACAGCGATAAACTATTGATGATGAACTTTTAAATCATAAAAGATAGTAGATATCATGTTTTACTTGACTCTTTTAATGGATTGTTTGTTCCGCTGCAGTTAAACTTGTTGTCTATTGTATTCTATCAGTTTAACATTATTGAAGGTTAACGATAATTTATTCTGCATTATCTTAGTCATAATATTTTTTACTGGGCTTGTTGAGCTCACCTTTTGCTTTCATTGTTCTCTTCAGGAAATGAGAATATAGTTGGGACTAGTCGGGAAATGGAGTGACGGTCCAAGATGGTGGCTATAATAGTCCTCACTCTTCTATGAAATAGTGTGATAATAATTGTAATGAGGACTCCATTTGAGTTTGAATATTGTCTACGCGACACTATTCGTGTTAAAACTCTCAGCTACGTTTTGTCGTATTTTACACGACAGTTGTATAATTAAATTTGTATTTAAATTATGTACCATGTATTTGACGACTCAGAATGAATTGTGTATACCTATTTTGGAGCGTCACACCCTTGTAAATTTTCAATATCATTTTAAAATTTTCTCATGATATATAATTGACAAATTTTTATTTATAAATAAAGGATCTTGAGAATTTCGATACAATAAATGAGAACATGAGAGATAAAGAATGAGTATAAGGGAGAAAGATGATAAAAAAGAAAATGAAAAGGGCTTAAATTTGTTTAAGAAAGGCAAAATAATATAATGGTGTTTCGCTACAATTTGTTATTTTAAATTGTATAGAACGAATGAGGAAATAGTTAAATAAAAATCGTCAATAATTTGTATAGACGAACGACGGTTATAGATGAGTTGACTAAAAATTAATGTTATTTATTGATCAATTTTAAATTAAAAAGATAAATTTAAAAAATGTAAAATTGAAGAAAGTTGGAGAGGAAAAATTGGTTATATTATAATTATGACCAAAAAGTTCTCAATAATAGAAACAAATATTAAGAAAATAAAAGGGTAAAAAAAATAAAACAAAACAAACAATAGTACATAGTTTGCACAACAAATAAATCTTCATAGATGTACATCTCAATTTAAAAAGGGTAAATTTGAAAGAAAAGAAAAATTAGCCATTTTCATTTTACGGCAAATATAAACCGTCAGGGGTCCGTTCCGAGAGGCTCGGAAATTGCTCCGGTGTCTCTCTCTATACATTTCTCTCTCTACCTGACAAACCTCCTCTACACACATTACACAGAGGGAAAGAAAGAACGAAAAAAAATGAAGAAGAGAGTGTGAAGAATGAAAATAAAGTAGAAGAAAAACGAAATCAAACCCAGTTTTTCTTTTCCTCTCACCTCTCTTCGTTATAAATTTCCCTGCCCTTTGTTTCTGTCTTTAAAATCACCATTGTTGTTACTTTGTTTTCACATATACATTACACACACACACATATATATATATATATATACACACACACACACACATACATTTATATACATACACACACTTGAAGGGGGGAAAACCCACATTCTCATTCTCTTCAGAATCTATTATTATAGGATTAAATTGGGAAATTTTGAATTGTTTGAAGGGTTATATTTAGTTTTATTTGGTGGTGTTTGCATTATGGAGAGTGAGGGAAATTCAGAGTTTTCTGTGGCGTCTGTGGTGGAAGATGTTCTTCAGCAGCATGGAAAGACATTAAGTGACGTTGATTTGGCATCCAGGAAAGCTAATGAAGCTTGTATGACCTTTCCTTTTTAATTGGATTTTTTAAAATTTTTATTTTATTTTATAGATCCTTGTGTTATTTTATTGTTTATCCTACATTTGTATTTGAATATGATCTGGGTATTAATTTCAAGTCATTTAAATGGAGATATACTACATTAATTGTAAATGTAGTCTATTGATATTTGAGTTTATTGAGCTTCATAAATTTCTGTCTTCTCCTGTTTTAATTTTTTTTCCAAACAAATACCCATTTTGTTGTTTTTGTATAACATTGGTCTGTCTGTGTGTACGAGTGTAACTTGGAGAAATTTATGCTGTAGTGTTGTACTCATTGGTTATATAGAAGGCGAAACTATGTTATTTTTGAAAGAATTTATAATGGAGATGTTAATTTGCAGCCGTAAGAAGATATGAAGCAACCGGATGGTTGAGAAAGATGGTAGGAGTTGTTGGGAGTAAAAATTTGCCTGCTCAGCCTTCAGAAGAAGAATTCAGGCTTGGGTTGAGAAGTGGAATTATCCTTTGCAATGTACTCAATAAGATTCAACCGGGTTGTGTCCCAAAAGTAGGGCTCATCTTGCATCTTGATTTAAAATTGAAGTGTTATACTTTTCTGAATAATCTGTTAATTTCAGTGTGTTAAAATGCTCCAACTCGGCATTTTGGTTTTAGGTTGTAGCTCCTGTGGATACTGTTATCATCCCTGATGGGGCAGCTCTGTCTACATTTCAATACTTTGAGAATGTTAGAAACTTCCTTGTAGCTGTGGAGGAAATAGGGATTCCAACCTTTGAAGTCTGTGATCTGGAAAAGGTATATATATGCACAAGTGTTGTAATTTTGTGCCCTTGGTTTAGTGATTTCTTTTGAAAATCTAGCATTAAAATTGAAGCAAGTATAAACCTTCCAAACAAATGTATCGCATTCTGATAGTTTCCCTTTTGATATATTTTTTCTCCATGGTCAATTTCAGGGAGGGAAATCTTCAAGAATAGTGAATTCTGTATTAGCACTTAAATCATATAGTGAATGGAAAGAAAGAGGTGGACATGGATCATGGAAATTTGGTGGAATCTTGAAACCTTCTCCAAGTGGGCAGCATCTTGTACGAAAAAATTCAGAACCATTCATGAATTCCTTAGTAAACACCTTGTCAACGGAAAAGTCTCTGGATAATTTGTCTTCCAGGGATCTTGGGCATGACGTTGTTGATATGGTTTGTGACCTTCCGGTTTCAAAATGTATAATATTCTGTTTGGTATATTACAAGAATAATTCTAATTCCTTTCTTATTTTTGGCTCTAATTTTCAGGGTAACTCACGCCCCTTGCATGTTCTTGTTCGTGAACTTCTTTCAGATAAAAAGCAAGAAGAAGTTCCAATTGTAAGTTTTCCAAGGCTTGTTAAGTTAAATTGTACAGTTAGGAATCATAAGTAGAAGGTACACTGTATTGTAGACGTAGCATTCATCAACATAATTGACTCCAAAGATGGAGATATCTTTGGGAACTAGTTGATTTAGTTGAGTGATAATACTCATCAAACTAGTGTAACTTTTTCAATATTTGTGGAAAAATTGAGCAGTATAATTTTGGAAACATGTTGCCTAGATTATCAACTTTGAAATGAAACAAGCTTATTCTCCAAACAGTTTGACTAGAATATTCATTTTCCATATTAATGCATCAATCATCTGTTCTGAGAGAGAGAAATTGGTTGTTTTTTGTTTATTTTTTAAAACTACAGATTGTGGAGAATATGTTGGGTAAAGTTTCAGAAGAATTTGAGAGTCGCTTGGCAGCCCATATTGAAGAGGTATGGAGATATATGCATAAATATGTGTAATTTAATACATTGATACACTATCATGCAAGGATCGTAGCTCATATCTCAATATGCTTATTGCTTAATCCTTCCCCCCCACACACACACACACCCCTGAAGACAGAAGATAAATCGGTTGTTTTATCATGCAGTAGAATAAGCTTTAGAGTACATGTTCTTGTAGAGATTTTGTTAATGTTCGACACTATTTGGTGATTTAACAGATGAAAAAAACTATGAAAGATTCGGATGTCTCTTGCACTAACAAGTCTATCCCAAGTCCTGCTTCTGGTGAAATGAAGGTATCTGCTACTATGTTTAAGTGCAAGCAATGTAGTAAATTCCTTGCTGTTGTTTATGCTATCTGCATATTGAATGCAATTCGATTACAAATTCCTTTGACATATTTCTCCATATATTGTCATAATTAAGATGGAAGAAACAGCAAACTCTGCATTGGTAAAAGAGGAATGTGATGATGAAAAAGATCTACATGATGATAAAAAGAATGTACCTGACGATGAAAAAGATATACGTGATGATGGAAACAATGCTCAGAGTTTGAAGCAGCAGATGCTGGTTGAACAACATCAGAAGGATTTGCAGGTATTCTACGAGTATATTGGCTATATGGCATAACTTGGAATTTCCATCATTCCATGTGGGTGTGATTAAAGTGTTCAAGTTCATATTGCAGGTATTGAAACATACTGTTTCTACTGCAAGAGCGGATATGCAGCTTCTGCAAATGAAGTATCAAGAGGAGGTCAACAGTTTAGGTGTATTTTTATACTAAGTTGTTGATACTATAGAAATAGTGAATAGGAAATTGAGTTAATGCCTAGCTTGCCTTAACAGGTAAACATCTGCATAGTCTAGCTCATGCTGCTTCAGGATATCAGAAAGTTTTGGAGGAAAATCGCAAGTTATATAATCAAGTGCAAGATCTCAAAGGTAACATGCCGGTGGTGGAAATACATATAAAAAGTGATTTTGATATAATATGTTGAAGAGTATGGCTAATGGTAATGGTTGCATCAACTTTTACTACAGGAAGTATTAGAGTATACTGCCGAGTGCGACCTTTCTTGCCTGGAGAGCCAAATCGTTTGAGCGCCGTGGCTCATGTGGGTGATGGGAAAATAACCCTCATCACACCTTCAAAATACGGAAAAGAGGGACGAAAGTCATTCACTTTCAATCAAGCTTTTGGTCCATCTGCAACCCAAGGTCACTAAGGTCCCCAAATTGCTTCTCTTTCTTATAGATACTCCTTTTGTCAACAATTCATGTTAAAAAGCCACATTTTTGTCTTTTGTTTATCATTTGTACAGAAGAAGTATTTTCAGATATGCAGCCTTTGGTTCGGGTCAGTCCTTGATGGATATAATGTTTGCATATTTGCTTATGGTCAAACAGGTTCAGGGAAACTTATACTATGGTAGGAGTTTTAACTTTTAACAAATGTTGTGCAATTTATAAGAGGATCTGTTTTTTACGTCTTTGTGTATATCATATTTTTTATCTGATTTAAGTCGATTATTTGTCTACAGAGTGGACCCAATGATCTTACAGAGGAAACCTTAGGTGTAAACTACAGGGCATTGGGTGATTTGTTTCTCATCTCAGAACAAAGGAAAAATGTCATTTGCTATGAGGTTTTTGTTCAGATGATTGAAATTTACAATGAGCAAGTCAGGGATCTACTCGTGACAGATGGTCTTAACAAAAAATATCCTTCATTCTAGCTTTGTCAAATTTACTTTTCATTATATTTCTCTAGAGACTAGTCTAATTTAAACACTTTGTTTCCTTAACTCCTTAATACATTAGAAATTCGTAACAGCTCACAGAAGGGGATAAATGTACCAGATGCAAACCTTGTACCAGTTGCATCTACATCTGATGTTATAAATTTAATGAACCTTGGACATAAAAATCGTGCAGTTGGTTCTACAGCCATGAATGATCGCAGTAGTCGTTCTCATAGGTATTTCATATTCTTTATTTATTTTCGTATCCTTACTTAGTATAATACTCCCTACATTCCACAAAGAGTCCCATTTGTTCTAAAAAAAATGTTCCACAAAAGAGTTGTCTTTATATTGATGATATTATAAAATAAAATAATGTCCTCAAGCTTAACAACACAATTCACTATAATTTATATTTAAACATTCATTATAATTTATATTTAAGGGTAAACATGGGAGAAAAATATATCATTAAACTTTGTAAATTATGCAAATGAGACTTTTTGGAACCGAGGGAGTATTATGACAAGTTTATTTTCTTAATTTACACCTAGATATATCTTTAACTCCTCCGTTGCAGAGTCGAATAGGACTTTAGAGCTTTTGGGCTAGTGAAACTTCAAACTGAAGTAACTTTTGATCCAATGTAATATATCAAAACGAAGCTAGCAATGAGGTCTACAAGTCTCACCACCTTTGGCCATGATGACATATGTCGTTTGAAGTTTGCAAAAAAAACTGTTTAAAGTATAATTACGGGTGGTCAAAGGTTTCAAACTTGGAAAGTTTGTTAATTTTCGTTATTTTGTTTTCCCTTTTCATATTTGCTGTTGGAAAGTTGTGTAAGAATATTTATATGCTTTCTTAGGAGGGTTTTCAATACGACTTTGATAATTTTATGCAATTTCATTCTCTTTGAAGATATACTGTTTTCTTCTTTGTGATTCAAGGATTATCTTACGTTTGCATTAGAGCCTTAATTCTAACCATTCCTTCGCGTTGGGTCATGCTCAAACTTTTACAGAAACACCAAAATATCTACTTTTCGCGATTCTATACAACCTTTTTCTTGTATTCTGCATAATGATTGTAAGGAATTATAGTTTTATAATGTCGTCTTAAATGACATACATTTTTGCAGTTGCCTGACTGTTCATGTTCAAGGAAGAGACATGACATCTGGGGCAGTTCTTCGCGGTTGTATGCATCTGGTTGACCTGGCAGGAAGTGAAAGAGCTGACAAATCTGAGGCCGTGGGAGATAGATTGAAGGAGGCACAACATATCAACAAATCTCTATCTGCTCTCGGAGATGTGATAGCTTCTCTTGCCCAAAAAAATGCACATGTTCCTTATAGGAACAGTAAACTCACACAGTTGCTCCAAGATTCTCTTGGTATTGTTTCCATCTTTTAGCCTGCTAAAAAATCTTTTCTCTTTCTTCTCGCTCTAGTCAAGTCTTTCATCATCACTATTATCAGGAGGGCAAGCCAAGACCCTTATGTTTGTTCACATCAGCCCAGAGAATGATGCTATAGGAGAAACAATTAGCACACTTAAATTTGCTGAACGGGTTTCTACTATTGAGCTTGGTGCTGCTCGAGCAAACAAAGATAGTGGTGATGTCAAGGAGTTAAAAGAACAGGTTATTACACTCTTCACCCTAAATGTTTGGCATGAGATTAGAAGCACTCCAAACTAAGGTGTATATATCTTAGACAGATAAAACACATAACACTTCCTCTCATCTCAATTTACAAGTCCACTGTCAAATAACTTGTGTTAGATTTTATGACGCACTGTTGGTACATTAAAATATTAATGCTATTTTTATTTATTTTTACCTTAAAATTTCACTCTAAATGTTAAATATTATTGTGCAAAAAAATCACATCTTTGTTAATCTTTATGTATGTTATTCACGTGATTTAGAATCTTTGCCAACAATACTCTTTTCAAGAGGACAAACTATAAGGGACGGACTACGGAGGTACTTACTATAAGTTCATTGAGAGGGCTTGTCTGAAGGCTATTTAGTTATTTTCATTATTGAACTGTTTTATCAACCTTCAATTTCTTAAACGCCCCCTTTTCAACTGTGTATGTTACTTTTCTTCCAGGCTGAAAATAACCATTTTGCTTTTGCGCTATAGATTGCTAATCTTAAGGCAGCCTTGGCAAAGAAAGAGGCAGAAAACCTTCAGCAATCCAAGTTGGTCAGAATGATGTCTGCTGGGTCTTCATTTCCAAGTCCTACTCCTAGTTGGGAGAGTATAGGGGATTCGTCAAGCTGTAGCAGGGAACCCGTGGAGGATGTTGGTGATGTAAAGGTATGCATACCATGCATCTAGGTACATTCTTTGTTTACTTGTTTGGGCTAAAGGCTGGATATGTGAGACGCTGCTCTATATGTTAAAGTACAAACTCCAGTAATAAAAATTATGCTCAGAAACTTTAATTTTGTATTCACAATTTTATCAGCTTATAATTGCCATTTATATTGCTGGCATATACGACAATTGATTTGCACAAATTGAAGAAGAGAGTGGAGTCATCACAGCATTATGAAGGAAAAAATTGTGAAAACGAAGAGGAAAAAAAAGAGAATTGAATTTAGAAAGATATTAATTCCTGAAATTTAAAAGATGGGTGAGATTTACCTCGATTCTTTTATGGTGGAAAAATGACTAGACGCAAATGCATGTGAAAGTCATACTTGAATGTCAACTGGATAAAGATGATTACATAGAGAGTTACATTTTATAATCTGCGGCTTGCAGGATAGTAACAACTCCAAACCAAAGCAGAGCCAACAGGGATTAGAACTTCCAGACATTTTAATGCCCTCATCTCCTTGGCGAACAACTCCCATTAGTAGTCCTCATTTGAATGGCAAAGAAGCAGGTTCTGGAAAGTGGGTTGATAAACTCTTGGTTAACAAGCAAAATGGTGAATGCAGGGATGAAATCCCCTCAGGTAAACAATGGGGCAAAGTTGGACAGTCGCCCGAGATGTCTCCTCAAAGATATACCCGCGACCCTGCAAAGATATACCCGGAACAACCTGTTAACAAAGTTTTTGCCAACAAAAATGACAGCACAGACCATGAAATGAATAGGAGTAGGTACGAGGCTACTACCACCGATGAATCTGATGATCAGGCTGCAGCGAGTGACTCTTCTGAGCCAGATTTACTTTGGCAACTTAATGTTCCCAAAGCTACCAATATTCCAAATATGACGGGATCAAAACTTAAGAGACCTAGTCCAAGGCATGCAAAGAGCCCTGAAATAAGGTACCATGTCAATATATCTGCCTTTCACTTATCTATTTCACAGTGTATGTGTGTTTTCTCGATACGTGCATTGGTTTTCATTAGCCATTTTTTTATGTCATAGCAACGCATTTGCTTGTTGGTACATAGTGCTTTACATTTAATTTTTTTTTATTTTTCTGGTTATCAGGAGTTCAATTCCACAACCTTCACCGCGGAGACTATCCAATGGGGTTGGTTCCAAGACTGGAAGGCAAGCTGTTTCTGTTGATGGGAAGAGAAAAACAGGGAGTGGGAAGTAAGAAAATGCCGGCATAGAATCCAGTTTCTGTTTAAGGAAGTGATTTTTTGGGTTTTCTTTAGGCAGGAGAGAAAGAGAGGTTCTCACAAATGGAAGTGGCAATAATTTTAGTTGTCCAGTGTTGATGCTTCTATATCTGGTGTCCACTGATGAGTGTCCATGTAATAATTTGCTACTTATATTCATTCTATCGTTTTAATTTTTTTTGTAAAGCAAAATGGAAAGGAAAAAGTGTAGGAAAGAATTTGATAACTCAACATCTTCATATGATGGTGTTCCAAGGCATGCATGTAACTATTCGAATCCACCAGATGTTCAGATCAAGGCTTAAATTTATTGTCCGAAGAGTGACTTGGGACACAAGTCATAAATGATAATCATCAAGATCTTGCTAAGGTAAGGTTGTTGATATTGGGTTTAGATGCTAAGCAAAAATGATATGCAATCATTAAGCCATCATTTTTGTTCCCTTTTGAAGCTAAATAATGATATGGAATCATGAGTTTGCTAAGCTAGCTAATGATCTTGTTCCTCTTGGGATGCATACAAACATTTAAATAAAGGCATTATCCTATCCAAAACATGGCTTACAAACTTCTTTGGGACCTCAGCTAGCATATTTAACTACTTGAACTTTTCTGGGATTAGGGACCAGTCTAGCGACCGGTAATATATTGCACTTAACGTTACTGATAACACTATTATTATTACACTTGACATATTACAATAGTAGTGTTATCAGTAACGTTAAGTGCAATGTGTTACTGGTAGTTAGACCGGTCCCTAATTCCTTGTCGCCCTAGAATTTTTATAACTACTTTGGCACCTCACTTTTGATCTACTCCATTTATCTCTCAGTTAAATTATATTCTCTTTTTACCACAAGAATAGTTTTATTTCATAAAAAGTTTGTTCCACAAAAAATATCACAATTTTCTTAAATTTATTATCATAATATTGTTAGGAAACTGATAAATCAACAACACAATAGAAAACGATATTTTCACAACAAAACTGTCGCTCGCCGTCGTTATATATCTATAGCGACAATTTTGTTATGAAAATATCAAAAAATGTTATGAAAATATAAGTTTATTATTTATTATTTATAAAAACAAATTATTATTTTAGGTGTAATAAATCATGTAATAAACACAAATTCTCTCTCTTTTTTTTTAAAGGGCTAGTTTGGGTGTTTGACCGAGGTTAGACAGGTGTCAATTAGGGGCAAGCCTGTGTGTTTCTGCTATATACACTAAGCAGTGATTTTAGCTAAACCTTTCTCCAGCTAAATACCACTAATACGGGTCCATGTCAACTTTCCAGCTGGGTCGACGACCCATTACAAATAGGTGGCCAAGCCAGTGCCCTCCGGGTCCCACTAACACACATGGCCACATCAGCAAATACCGATTCCTTGGAACTCGTAAAGCCGACCCCACATTTAGCAATCCTTCCCGCCGCAACAAGCGCACCTTAGTGTTTGATAAAACAATAAGTCTAATGATTAATGTACATCTTAATAAATTATACTCCTATCATTTGAATAAAATAGCATCTAAATTTAAAAAATTATTTAATAATTAAAAATATAAAATATTTGAATGACACTATTTTATCATTTTGACCCTTTGTGTTATTTAAAATTTTTATTTGAATTATCTTAAAATTTGAAATTGAAGGAGTACAATATTTATTGAGGCTATTTTTATTCATAAATTTTAAATAAACTAATAACAGACAACTCTTAATAGTAAAAATTTGAATTTCTGTCTTAACGATTAAGAGACATTAAGATGTAACAAAAAATTTACCAAACAATAGTTGCTCCTGATCGAATCAGAGGCAAATAAATTGAGACATTCAGACACAAACAAACATCACCTAAATTCCTTAGGAATATAAGTATTTTAGTTTTTAAATTGCTAATATTAATTAATATATGGTATTTCTTATTTATTTATTTATTTTTGTTTTTTTGACTTTATGTAGAATTTTTACAAATTTATCCACACAGATTTTTTCAAGTGTCCATTTGGTAGAAGAGATAAAAATATTATAAATGAGGTTTTGGAATATTTTGAAGAGAAAATTAAGTAGTATATTGTTTTTGGGATGTTATTATCACAGTTACAAGAATTCTCCTAAATGTAACACGGAAGTAGAGGGGTACGTTTTTAAGATAAATAAGTCTACTATTACATACAACCACTTACATACCGATCGATCGATTGAAAAACTCACGACGAGTTATCCTTCAGTCGACCGACTCCTTCTCTTCCTCTCGATCCTTAAACCTAGATACATATGATATATACCTGTTTGCTGATCATGATTCCATATTTATAAACTAGTTGTGTCAGTGCCTCGTATGATTTATCTCAAACTTTGGACACCCGGATGATTTATTAGGGTGAGCGGGAAATTCAAAATCAGTTGTATTGTGTTAGATAGATTTTGATAATATGTAAGTTTTTTTTTTTTGTATTTGTTCGTTTTGCAACAATTGAATTCCTAAAAATAGCTTACATAATCTTTCATGTTTAATATAACTTTCTCCATGTAATTGCAGATAAAATTATCTTCTCTAAGTTTTCGTTGTTGTACCCTCCAATAAAATCTGATGAATAATTTTTGTTTTTTCATGCATATAATGTATGAGAACTTTTATTCCTCTTTTCCGATCAGTCAATGATTTATTAAAGTATCATAACTTTGTGACTAAATTCATTATGTGAATTTTGTACAAATTTGTGTAATCTTATGAAATCAAGGCAAGTCATTTAATTATATTGATCCTAAATATTATTTTTTAATATTATGGAATAAATTGATATAACGTTATAAATTTTTATATTTATAAATTTTGCAAAGTATCACGAACTTGTTATAAATATTCGTTTGGCTTTAATATTCTTTGTTAAGTGAATATTCTGATAATGTTGCATGAATTCATTGGAACATTATTATGGGATATCGAGAAAACGACAAAAAATATTTTTATAAAAATAACTACGGAGCACTCAAAAACCGCTGAAAACTATGGGTGTAAAAAGTACTGATGAATAATGCTGCGGTGTCGCATTTTGTCGATGCAATTCTTTTTCACCTACGCTTCAATTATCACATGAATCACGCCGTCTATATATTATTGATTCAATTATTTATTACAAAGATCATCCGTGATAATATGTTATAGTATTAAATACAATAATGGTGGATTTACAAGTTATAAAACGATTAATAATTATCGAAAGATTAAATATTGTGTTATGATTTGTGGTAAGTTTGATTATTTATGTAAAATTTATACGCCATCATCTATACCGAAATTTCTTCATCAATTAAGAATTACCCTCATGTGTAAGATTTAATTTCTCATTAATAAGAATTATCCTTGAATAAGATTACCTTCGCCACAGGTAATTAATTGCTTGTGAATAGGGCTTTACCTTTCATCAATAGTATTTACCTTCAAGTATTAGTAACTGTACGTTTAACCACTTGTCGTTTACACATTACAGCGTCCGAACCACTCTGTAGCTTCACATTACAAAAGTAAACCACCGTCAAGCCAATGGCCTTTTCACAGCGGTATTAAGTGCCATGTTCAGAAATCTTCTATAAATAGGCGCTGTGGCTTCATTATTTTCACTTAATTCATTCAGTTTATGAGAGAGAAAGCATAGAGATATCAAGAGAAAGAAGAAGAGCATTTTGTTACACACTCGGCGCAGCAGATTCAATCTCCTACCAATGCGAAGGCGTGTTAATTACGCAAGAGAACTGCTGTTATTCCACGATTTTATTGATTCTGTCAATAACTTGTGTATAAGTCGGGTTTACCTTTATACTTGGTGACATTCTTCTATTATTCTCATTGGAACATCCTGCTCGGCAGTTTGTTTTATACCGACCGTGTTCCGCCTTTTATCATCTCCGTTGGAACATCCTGCTCAAGCAGGTGTTTTACAGCACGACCGGTTCCGTCTCTTTATCATTCTTCGCTGAATATCCCTGCCGCATGGTTTCATACGGACCTGCCTCATCTTTATTATTCTGCTGTGAACATCCCGTCATGCATGCTTTTTACACCGACCGGGTTCCGCTCTTTATTATTCCGTCATGATTCCCATCTCGTGCTTCTTTACACTCTGGACCGGGGTTCCATCTTTATTATTCTGTGTTGAACATCCTCGCTTGTGTAATTTCACCTCACCGTTGCCTGTTATTTATTATTCTATTGGAATAACCTCGTCAGCGCTGCCTATCGTATTTACGGGTGATTTCTTTGTTATTCCATTCTTTATTATAGCCCACTTTAAAAATCTCGATTTCTATACCCACAAAATTAGTAGAATATCCTCGATATTTGCGTTTCATCCAAGATCTTTTCACGGAAATATTCTTCTCGATCATTCTTGAATTTTCTCTATTAAAACAAGATTTCGCCGACAATTGGATCGTTAATAATTCCTCGGATAAAATAATTTTGAACTCTTGCTTTTATCAATTCTTATATCATTGTATCATCCTCATTGCTATATTTTTTGAAGTAAAGCCGGCCCAGAAATATGTGTAGATGCACTTAGTATGACATGACACGAGACTATTCTTGTAATCATGCCACGTAATGTTACAAATGATGTGATAAAAACTCTCGGTCAGAAGGTATGGGCAAATATCGTATCATGAATTATTAATTTAATACACAAATATTCTTTTGCGTGGTGTTTAATAATTTGTGGTCGTGGATACTAAAGAATATCCTCGCCGTAGTGCAAGCGGGGGTGATTCGACGATGGAATATTTATTAAAGTCGAGTCTATAACAGTGATGAGTAACCTTTAAAATAAAAAGATAGTATACTTTATTTTATTTTCACCGGACTGACATTCCTTACCGCAGCTTAAAATAATATTTTTATCGGGCTAATTGAGCTCACCCTTTCTTTCAATCGTTTTCTTCTTGAAAATGATACATATAATTGGGACGTCAGAAACGGAAACGAGTGATGGTCCTCAAGATAAGATTAGTAGTCCTCACTATTCGTGAAAATAGTGTGATAATAAATCAGAATGAGGACTTTTGTTTGAAGCTTGTATAATATCTAGTGTAGACGATATTTGTATTTAAACTTTCACAGCTTTATATACGTATTGCACAATTTACGCTTACGTTAATAAGTAGATTAAATTCTTGCACCACGTAAGTGGCGCACTCGAATGGGTGATGTATACCCATTTTTTGGGGCGCTACAATTTAATTATCAGAGCTTAGGATGTGATCCCCGGCTAAGATGTGAGAATAGTACTGGGGAGGGAGAGATTTTAGAATACTCTTCGCTAAAGATGACCTACCTAAGTTTATATGATATTTATTGGTTATAAGATAAAGGATAATTTGTTACACCGCCAATTAACCTTTTGTTTTGTGGCGATGATCTCAAATGATGATCCTAATGTTGAGAATAATTGATGAGCGCGAAAGCATTGTTGATTCACCACATATCAATAATCAGGATAATGTGCGTCAGAGGCATCAATTTAAAGCAACAACATAAATAATCGCAAACACGAACGATCAAATGTTGTGAGGCTTTTACGAATTATCGAACAAAGAAAGCAGAGCGACTCCGCCCAAAACGAGGTGGAAAACATTTTAAACTCTCAAGCATAACGCTAAACAATTTAAGAGCCGGACCACCGGAAGTTTTAAGGCGAAATTAAAACCACTTGCGGAAGTATGGATATAGTGTGATTACCAAGATATTTGATGTCTTCGATGCTCCTTCCTTTCCGCTTTTTATGTTGCGCGAGAGCGGATTACTGGTGGGAATTCCAGAAACGTACTGACCAAATTGCATCAAGATATCTTCGGGAGTAAGTTCTAGAGATTGCTTCAACGACAAATACTTTCCTCGAAAGTATTCGGGCCATACGTGGAGGGGGTTAGTTATCAAGTCGAACAAAACAATAAAATAATACACTAATATCGCAATACGCAGGCAAAATTTATGAGTTACTACTTACCATGGTCCAACTGTGTGGATAATGGGCAGGTATTTATAGCCATTAATGTTTTAAGAGGTTCAAGCTTCTGATACACACAACATCTTATTTCATAAACTCAGCCGTGGTTGTATTCGATGTTGTAAATAGGCTCAGTTAAGGGAGCGATAACGAGTCAACGCAATTAAAAGAGAAAGAAAACGTGAAATTATAATATCAAATGTAGAATAGTCAGGCTACAAGACAACAAGCGGAGGAATCAACAGCCGTAGCATGGTAACCACTTCGGGTGGTAATCAGCCAAAAACAATAAGAATGGACATTTGAAGAAAAGGATTCAAATACGATAAAAAGACGTCCAAGACCAAAGACCCATTGTTGGAAGGAGAAAGACCACCTGTCCATCATACGCTTCAATCGGAGGAGAAGGGACACATCACCAAACCGCTGGGCTACGTGCAGATCAAAAGCATTCAGCTCGATTTCACTTGTCGCTTTCATCAAGACAAATTCAATAGGATGGAGGCACCAAAAGCGCCATCCCGTGAAAATTCAAACCCAGAGCCAGCGGGAAGAGCATTTGGTTGTGATGCCTCCCGAAAGAGCAAGGCGAACTGAATGAGGTCATCACGGGTAAGTTCTTATCAGAACTCTAATGGAAGTACATACTTATTTGATAACGGGCTTCTACCCATTCTTTTATTTCTCTCATTTGGCCACTCGATTAAATTTGACTCCAGAGAAATTAGATTTCACTTATCTGTGGAAACTAAGTTGGGAGAAACCTTCATTACATCCATCAAGCTTATAAGTCTTGTTTGTCTAAATTCCATCCTCAATAACATTACATCGATCTTATTTCATTAAAATACTCAGATTTGATGATTTGGTGGATCGATCAAGTTAACTACTTATCACGTGCAAAATCGATTGTTGTAGGTAAAATTCATTTAGCTTTCATATCCTAATCAACCTATTATATCACTTAAATACATCAAGCCATAAAGCTATTCGCTTATTGAAAAAGCGGATGTCGTTTTCTACTCATATCACAGATTTAAATAAAAATAAATCTTTAAACGATATTCTATTCATAATAAATTTCCTCGACGATTAGAAGAACTTCCCCGGCCTACCCCCCGTAGCGTGAAATTGAATTTTTGTATCGACCTTGAACCCGCAGAAAAACCTATTTCCAAAGTTCATACATCGAATGGCTCCTATCGAACTTCGTGATTAAAGACCCAACCGCAGGAATATTGGCTGTTATTATCTGGCCCTAGTACTTCGTGCTCCTGCTTCATTCGTGAAGAAGAAAGATGGAGATATATGCACTTGTATTGATTATCTGGTTGAATCACGCCACATCAAAATAATAGGTATCCATTTTGCCACGTGACGATGACCTGCTCGACCCAGTAAAGGAGCAAAATTTTTTCAAAGATCGATCTTCGAACACCAATTGAAGATTAGAACCGCCGACATTCCAAAGACGGCTTCCGTAACTCTGCATCAGACGGCATTATGAATTCTTGGCCATGTCCTTTTCGATTGACTAATGCTCCCCGCCGCCTTCATGGATACGTGATGAACCGAGTATTCGAGTGAATATTTAGATCACTCTTTGTGGTCGCCTTTATCGATGATACATCCTTATTTATTCCAAAAGCCGCGGAAGATCAAGCGAGCAACTTCGAGGTGACACTCCAAAAGCCGCGAATATAAGCTTTATGCCAAGTTGGAAGAAATGCGAAGTTCTCGCTTGAAGAAGCAGTACATGGAGGCGCGTGGTATCAAGTCGCTGAATATTCTGCTTATTGACCCAAAGAAAGATCAAGCTATTCAAAGCCGGGAACAACCTAAATCGTTAATGGATCAAGTACGTAGCTTTCTCGGTTTATTTGGTTATCTCGATGGAAGGATTTTCTCGAATCGCCATTCCATTGACTCAAATTGACTTTGAAGATCCTCCATGATGATGCCGGGTAAAGGGTCAATGTTCTCATGCAACATGGATGGAAAGTAATAGCACATGCCTCGCGACACTCAAAGAATACGAAGAGGAATTATCCTTTCGATCTAGAGTTATATCCTAAAAAATAGCTATACATTCAAATTCTATCTTTCATGTTTATCTTTATATCTAACTTTCTCCATGTAATTGCAGATAAAATTATCTTCTCTAAGTTTTCGCTGTTGTGCACCCTCCAAATAAAATTGCTGATGAATAATTTTGTTTCTTTTTCAGCCTCTATACTTGGAGCTATATAATGTGCATGAGAACTTCTTTGTCCCCTCTTTTCCGAACTCAGTCAATGATTTTATTAAGTATCATATTAAGTTTGTGACTAATTCATTATGTGAATTTGCATACAAATTTGTGTAATCTTATGAAATCAAGGCAAGTCATTTAATTATATTGGATCTTGACATTTTTTAAGTAGCCATTTATAGATTTGTAATACATGAATATCTCCTATTTCTTTCGATGTTAGATGTTTATTTATTGATATTCTACAAATTTTACTTAGCAAGGGGTTATACATCATTTTCTCTCTTTATATATATATATACTAGCTGAGTCCCGTGCCTCCGGCACTGTATGGACGGTGAGATTTATCTCAAACTTTAAACGGCCAAGATAATTTATTGAGTGAGCGAAAAATTTAAAATCATTTGTATTTTATTAGATAGATATTGGGTTCCATCCACAATGAATCCGGTTCTTTGTGGAACCTCTTTTTGTCTGTTGAATTTTTTTTTTGCCCAACCAAATTTCATCAGCCAAAAAGGGTTGCTTGCCCACAAAGAACCTGGTTGTAGATGAAAAACCCTATATATATATATGTATATATAGTCAGATGATTAACATACATACAAAATAAAATAAGGGTCACAAGTAAGAAGGAGAAGAGCGAACAATGCACATAATGAGTATCTTTATGTTTCTTGGGAAGGAATCTCTTCGTCCCTTTCATCTTATCTCCTTCGCAAATGTATAATGAATTTGGAATTGGTGGTGCAACAATTGAATGACCTTTAATACAATCGTTAGGCGGGCGGAACTAGGGGCGTGGGCGGTGGGGGGCATCGATATGATCCTCGATCGACAAGTTATTCACATGTAGCTAGTATTATGTGGGTCTTTATAACTTTACATAATCGATTACATGCAAAAGAAAGAAGCAAGTTTCACGCTAAGAAAAGATCCTAACGTGGCAAGGATTTTGGGATTTTAGGAAAAAGATTTTGTTTCCTAAAATATTAGGCATATTCTATTAGCCTAATTTTTAGGGATTTATTTTCCAGATACTTATCAAATTCTATTATAATTAGGATTTCTTTCCAGTTTAGATTTACATTCTAAATAAGGTTTCTATTGTTTTATAGAAATAGGAATTTCTTTTCCAAATTGATTTCTACTTAGAAATTAGGGTTATGGTTTGTAATTCTATTAGGATTAGAATAATTTGTTCTATTGTTATTAGGATTTGGATTGTTTTGAGTAGTATAAATAGAGGTCTAAGTTAATGTAATCAAATACATTATCATTATTATTATTCAATATACTTGTGAGTTTATTCTCTACTTTTGGTTCTTTGAAGAATTCCTAAGTAATTCTTAGTTATTTCTTTGAGATTCAATTTGACTTATCATACAACAATTCATAGTTGTGTGTGTGCGCCTTCACCGCATCAATCGTCGATTGTCTGAGAGATTACCGCTTTCAATATAAGCGAGGGGTCAAAGTGTCGTTGGTGTCCATTCAACGAGAATTCGAAAGCGAGCAATTGTACCAAGATTACCGCTCACATATAGGCGAGGGGTTAAGGTGTTTAAGCAATTCACCCAACAACCTGCTAGAAAGCGATCGGGCGGCGACCACCTCACGCAAGCGTCTTGTGGAGCTTATCAACATCGCCCCCAGTGAATCGGCGGTCCGGCAAAGGGTAGGGGGTGGGGTCGAGGGAGGCGAAGCACACGCCGTCGTAGCGTGGGTTTGAGGTCTTGTGTGGGTTTATCAATCTCGAGCCTCAAGGTGACATTACTGACATATATCTTCATTGTGGTTGTTTACTTTTATATGTGATGTCTTATTTCTAATTAAAAGTTGATATCCTGGTCTTCTATTGACTTAGTTAAATTTCCGAAAAGTGGTGTAAAGGGATTAGCTAGCCTTACTACCCTACCAAGTCTACAAAGGTTTCTTGGGAATTAGTACACAGAGTAATTGTAAATTTTGCAGGTTGTAAAGAAGGGTGGTAAAAGAATTAAATTGAAAATTATTATGTAATTGGGAATTTAATTGTTTAGGTTAATTGATGAAATTATGATGAAATGCTTGAATAATTAAATTGATGAATGCTGAAATTATTATGAAATGTTTAAATTGATGAAATTATTGATTAGCAATTGATGTTTTTATTTATACTTGATTATGGATAAATACTTGATTGATGGTGAAAAAATTGAGAGTGATTCCGAAACAAATAGTGATCTTGACTCCTTTTTCTTTTCCTCGATTGATCTGTTTCTGCATTAAGACCAAGGACCTTAACTCCGCTAATATATTTTCTATTTTTTTCAATTTGGGTCAAAATCAAACCCGTGGACCTTAACTTCGCTTCCTCGCCGCTGCAACCTACACATCGTTGCTCCGGACTTCCAGTAACCGCCCTAAAATTTTGACCCCTCTCAAATTTTGTTCTGGTTCCGCCACTGAATACAATGTTTATCGCATTAAAGGTGGAAGTATATAATGTTATAGCAAAATCAATAAACTTACAGATGTAATTGATATGTCATGCAAAAATGTATTGAAAAGTTTAACTTAATATAAAAAATATATAATTTTTCATGATAATTTTAACAAATTATATAATTTATTATTGAAAATAGCATCTGCGTTACATGGATTATCAACTAGTAATCTTTAAAGTTAAAACCTTTCATGATCAATGTACGACTGTGATTAATCACTCGTTAGAGAGAATGTCAATGTATTATCTCTCTTTTTCGGACACAACAATTTATTGGAAAGGGGACATCATCACTCGTTATTCTTATTAGCAAGCAACTTTTTTTTAATTATTTTTTTATTTAAATTTTTAACTAAACACAAAGAAAATTTCGACAATTGATGAATGACATGCATGCCTAATTAGTTTGCCTTTTGTTAGGGTGGATGATTATAGACCAAGTGACAAAATTATATATGCTCAATAATAGGTCCCTTATGGGGGTATATTTGATGGAGTGTGGTTTATGGTAAGATTTCTTCTAGTAATTAATTTTTATTATAATTTAGAGTCATATTTAAGGGTGTAAACGAGTCGAACCTTAGCGAACAGAGAGCTGCTCAAATTCGAATTGTATTTGAAAATTTTTACTCATATTCGACTTGACTCGAATATTTATTACTCGAATTCGATCCGGATCTAATTATATTCAAACTACTTGTGAGCTTCAAATTCAAGCTCGAATTCGAGTCTCCATATAAAAACTAGTTTTATAATCAATATAATTATAAATTGAATTTGTTATTTTACTTAGAAATGAGAAAGTATATTTACTATTATGCTTTATAAATATAAAATCACAATTAAAATTAAAAACAAAACAATAATAATTAATTATTCTAATTTGATTTAAATTTATATATATTATAAGAGAATGTATCGAACATCTAATCGAATCGGTATCAATCGAGTGTGTATCGAATCACAATCAAGAATTGGAGTAGTTTGAATATTAAACGAGTTGAGTATAACATTGCTCATATTCTATTTATATTTTTATTCGAACTATTTTTAATACTCAGATTTGAATCATATTATTAACGAATCCGAGTCTCGCTCGTATTTTTTCGAGTCGAGTCCGAACTGTTTGGTTCGTTTACAACCTTAGTCATATTATGTGTTGCGATAAATTTGTGTCGAATTATAATTACAAAATATATCAATGCATGTGATTGAATAGAATTATAAGAGGGTCTCACTTATTATATATCTCTTCAAAATAACTATCATTATTCATTTATACTTTTTTACATAATTGGTAATCAAAACATGGACACAAATATCAGCCATTGAACGTACTAAGGTTTTAAGAACACAATGATTCAATATCAATCACTAAGTTAAGATCTAATCATTAGCTATAACATTTGACCTTAATTAAATCAATACAATTTGGAATTATAAAATCTTTGAAAGCAATCTAAATCAATATATATGATTTCAAATTATAATCTTTGAAATCAATACGATCTTATGCAACTTTGCATTATTAATTACTAGACATTTCATTTAGGAAGAAACATGAGTATATTATAAACTGCATCCATCCCATAATATATGAGATGATTTTATTTTTTTTAAAATTATTTATCGTTTTATATAATTTAGGAGAATTAACTATATTCTTTTTTTAAAATTACCCTTCATGTAAAAAATATTACGGAGGTGAGATAGTATGATATAAGTATGATAACTATAAGAATTTAAAAATATTATAGACAATTAATATTATATTTAATATTATATAATTATTTTCTTATTTTTTGTGCATAACTCTAAATTAAACATAATGTATTATAGGTTGTAGAGAGTATATATTTATTAATATTAATAATATTGACAAAGTCTTGGATCAAATGATTATGTATTTATCAAGTAAGGCCGACAGTTGACATCAACAACTAATTTAAATGATAGCATTCTGTCTTTCCTAAAATAAGAGGCCACCTTTTTAAAAGTTAAATCAAAAGGTAAAAAGATATTTTAAGTTTATTTTTAATGAAAAACTAAACTTAATATTTTGTATTAATACTTTTATTCAATGAGTTCATAGCTAGATTACATGATAGTAATCAATCACCAAATCCAAGCAATATTCTACTCGCTCCGTCCTTTAATATAAGACGTTTTAAATAAGTATTTTTATTTCTTAATATAAGTAAAGGTGTAAATGAACCGAATAAGCCGAGTATTGACTTACTCAAATTTGATTCACAAAATTTATCGAATATAAAATAAGGTTTGATTGAAGCTCATTTAGTTATCGAGTAGAACAGGATCTCAAATCGAGCCCGATCAGTTTGAGCTTTTCGAACGAATATGATTCGAGTATCAATAGCTAGAAAATTATAATTTGAGGATGTTCAAATAAATTACCGAACTTTAAAATTTGCTCATATTTGACTCATTTATATTTTGAGTCGAGCTCGAATCGAACTTTTAGTCAAACGAGTATGAATCGAGCCCGAACTGTTTGCTCATTTTACAACCTTAAATATAAGTCGTTTGAGAATTTCAAGTAAGTATTAATTGTTTATTTTCAATATTATCCCAAGTAATAAATATAACTTTGGTTCTCTCACTATTTTTTATCCAATAAAAAAATATTTTTTTTCCAATACAAGGGTAACATAGATAATTGTTATTATATTTAATGTTATACAATCGTTTCATTAATACTTGTACACAATTTTAAAACGACTTATATTAAGAGACGGAGAGAATGGAATACAAGCAAATATTTTTGATTAGGTTATTGATATTTTCCAAGGAAATATAATTTTGTCAAAGTAAATATATATTTGATAAAAATTTTATAATTATTCTGTCGATACTTAATACTTTAAATAATATTGCTTTTATTTTGATAATATCAATTGTATTTTGATTATTCTGTATATTTTGGAAGTGGTTAGAATGGAGTTTATTTTTGAGTAAGTTAGTTAATTGGCCAATAAAATACTGACACGCAGATAAAATTATGTGTGTTTCATTTTTTATTTCGAATTCCACTTGTTACCCTCTCACCTTAACTTGATTTAAGATAATTAATAAACACAACTCACCCAACTAATTTTTGCTTACCTGGTCTACATAACCCTTTAAAGATACTAACTAAAAGGAGGAACGATTCTCTATGAATGCAGATTGCAGCATATGCATTTTATCGTATTTATCCTGCAAAAGTTAATTATAGTTTTTTACCCTAATATTTTTATTACTAATTATCTCTTTATGAATCTATATAAAATGTGAAAATTGATTTCCAATTAATTTATATTAATTAAAAGCTTAAATATAAATAATTATCCTAAACTATTAATTTTTTTCCACTACAATGATCAACCTTTCAATTTTTTCAATCAGGTCGTTAAACTATCAATTTTTTCTATTTTCGTTCAATTAAACCTACTACGTCATAAAATGATGACGTAACTCCGCTGACTAGGCTAATCAATGTCTACGTGTAATTAAAAATTAGTCTTAAATATAAATTATTATCCTAAACTATTGATTTTTCCCACTTTGGTGATTGGTTTTTCAATTTTTTCAATCAGATAATTAAACTATTAATTTTTTTTCTATTTTTGTTCAATTGAAGTTGTCACGTCATAAATTTATGACGTGATTTTAACACCTAAGATGTGACTGCTGATGTGTTAAAACAATACTTATTTTATAATTCGTTTAAATCATTTTGTAAAAACTAAATAGGCATGAATGTAATATTATATTATAATTTAACAACAAAACTAAAAATAATTTAAAAATGAAACATCTATTTAAGATGTTATTTTTTATTCAAAAAAAAAAAACTAAGTAATTGTAACACCCCAGTCCCACATCGAAAGATAGGAGAAAAATTTGTCTGCATATAAGGAAATAAATTCTACTAATAAGACTCTTCAAGTCAATCTTTTGGAGGCGCATGGTGGGCTAAGATACCCAAGAAGATCTTATTAGGCCAAATGGTTTGAGGCCTTATTGTGTGATGGATTTGATTTGTTCCGGACTCGGGATTTGACAATAATTATAAAAAACTTATCATTAACACCTAAATTTTCAAACAAAACATAAGGAAAAAAAACTAACTTTAACTAATTATTATATACAATCTTACTTAAACGAAGAGAACCAATTAAAAAATAAATAACTCTCACCATTTTGCCTTTGTGAACCCACCATCTTCAACTTCAATTGAACTAAAGTGGAAAAAATTGAAGGATCATCAAAGTAGAAAAAAGTCATTAGTTTAGGGTAATTATTTATATTTAAGCATAATTTTTAGTTACACGTAAGTATTGAAATACTTAGAAATACTTAGCTTAATGAGCGGGGTCACGTCATTAAATTATGACGTGACAAGTTCAATTGAGCGAAAATAAAAAAAATTGATAGTTTAATAATTTGATTAAAAAAATAATTCACCAGTAAAAAAAAAATTAATAATTTAAGATAGTTATTTATATTTTAGCCTTTATTAAACCCATACCATATTAACATTGTTTTTCATTGTTACTATATTTTACGAACATAAACATAAATTGAGCGAAATTTATTTAATTATTTTACACAAATGATAGACCTCCTATGTTGTTTACTAAAATGATAAAAAAAAAAATGAAAAATAAAGAAAATGGAAAAAGAAAATATCGTTCAAGGACTTTTCCGTCATTACAATTTACACAGCCATTTCCTTTCTTGTGTATTACAAAGATAATTTAGGACATAAATGTCATTATCGAAGACTTGGGCCGAAACCCCGCATTTATCTCCCCGCGTTTCTCTGTATTAATCTCCTTTTTCTCTCTCTAGATTTTCCTCCCAAATCTCAGAGAAAAAACAGCTCCGATTTCGTAAATCTCTCTCTCTCTTTGGGGGTTTATTGATCAATTGAGCTTAATTCCTAGCAAAAAGGTGAAGAATCCATTGTAAAGTTTTTAGCTTTGTTCAATGCACTACTAGCAGTTCTCGATCTATCAATGCCTCTCAATGTCTGCACTGTAAGTAGGGTATTCTTAATGTGTATAAGAATTTGTATTATTTTTGTATTTAGATTCTTTTTCTTAGCTGTTCTTTGATTTGTTCAGTCATTTTGCCACTGTATGTGATTATTCATTGAAGTGAAGTGTAGATTTGGTGAAGAAAGATTTAGATCAATTGCGAAATTTGTTTAAAGAATGAGAAATTGATGTGTTTTTTGTTTGTTTATGTGGGAATTTAGGGAAATTAATTTTAAGGAGATGATGAGACATAATAGAGTAAAATGAGTCAGGCTGAAGTTACTACAAATATGAGAACAAAACCGCCTCTTGTTCCACTGGGGACTTTGATTGGTCGTGAGTTGAGGAACGATAATGTGGAGAACCCCACTATTAAGTATGGACAGGCGGCTCTGGCGAAGAAAGGGGAAGATTATTTTTTGATTAAGCCCGACTGTCAGAGGATTTCGGGCAATCAGTCGACATCATTCTTGGTTTTTGCGGTAATTCAACTCTTTTAGTTGGTTGTTTGAGCTTGTTCTAAGTTTTGTATGAATTGTGATTGCTGCATTGATTGTAGTAATAATGGGAGTGCTGAATTTGGCTTCTTCTTTGTAGATTTTTGATGGACATAATGGTATATCAGCTGCTATATTTGCAAAGGAGAATCTGTTGAACAATGTGTTGAGTGCAATTCCTCAAGGAATTGGTAGAGAAGAGTGGCTGCAAGCTCTTCCGCGTGCATTGGTTGCTGGATTTGTGAGGACTGACATAGAGTTTCAGCAGAAAGGCATGTACCTATTTTGTCTGTTAGCACCGCTATGTTTTCCTTGTTGAGTATTTTTTTTATCTGTATTATGGTCCTTATCAGGGTTATTTGATATAAATGATAGGAGAGACATCTGGTACGACAGTTACATTTGTGGTGATTGATGGTTGGACCGTAACTGTTGCGTCCGTTGGTGATTCTCGATGCATATTGGATACACAAGGTGGTGTAGTTTCTCTGTTGACAGTTGACCATAGGCTGGAAGAGAATTTAGAAGAGAGGGAGCGTGTCACTGCAAGTGGAGGTGAAGTAGGACGGCTTAATGTTTTTGGAGGAAATGAGGTAATACTTTCTTTCACCTGTGTACTCCAAGCAAAAGAGAATCTTAAAGGCTGATATTTTTCTTGAATAATGCTGGTAACAAATTAGTACCAGTGAAATGACTAAATGATGTGACATTGTCATAAATTACTAAAGTGGGCCCACAAATTAAATTACCTTAGATGATTAGGGGAAAAAATTATTGTTAAAACTTGGTGAGTAAATGATGTGCTACTGGCATATAGGTCGGTCCACTACGCTGCTGGCCTGGTGGATTGTGCCTTTCAAGGTCAATAGGTGACACAGATGTTGGCGAGTACATTGTCCCAGTACCTCATGTTAAGCAAGTGAAGGTGTGTATATCTTGGTTGAAATAGGTTTCTTGACTATTGTGATAATAAAGTTTAAACAAACATTAATTCTGTTGATTGATCTAGCTTTCAAATGCTGGGGGAAGACTTATAATTGCTTCAGATGGTATCTGGGACACCTTGTCATCTGATATTTCTGCGCAAGCTTGCCGAGGATTACCTGCAGAGCTTGCTGCAAAGATGGTTGTTAAGGTGGGGGCTAGCATGAACTTCTTGCTTATTCTCTTTATGGCTTCTAATGTTTCTTGTTTTTTTTTTAACTTATTTTTTATCTTCACCTTTTAGGAGGCTCTCAGGTCAAAAGGCCTGAAAGATGACACCACCTGCCTGGTTGTTGATATTATTCCGTGTGATCACCCTGTCTTACCTCCAACACCTAAAAAGAAACAAAATTTGCTTGCTTCATTTATTTTCGGGAAGAAATCCCTGAATTCAATGAACAAATCAACAAATAAACTTTCTGCTGTCGGGGTTGTGGAAGAGTTGTTTGAAGAGGGTTCTGCAATGCTTGCGGAAAGGTATGCCATCTTTTTTTAAGTTTAATAGATTACTGCAGCATTGTCAAACATTTCTACCATTAGTCATTTCCAATAGTTGAATGGGGTTTCTGGTCCATGCAAGTCCCGAGGCTGTGCGTGCTCAGAGTCCTACTTTAATGTTTTAGGTTCTCACCTTTTGTTCCTTTTATGTTATTATTGATACTTGTCATGTTAAGTTTTGATTGATTTAATGATGCTTGCTGAGTATTCAGTCGGAACTGATTGCTTCAAATCAATTTGAGTGAAAGATTTCTGTATTCCTCCAAGTTCTGTTTGCCTCGGCCTTTGTCCACCAAATAGCATGAACACCAAGTCCCATCCCTCCATTAAGGCCTCACCTCCATCCCAGGCCAAACCTGATAAATATCTCTCACCAACCTTTACATCGTCCAAGCTATACCACACAACTCGAACACACCAGTCCAAAGGCTCCTTGCTGCCTCACAATGTAAGAGCAAATGATCAAACCCCATCTTCTCTTCACAACCACACATAGCACGCCGATTTGCTATCCATTTGCATCTATTTGTCAAATTATCTTGAGTGGTTATCGCACCTATAGGCGCCATCAAGAGAAGAAAATTACCTTCTGAGGTGCCCCCACTCTCCAACAGTTTCTCCTGGGGACTAGCCTATGGGCCTCCTTGCAATACATACTATTTGGTGTTGGATCGGAATGATTTCATTACTTATCTGTTCCCTCATTCAGATTGGTCTAGATAACCAATGCTGTTAGGTGGCAGATGTCCTAAGCAGAAATGCTTAAGTTTAGATCTTTTAGGGCTGTTATTTATCATATGTTGTTGGCTTAGGAATTATAAGAATGACAGATTTCATGAAGACCGTCTCAATAATTTGTAGGAACTTAATTTATTCTATTCTATTGGCCATTGAATGAAGAGTAGTTTTAATTGTGTTTGTGCTTAAAAGCATCAAGCTCAAGCTTGCAGTCACTAAATGTACAATTTATTGAAAAATTTATCTCACTGTTGCTAGTATTATAGGACAGCTCAGAGGATATGAAATTAGGAGAGTAGGAGTATTGCTCTTTCTAGAAGTATGATTGTATGAATATTAAATTTGTTATCCTCTTTACTCAACTAGTTGATACTCCCTCCGTCCCCAAAAGGATGACTAAAGGTACAAATTTTTGTCCTAAAAGAATGAGATAAATTACATAAAATGAAGGTTAAATATATCATTTAGTGGGGTCCATTAGTATAAAAAACTAACATTACTCATCACTTTATATAATCTTGTGACATCACTTTGGATAAATTTGAATTTTTTTTTACTCTTTCCTCTACTTTTACTTTTCTTTATATGTGTGCAAATTGTACTTTGCTCATCCTTTCGGGGTCGGATAGAGTAACTTAATTGTATAAGATGGATACCTGTTGCACTTAACTAGGTTGGAAAATATAGCTTCTAAGACGAGCAGACCATTCTGATTGAATACTTTTTGGTCATAGTATAGTATAGTAGATAAAAAAAATTAGAATTTCTTCTAGCTGTTGCTATACTAGTCATAATCATCACAACCACCACCACCGTCATCATCAAGTAGCGTGTGATGTTGTTTGATACTTTGTGGGCACATATTTGATCTGGTATCTCTGCTCCATTTTCCTATAGAAGGAAAGGACAGTTTGCAGTTCTGTCTTCTTCTCTGTGGTTCTAAATTTCTTTTAATTCGAACTGCAGGCTGGGTAAGGACTTCCCTTTGAACTCGAACTCTGGGCTTTTCAGATGTGCAATTTGCCAAGTGGATCAGCCACCATGTGATGGATTGTCTGTTAACTCTGGGCCCTTCTTTTCACCTGCTTCGAAACCATGGGAAGGCCCCTTTCTGTGCACAAATTGTCGAAAAAAGAAAGATGCCATGGAAGGAAAAAGCGGACCAGACACACGGTGACCGCATAATCTGGTAATATAGTAAATATTGATATATATTTTTCTCTGGCAGTGTGACCATGTTTGATTTACATTTGCGGTGGTTATTGTTATAGATGTGTGAAAGAAATGAAATAGTGATAGGGAGAGTTGGTGGGTGTTTGGATATTGACAAATTTATGTTAATTCTGGTTTGTGCTCGGCTGTTGGGACTTACTGACCAAGAACAGATGTGCTATCCGATACATACGATTGAGATAGTTTTTTTACTAACAGCTTGAATATGTAAGTAAATATTAGAAATTGTGAAGTGATATCTGCTAGTGTTTGATATTTACTCTGGCCATTTGCTCCATCACTTAATTCTTGAAACATTATATTTGACAGGTCACAGGTGTTATGAATATTTTACTAGAATGATATCGTTTTTTGACATTTTGATATTGTCTTCTGATAGGGCATGTGTACTACTTGATATATTTTTTCTGAATAATTGTCCACTGTTGTATGAAAAGGTGGCCTTCAGCCACCCAAATCTTGTAGTTTCTATTTTGTTGATATGGGTTTCTATGTCATATAGGGGAGGTAGATGATTTTCTGGTTCAAATAAAATTCATCACCATGTTCTCTTTCTTTGATTTGTTGCAGAGGACAATATATGTACTTGTTACCATTTTTATTTTCTGCATGAACATATGTTTATTGGTTCAGTTGTTCCATTTTCTTCATGGTAACCGGATCCCATTTTCATCTTTAAAGAATATAATATTTTACCTGGGAAAAATAATAAGATGGGGGTGATGTAAACTTGGTATATGCTAAGAAAATCTTGATTGTGTTTGTAGAATACTTTTGTCCCATTTACAGTTCATTCTTTATGACATATATCTGGGCTTGAATAAATGAAAAACCAAAACGGTCTCTCTTTCATTTCCTATGTTCCAATTAACAAATAGTGTAATTGTCTCGCAACGATTATTGCCTTTACTTTCCATACATTTTCTTTACAACCATCTAGAGCATAAGGTTAAGTTAAGATCTCACATCCAATTTTGATCACATTCAAAGTCTTGTTCCAAATGTCAGAAATTACAGTTTGTTAATGATTTTCAAAATTTCTAATTAATATTTGGGTGGATTTATTTTATATATGAAGTTGAAAAGAGAAAAGGAAATACATATTGAGTGTCATAGATTCTATGACCTATATATTGCTGTAGTAAATCATCGAAATTATTGTTGTAATAATAGATATAACAGCAACAACGGTAGTTATTTTTTGAAATAATGGATAGTGTTGTTCGCCACGTTAGTAATAATCTTTTTTTTCGGAAGTAGAAATACAATAAAATTCGAAAAAGAATTCTATATTGATATTAAAGTAAAACACACAAAAAAAAAATTAACCTTAATACAATGGACGTTGAACAGACTAGAAGATTGCAGCTTTGAGGACTATAAGAACAGTTTTCTTAAGATAATATTTGGCCGTGGCAGGACAAATTGTCTCTCAGGATACAACAATGCTCTGAAGCAAACTCGACCGTGTGTAGGAAGATTATCACCGAGCAAGAAGGAAGAACAAGGAATAAGGCCTAAATTATTTTTTCCCCACTCTTTCCCATTTTTCTTACTGGGAGAAGGATAATATAATATCAAGAATTGAGTTCGAAACGGCCATATATCCAGCAAGGATTATTTTTTTTTGAAAAGCAACAAGGAATTAATCATCAATAAATAGAATTAATTTCATCATTGATGTCCATTAAGCCTTTATAAAGCCATCCATCAATTTCTCATTCATATTCCATCCGTTTCTCAACAATCCCCCCACCCCCACCCCAACCCCAACCCCAACCCCAACCCCATTAATTAAAATTGAAAACAAAGGAATTCAATGTGGTGATAACCCTTTACAGTTGATATTAGCATATGATAGGTAGGCATCAACCCTTGAACCTTCCCTTGTGAAATATATTTACTTTATTGGCTGACTAGTAGACGTGATGTCCTTGAACTATTCTGCCGTTTGTGTAAACGATGATATACCTCACACAAATACCAACATAACACGGTTTTGGTTCTCATGGTTATGTTCATTATGGTCGTGAACATCTCCTGGTTCTACAAGAATTTAAGAGAACTAAAACTCATTAGTTTTCCTTGAAGTGACCCCACTTCATTCTCACATAGGTGATTTTATTTTTTGTTCAGATTACTGACACACAAGAATAATTAAAAGCATAGCTTAACCATAACCGATTTCATATCACTGTTAACAGATAAGGGTTAGACCCCCTACAATGATAATACATTGTCTATGCAATTAGGTTATCCTATTGAACCTAGATTATGGGATCTCCAGTCAACAAGGTTGGGTTTTCCTTCACATAGAACCTTTAAATACTTATGGCCATCAATCCCATTATTCTTGATGTCATTTCAACTTGATCTCGGTTTAAACCTTTGGTTAGCGGATCTGCAATGTTATCCTTTGATTTTACATAATCAACAGAGATAACCCCTCACAGTGATCGGGCTTGTCTAATTCAGTATTGTGACGATAACACATGTGTCTCGACTTACCGTTATACATCACGTTCTGTGCTCTTTTAATCGATGCTTGATTATCACAATGTAAACAAATTGTGTGCACATGCTTAGGCCATTCAAGAATATCCTCCAAGAAGTTTCGTAACCATTCGGCTTCTTCTCCGGTTTTATCCAGAGCTACAAACTCAGACTCCATCGTGGATCTGGTTATGATCGTTTGCCTTGAGGATTTCCAGGACACTGCTCCTCCTCCCAGAGTGAACACGTATCCACTTGTACCTTTGGAGTTCTTTATATCAGAAATCCAACTCGTATCAGAGAATCCTTCTAATACTGCAGGTTCTCTCGTATAGTGCAGTCCATAATTACGAGTGTATCTTAGATACCGAAGTATCCTAACGATAACTTTCCAGTGGTTATCCCCTGGATTACTCGTGTATTTGCTTAAACTGTTTATAGTGAAAGAAATATCAGGTCTTGTATAAGTCATGAGATACATCAGACTTCCTATAACCCTTGTGTATTCTACTTGGTCAACGCTTTCACCTTTGTTTTTACAGAGATGTTGGCTGATGTCTAGAGGAGTTCTAGCTTCACTAGAATCATCCTTGCTAAACTTCTCAAGTATCTTGTCCACGTAATGTGACTGGGTTAAAATGAAACCGTTAGGTGAACGTTTGATTTGGATTCCCAAAATCACATCAGCTAGTCCCATATCTTTCATATCAAACTTAGAGTTTAACATTTCCTTAGTATTCTTCACCATATTTTCATTACTACCCACAATAAGTATGTCGTCAACATACAAACACAGAATAACATATCCTTTGTTTGTGATTTTGACATAAATACATTTGTCACATTCGTTTATATTATAGTCATTAGCCATCATGACATCATCAAATTTCTTATGCCATTGTTTTGGTGCTTGATTTAGTCCATATAAGGACTTCACCAATTTACAAACTTTTCTTTCCTGACATGGAACTACACAACCTTCAAGTTGTTCCATGTACATCTCTTCATCAAGATCTCCATTTAGAAAGGCTATCTTAACGTTCATTTGATGTACTTCGAGATTCCGTAAAGCGGCAATAACAAGTATCATCCTAATAGAGGTTATTCTCAACACTGGAGAATACATATCAAAGTAATCAAGGCCTTCCTTTTGTCTATATCCTTTTATAACCAATCTGGCCTTTTACTTATCAATTGTTCCATCTGCTTTCATTTTCCATGTGAAAATCCATTTAGAACTTAGTGGTTTCGTTCCCAGAGGAAGGTCCACTGATTCCCAAGTATGATTTTTCATGATGGAATCAATTTCACTTCTTATAGCCTCTTTCCATAAAGGACTATCTGTTGAATTTACAGCTTGACTGTAATTCTAAGGTTCAACCTCTAGCATATAGGTTAGAAAGTCTGGTTTAAAAGATTTTTTGACCCTTGCCCTTTTACTCCTTCTAGGCTCTACCTCTTCATTTTCTTCTACTTCAACTTCATGTTGAATGTCTTGACCGCTTTCAATAATAAATCTCGAGATCGTTTAGAACCCGATGCAATCTCTTCACGTTTGCATGGAAAAATGTGTTCAAAGAATGAAGCATTCTTTGATTCCATGAATGTGTTTTTGTGTATATCAGGATTCTTAGAATCATGAACAAGAAATCGATATGTGTTATTTGTAAGACCCCGAAATTTTTTAAATAAAAAGGAATTTCCTTTATTTATTATTTTGAAATAGTAAGGGTTGATTTGATTAATGTGGATAGTTAAGGGTTAAATACGCAAATATTTCAAAATAAGCAAGTGGTTATAAAATATTCATTATCGTTTGGGAATATTCGTTTGGTCGTGGAATATTCGTTTGGTCGTGGGAATATTAAATGCGGTTAGGGAATATTCGCATGACGGCAGCAAATGCATGTGTGGGCCCCATAACTGAAAGTGATTGGATGAAGAAAACGACAAATATAAGTTGTTTTTAAATAATCAGGCGAAGTTGTTACCAATTATCTTCGTTGGAATACCCGGTGGTTAAAACACACTAATACGCGTTGTTGAACAAGAAGACACCAGTATTGCACCAATTATTGATTCTTACGTAAGAAGGCACTACTCAATAATGGTTACGATGAATTACCGCTCAAAGATTTTATCGAGTTAATAATTCTTTGCATTGATATTTTATATTGTTTGTTGTTTCATAATTGTCATTACACAAAGATTTTTCATTATCGAAGCAATAATTCATATTATCCTAATAATATTATTAGATAACATTATGGGCAATGTCTAGAAAGTTACATCTAAGGAGAGGTTTGGTCATCTAATTGCGCTGCCAAGAAGAAGAAATTCTTATTGGAAAGCCCCTCTTCACAGGAGCCTCAGTTGTCAATATTGTGATTCGTAATATTATTTGTGAATAATTAATTATTGATTTATATGATGAGGAAAATATTGATTTTATGTGGATATAGATGGAGAAAATTTTAAAATGACAATTGTTGAAAATTAATATTTTATCTTTTTCGATAAAATAATTCATTTAAATATATTATTTTAATAATATATTAATTGATATTTTTACAATGAATGTGGGATATATGAGTATATGAGGAGGAAGAGTATTTTTGTGGCATTAAATGTTTAACACATGTTTTGTGTGTTGGTGGACATAATTATCAATCAAAATTTGATTATAAACAGAAAATCACCCGTTGTGGATTTCGGGTCAATTTCTATTTGGAATTTGGAAAAACTTTCTTCTGCAAAGTTGTAGAGAATTGAATTTCCTATAAAAACTCATGAGATTCGAATTTTCCGATGAAAGGGCTATTTATTATGAATTATTGAAGTTCAAGCTCAAAAATAATTGATTTTTGGGAGTTTAAATTATTTTTGTTAAGAAAAACGTTTTTGTATTTTTTGGACATCATTAACATGTGTGGCTGGTGTTTTGACCAAAAGGTGGGCTAAGGAAAATTTGTATAATTATATTAATATTATATTAAATTTTCGCTTTTGTTCTAAGCATTTTCCTATAAATAGGGTGCTTAGGTTAGAATTGAAAATCACACCGTAAACTCAAGTTTTCTCTATTTCTCTCTCGATATTTTGAGCGTATTCTTGTGAGTATTTTGAGTATACTTTGAGTATTGATATACGGTGCAAGTTCATTCAAATAATTCCAAATCTAAGTATCGCTCTCGAGGTAAGGGATATTATTTTTTCAGTAATGATATTATTTCTTCAATGTCATTATAATTTGAAATGTTGATCTGAAGTTTTATCAAATTTGGAACTTTTTCATGCTCTGGGTTACTATTCATGGGTTACTATTCATGAGTTACTATTCACGAGTTACTATTTACGAAGTTACTATTCACGAGTTCTATTCACGAGTACTATTCATGAAGCGTGAAGATGTTTTTGTGGAATTTCTATCTTTTGGTGTGAGTTACTATTCACATATCTGTGACTATTCACGATACTGACCTTTATTCACGATACTCGGACTATTCAATTTAAAAATAAAATTTCTTCTTTTGTCCAAAATATCTATTCTCGATACTAGCTCCGATTGTATCCATGTTTTGATCATTCTTGAATTTTACACCACTATGATTATTTTTGAGGTATTTTGGACGTGATAAAACCAAGTACGAAATCCTTAATCCTTAATCCTTGTCATTTTGTTTCAATTTGGATTCGCTTTTTAAAAAAATATTTTTCATCATCCTTAGTCTTAAATGATGATATTATGGAATATCTTTGGCTTTGTAGTGCAAAGATGAATGATTTCTTAAGAATATCTTTGGCCCGTAGTGCAAAGATGAATGATTTCTAAAGAATATCTTTGGCCTCAGAGTGCAAAGATGAAATGATGTTTAAATGAATATGACCAATCGATGAATATCTTTGGCTCCAGTAGTGCAAAGATGAATATTTGATTCCGATGTATATCGATTGATGTTACAGGATAAAAGATAGACGATGAACTTTTAAATTCATACATAGAAGATAGTAGTTTGCATTCTCTACTTAACTCTTTTAATGAATTATTATTTCATCATGCGAGTATTGATTTAAAATTTGTTGTCTATCAGATTCTATTAGATTTTTCCCCGTTGAAGACTAACGATAATTTGTTGTATATTATCCTAGTCATAATATTCTTTCTTGAGCTAGTTGAGCTCACCCTTTTCCTTTTGGTTCCATTTTTCTCGGGAGGCTAGAATATATATGCAAGTGCTTTAGTGGGGTATGGAATGATGGTTTTAGAAAGGATTGCTTAGTAGTCCTCACCATTTTTGTAAAATAATGTATCAATAAAGGTGATGAGGATTTATTTGAGTATAGATATTGTCTGTAAGATAATATTTGTATTCAAACTCACGCCACCGTTGTAATAATAAAGTTGTAGTTGTTTACATATCATGATTTACAACTCGTATTGTGTGATGTATACCTATTTTGGGGGCGTCACAATTGGTATCGAGCTTAGGGATATGATCTCCATGAGATCGGGGAATAGAACTAGAGGGAGAGACGAGTAAATCCTTCGCTAAAGGTGTGTCTACCTAAGCTTATTTGTTAGTTGGTCAAGATATATAGGGATATTATGTGATATATTGATTTCCTTAATTAACCCTTGTTTTATGACAAGATTTTGAGAATGTCGATTGAGAATATTAACAAAGGGAGTAAATGAGACCGTGGAGATGCCTGTGATTTACCAACGAGGAGAACGTGCAACAGTCGGCAATGTACCTCCCATGAACAACACCCATGGAGCAGATGATGAACGAGGGGATGTTTAGAAGTTTTTCAGCGCTTCATGCAAAATCGATTTAGGAGACTCGTGTTCAAAATACGAGGAGGAAATGATAAGAATTCACGGGTTGTCACAACAGCGCTTCAAAGAGTTGGGACCACCGTAATTCAAGGGAAAGCCGATCCGATCATGGCGGAAACATGGGTTAAGCAAATTACCAAGATATTCGATGTCTTGGGATGTACGGAGGAACGAGAGGTTCCATTCGCCACCTTTATGTTCCGTGCGGGCGAGGCGGATCATCGGTGGGAGTCTCGTGAAGCGTACCCATCCAACATTTTCAAAGATGTCGTGGGAGACATTTCAGAATTATTTAATGACAAATACTTTCCGAAAGTGTTCGTCTATACGAAGGAAGTGGAGTTCATCGATTGAACAAAACAACATGACGGTTGTCTCGAAGACGAGGCAAAGTTTGCGAGTTATCCGTGTTTGCACCTCATTTGGTGGAGAATGAGGAACGATTATGACGCGGATGTTTCTTAGAGGTTTGAAACCCGGATATACGCCAAGATATCTCATTTCTCATAAACTTTCTCTATTCGGATGTTGTAAACAGGGCTCAATTATTAGAGCGAGATAACGAGTACGGTCAACTAAGGGACCACAACCGAGGATCGTGACGTAGATAGCGATCCAATGAATAATGATAACTGCGGAGAAAAGAAATGATTTTATTGTAAATGGTAACCACTCTGGTGGTAATCATGGCCATGAAAAAATGAAGAAGCGAGTCGGGAGGAGATTTTAAAAAGAGGAGATTTAACAACGACCATATGAAGACGCGGTCTTAAGAAGAATCGGTTCTATGGGAGAAACGACCACCCATTACATATGCTACAAATGCGAAAAGAGGGACATATCGGTCCAAACGCCCTACAACAGCTCAAGGTATGCTATAGTTGTGGAAAGGAAGGACATATCGCTTTCGAGATTATGCATAGCGAAACCCTAGTTCAATGAGGACGGTGACTCAAAAGATCGTCCCTGAAAAAGTCAAAGTCAACGATTCCGGAAGAGCGTTTGTTGTGGATCGGGTCATAATGCGAGGAACCCAAACGAGGTGATCACGGTAAGCTATTTATAAATTCTTGCGAAGTTTATACCTTACTTGATCTGGGGTCTACCCATTCATTTATCTCTCTGCATGTGCTCAACGCTTAAACTCGACTCCTGAGAAATTAGACTTTGACCTATCTGTGGAAACTCCGTTAGGAGAAACTTTCATCACATCCAATCGCTTTATAAATCTTGTTTGATTCAAGTTGGCACCATTACCTTACCTGTTGACCTTATCTCTTTAAAGATACTTGCTTTTGATGTGATTTTAGGGATTGATTGGTTAACTACTCATCATGCCAAAATTGATTGTTTTCGTAAGGTTGTTAGTTTTCATATTCCTAAACAACCCGTTGTACAATTCAAGCAACTAAACCATTAAAATCGATCACTATCATATCTAATCATAAAGCTATTCGCTTATTAAAAACGGATGTCAAGCTTTCCTAGCCCATGTTATGGATTTGAATAAAGACACGCCAAATTTGAATAATATTCCCGTTGTTATTGACTTTCCCGACGTATTTCTGAAGAACTTCCTGGCCTACCCCGTAGCGTGAAGTTGAATTCTTTATTGATCTTGAACTCAGTACAAAGCCCATTTCTAAAACCCCATATCGAATGGCTCCTATTGAACTTCGTGAGTTAAAGGTCCAACTACGGAAATTGTTGGACATCGGTTTCATTCGCCCTAAAGACATCTCCTCGGGGTGCTCTGTTTTATTCGTAAAGAAGAAAGACGGGGAGTATGCGACTTTCAGATTGACTATCTGGAATCGAAACCATGTCACCATCAAGAATAGTATCCTCACCTCGTATTGATGACTTGTTTGACCACCAGCAAGAGGGCACAATTCTTTTCAAAAATCGATCTTCGCTTCGGATATCATCAATTTGAAGATTAAAATCGAGGATATTCCAAAGACGCCTTCGTAACTTCGGTATGGGCATTATGAATTCTTAGTCATGTCTTTCGGACTAACTAATGCTCCTGCGGCTTTCATGGATATGATGAACCGAGTATTCAAGGAATATTTGGATCAATTCGTTGTTGTCTTTATTGATGACATCCTCATATATTCCAAAAGCCGAAAGATCATGAACACCATTTGAAGTCGGTACTCAGAAAAAGGCTTCGTGAAAACCAACTATATGCCAAATTGAAGAAATGTGAGTTCATGTCTTGAGGAAGTAGCATTCCTTGGGCACGTGGTGTCGAAACATGGAGTATCTGCTGATCCCACGAAGATTGAAGCAATACAAAGTTGGGAGCAACCAAGTCGGTGATGTAAGACGTAGTTTTTTGGGCTTATTGGGTTATTATCGGAGATTCGTGGAAGGTTTTCTCGAATCGCTACTCCATTAACTCAAATTAACTCGGAAGGATACAAAATTCGTTTGGAGCGAAGAATGCGAGAAAAGTTTCCAAGAGCTTAAGAGGAGACTTATTTCGCAAGACTGTTCTAACAATACCATCCGGTTCGGATGGATTTGTTATCTACAAATGATGCTTCGTGCAAAGGGTTAGGATGTGTTCTCATGCAACGTGGGAAAGTCATAGCCTATGCCTCGCGACAACTTAAAGAGTATGAGAGGAATTATCCTACTCATGATCTAGAGTTAGCAGCAATCGTTTCGCTACTTAAAAATATGGAGGCACTATCTATATGGGGAGAAAGTGGAGATATATTCGCACCATAAAAGCCTTAAATATTTCTTCACTCAAAGAAGAACTCAACACGCGGCGGCATGACGTTGTTGCTCGAGCTATTGAAAGACTACACTATTCAATACCATCCCGGTAAAGCGAAACGTGGTAGTGGTACGCATTGAGTAGAAGATCATATGTGGGAACGAGGTGCGATGATGTCAAGTATACGATAGAGCCAACTTTAATAGAAAAAGTTAAGGTTGCTTTCGAGCCACCGAATCTTAACCCGATGCGTATGAAGAAAGAAAGTACAAGAAGGAGCTATTCCGGGCGAGAATTGATGAAGAAGGAATACTTGAGTCCACTCTAGACTTTGTGTTCCTAACGACTCGATTTGAAGTACAAGATTATGAGGAGGCACACAATACGCCATTTGCAATCCATCCTGGAAGTACTAAAATGTATCGTGATCTTCACATACATTTTGGTGGAACAATATGAAGAGAGAGATTGCAAAGTTTATCTCGATGTGTTTAACTTGCCAAATGCAGTAAAGGCGGAGCATCTTGTACCTAAGGGTCCGTTAAACCACTTGAGATTTCGAATGGAAGTGGGAACACATTACTATGGATTTCAAGTTCTGGGTCTTCCTACTTCGCTTCTCAAGGCATCAATGCTATTTGGGTTATTGTTGATAGATTAACCAAGTCTCGCTTTCATTTCTTGCCGACACGGAGACTTATTCCTCGAACGCCTTGCTTTAGTATATGACGTGAATGAGATTGTGAGGTTGCATGGCATGCCCAGATCCATAGTTTCGGATCGTGACCCAAGATTCACTTCAAGATTTTGGGTTAGCTTGCAAAAAGCTATGGGCACGGATTTTGCGATTTAGTTCGCATACCATCATCCCCAAACAGACGACAATCGAGAGAGGACTATTCAAGCTCTTGAAGATTTATTAAGACTCGTGTCCTGAGACTTCAAGGGTAGTTGGGATAAGTATTTACCATTGGTGGAATTCTCCTACAACAACAGCTTATCGTGCAAGTATAGGTGTGGCTCCATTCAAGCATTATATGGACGAAAAATGTCGTTCTCCAATATGTTGGGATGAGGTGGGTGAAGCAACATTGTTGGGACCCGAAGTTAAGACGATATGACTACCGAAAAGATCCAAATGATTCGACAAACGATACAAAGCGGCACAAGATCGACAAAAGAGTTATGCGGATCTTCATCGAAAGGACGTGGAATTTAATGTGGGGATCATGTATTGTTGCGAGTTGCTCCATGGAAGGGAGTTACAAGATTTGGGAAGAGAGGAAAGCTCAATCCACGATTTATTGGTCCATTTCAAATTCTTGACCGAGTAGGAAATGTAGCCTATAGACTTGCGTTACCTCCGAGTATGTCTCGTGTTCATAATGTGTTTCATATATCATATCAGAATAAATATGTGAAAGACCGAACCACGTTATTGAGTTAGAACCTGGACGAGATAGCCAAGACTTAACGACGAGGAGGTACCGCCAAGATCTTGGATAGGAAGGAGCATGTCCTACGCCAAGAAAGGTCATACCACAAGTTAAAGTTTTGTGGAGGAATCATGCTATAGAGGAAATGACCGAATTGGAAAGCGGAAATGAAAGCGAGGTATCCTCACCTTTTCAAACACTGTGTATCGTAAGTCAATTTCGAGGACGAAATTTCATAAGGAGGGAGGTTGTAAGACCTCAAATTTTTAAATAAAAAGAAATTTCCTTTATTTATTATTTTGAAATAGTAAGGGTTGATTTGATTAATGTGGATAGTTAAGGGTTAAATACGCAAATATTTCAAAATAAGCAGTGGTTATAAAATATTCATTATCATTTGGGAATATTCGTTTGGTCGTGGAATATTCGTTTGGTCGTGGAATATTCAATGACGGCCGGAATATTCGTATTTATCTAGCAAATGCATGTGTGGGCCCCCATAACTAAAAGTGATTGGATGAAGAAAACGACAAATATAAGTTGTTTTTAAATAACTACAGTAGTTGTTACCGTTAATCTTGTTGGAATACCCGGTGGTTAAAACACACTAATCTGGCGTTGTTGACAAAAGAAGACACCAGTATTGCACCAATTATTGATTCTTACGTGAAAGGCACTACTCAATAATGGTTACGATAATTATCGCTTAAAGATTTTATTGAGTTAATAATTGCGCATTGATATTTTATATTCATTGTTGTTTCAATAATTGTCATTACACAATTTTTCATTATCGAAGCAATAATTCATATTATCCTAATAATATTATTAGATAACATTATGGGCAATGTCTAGAAAGTTACGTCTAAGAGAGAGGTTGGTCATCTAATTGCGGCAAGAAGAAGAAATTCTTATTGAAAGCCCCTTCCTGGAACCTGCTCGGTTGTCAATATTGTGATTCTCGTAATATTATTTGTGAATAATTAATTATTAATTTATATGATGAGGAAAATATTGATTTTATGTGGATATAGATGGAGAAAATTTTAAAATGACAATTGTTGAAAATTAATATTTTATCTTTTTCTCGATAAAATAATTCATTTAAATATATTATTTTAATAATATATTAACTTGAGTTATATTTTACAATGAATGTGGGATATATGAGTATATGAGGAGGAAGAGTATTTTTGTGGCATTAAATGTTTAACACATGTTTTGTGTGTTGGTGGACATAATTATTAATCAAATTTGATTATAGCTTGTAAAATCACCCGTTTGTGGATTTCGGTCAATTTCTATTTGGAATTTAGAAAACTTTCTTCTGCAAAGTTGTAGAGAATTGAATTTCCTATAAAAACTCATGAGATTCAAATTTTCTGATGAAAGGGCTATTTATTATGAATTATTGAAGTTCAAGCTCAAATAATTGATTTTTGGGAGTTTAAATTATTTTTTGTTAAGAAAAACGTTTTTGTATTTTTTTTGACATCATTAACATGTGTGGCTGGTGTTTTGACCAAAAGGTGGGCTAAGGAAAATTTGTATAATTATATTAATATTATATTAAATTTTACGCTTTGGTGTTCTAGCATTTTCCTATAAATAGGTCTTAGGTTAGAATTGAAAATCACACCGTAAACCCAAGTTTCTCTCTATTTCTCTCGATATTTTGAGCGTATTCTTGTGAGTATTTTGAGTATACTTTGAGTATTGATATACGGTGCAAGTTCATTCAAATGCGTTATTCCAATCGAAATCTTGCTTCTCTTGAGGTAAGGATATTATTTTTTTCAGTAATGATATTATTTCTTCAATATCATTATCTTTGAAATGTTGATCTGAAGTTTTATCAAATTTGGAACTTTTTCATGTCTAAGGTTACTATTCATGGGTTACTATTCATGAGTTACTATTCACGAGTTACTATTCACGAAGTTCTTATTCACGAAAGTGCTATTCAATGAAGCGTGAAGATGTTTTGTGGAATTTCTATCTTTTGGTGTCTGAGTTACTTATTCACATATACGGCCCTATTCACGTATACTGACTATTCACGATAATCAAGACTTTATTCAATTAAAAAATAAAATTTCTTCTTTTGTCCAAAATATCTATTCGGATACTAGCTCGATTGTATCCATGTTTTGATCATTCTTGAATTTTACACCACTATGATTATTTTTGAGGTATTTTTGGACGTGGATAAAACCAAGTACTGAATCCTTAATCCTTAATCCTTGTCATTTTGTTTCACCGGATTCGCTTCTTTAAAAAATATTTTCATCATCCTCGGTCTTAAATGATGATATTATGGAATATCTTTGGCCCAGTAGTGCAAAGATGAATGATTTCTTAAGAATATCTTTGGCTTTGTAGTGCAAAGATGAATGATTTCTGAAGAATATCTTTGGCTGTAGTGCAGAGATGAACAGTGTTTAAATGAACATGACCCGGTCGATGAATATCTTTGGCCATGGTGCAAAGATGAATATTTGATTCCGTATGTATATTGATTGATGTTACAGGGGATAAAAGATGAGACGATGAACTTTTAAATTCATACATGAAGATAGTAGTTTGCATTCTCTACTTAACTCTTCTAATGAATTATTATTTTCATTGCATGAGTATTGATTTAAAATTTGTTGTCTATTGTATTCTATTAGATTTTTTCCTGTTGAAGACTAACGATAATTTGTTGTATATTATCCTAGTCATAATATTCTTTATTGAGCTAGTTGAGCTCACCCTTTTCCTTTTTGTTCCATTTTTTTGTGGAGGCGAGAATATAAGCGAGTACTGTAGTCTGAGTATGGAATGATGGTTTTAGAAAGGATTGCTTAGTAGTCCTCACCATTTTTGTAAAATAATGTATCAATAAAGGTGATGAGGATTTATTTGAGTATAGATATTATCTGAAGATAATATTTGTATTCAAACTCACAGCTTTCTTGTTGTAATAATAAAGTTGTAGTTGTTTACATGCCATGTATTGACAACTCGGAATAGGTGATGTATACCTATTTTGGGGGCGTCATGATTCTTATAAATACATAACCAATGAAAATACAACCCACCGCCTGGACCTATTTTCATTTTCTTTGGCAATGGAGCCAAAACTTTTGCAAGACACCCCAACACTTTTAAGTAGTTATAGGAAGGTTTCCTTCCTTTCCATAACTCATGTGGTGTCTTGTCTAATTTCTTACGAGGCACCTTATTTAAAAGGTAATTAGCTGATAAGACAGCTTCCCCCCACATGTTTTGTGGCAACCCAGAACTGTTTAACATCGCATTCATCATCCCTTTCAGAGTACGATTCTTGCGTTCCGCTACCCCATTAGATTGAGGGGAGTAAGGTGGTGTAACCTCATGAATAATACCATGTTGGGAGCAGAACTTACCAAATAGTTCAACGTATTCACCACCACGATCACTCCTTACCACCTTAATTTTCTTATTAAGTTGGTTTTCAACTTCCTGCTTATAAAGAACAAATTTCTCTAAAGCTTCATCTTTGCTTTTAAGCAAATATACATAGCAATATTTTGTACAATCATCAATGAAAGTGATAAAAAATTTATTACCCCCCTTGTTTGTATAAATTTTAAATCGCATACATCACTATGTATCAGATCAAGTGGTTCTGTATTTCTTTCAACTGTATGAAATGAAGATCTTGTTAATTTTGATTCAACACAAATTTCACATTTATGTTTATGATCAATTTGGAATGTTGGAATATGTTGTAAATTAATTAACCAACGTAGGGTATCATAATTTACATGTCTAAGTCTATCAAGCCATAAATTAAGTGACTCAATGATATAAGCAGAAGAAGTATTATTTTATTATTAATCGTTGCATTGGACTTATTAGAGATGGCATTAATTTTCCATATGCCATTACAAACATACCCCTTTCCCACATACATTGCCCCTTTTGACAAAATAAACTTGTCTAATTCAAATACCATCCTAAAACTATGAGTGTTTAGGAGGCTACCAGATACAAGATTCTTCTTAATTTCAGGAACATACAGAACATTCTTCAGAGTCACTTCTTTTCCCGAAGTCATCTTCAGAATTACAGTACCACTTCCCTTGATCTTGGAAGTTGCAGCATTGCCCATGTAAAGCTTCTCCCCATTCTTGTTGGGAACCAGTTCATCAAAGGAATCTTTGTCACAGCAGACATGACGTGTGGCACTGGTATCCAGCCACCATTCCCTTAGATTTGATTCAAACGAGGTTGACTTCAGAAATCACAACACATAAGTTGATGTCAGACACATCCCTAGCAATTTCTTCCACAACATGTGCTTCATTAGGCTTCAACTTTCTAGGCAGCCTACATTCAGAGGATTTGTGCTCCGCCTTGTTGCAATTGTAGCATTTTCCATTGAATTTTGGTTTCTTGAAAATGCCACCCTTAGGACCCGGTTTGGACCCAGATTGAGGCTTTTTGCCTCTCTTGAGTCTTTATTGACCTCCACCACATTCACCCCTAGCCTCGATCAAGGGCAACGTTGAGAATTTCTTCTTCTCCGAGCCTTTGTTGTCTTCCTCAATCTGAAGTCTAACAATTAGCTCTTCAGTTGTCATCTCCTTTCGCTTATGCTTGAGGTAATTTTTGAAGTCTTTCCAACCAGGTGGTAACTTTTCAATAATACAAGTCACTTGGAAAGTTTCACTAATTACCATACGTTCAGCATGAATCCCATGGATAATCAGCTGGAGTTCTTGAACTTGATTCATAACAGTTTTGGAATCAACCATTTGGAAATTCAGGAATTGGCTCACTAATAATTTCTTAGTGCCAGCATCCTCTGATCTGTTTCGATCCAAGGATTCTCAAAGTTCCTTTGTCGTTGTCTTAATACTGTATACACTATTAAGTGCATCAGTTAGACCGTTCAAAATGTAATTACGGCAAAAGAAATCAGATTATTTCCATGCCTCAATTGCATTGTAGGCGGTGACATTATCCACCTCATCATCTCTGATAACAAGAGGATCATCCTTCAAGCAATTAGCCAAATTCAGCATAGTAAGGTAAAACAGCATCTTCTGTTGCCATGTCTTAAAATTCGCACCAGTGATTTTTTCTGGCTTTTCGCTGTAACTGACAGGTATGGTTTGGCGAGGAGCCGCAATATGGAAACCAGACCCGTATATAGGATAGGACCAGAACCAATGTTCTGTGAACCAGATATGTTCTGTCCATCGGTGCCATTCTGTGAACCAGAACCGGGATTGTTCTGTGGACCAGTTGAAACAATTTTATTCTCAGGAATATTCATTCTGAAAATACAAAAAGACCAAGTTAGTCTCAAAACAAAAAAACAACAAACAAATTGTTTTGAATAGGAAACATATTCTTATTTAATTATCCAAGAACGGTTCAAGTGAGTATTGACCAAGAACAATCCAAATAAGAAAACCAAGTCAAGGTGTTCCAAAGCAAAGGTATAATTTGCAACTTAATAAAAGATTAAACAAAACCAAAAAAAATGTCTTAAGATTGTTCGTCTCGTTAGTAATAATCTTTTTTTTCGAAAACAGAAATACAATAAAATTCAAAAAATAATTCTATATTGATATTAAAGTAAAACACATAAAAAAAATTAACCTTAATACAATGGACGTTGAACAGACTAGAAGATTGCAGCTTTGAGGACTGTAAGAACAGTTTCCTTAAGACAATATTTGGTCGTGGCAGGATAAATTGTCTCCCAGGATACAACAATGCTCTGAAGCAAATTACTCGACCGTGTGTAGGAAGATTATCACCGAGCAGGAAGGAAGAACAAATAAGAAGGTCTAAAATATTTTTTCCCCACTCTTTCCCATTTTTCTTACTGGGAGAAGGATAATATAATATCAAGAGTTCAGTTCGAAACGGCCATATATCCAGCAAGGAATTAATCATTAGTAAATGGAATTAATTCCATCATTGATGTCCATTAAGCCTTCATAAAGCCAGCCATCAATTTCTCATTCATATTCCATCCGTTTCTCAACAAGTGTTGGTTACATGCCATAAGTTATAATTGTTTGAAATCGCTACAATAACAAAACCTGGAGCGGTTAGTGGAAGTTTTTTCTTCTGATTTTGGAAAGTTGTAACTTATCAAATAACACATATTCAAACACTATAAATAAAGGGCACATGTAGTATTCCAGAAAATATATTGGAAGTATTCATTTCCTTATTCTTTTTTCTTCTTCTTCAGATCTTCTAACTTATTGTATTACTGCAGAATATAATACTTAGTAAACAACAATCCAGAAATTCATAGAGTTGTCTGTAGGATATTCTTCAATAGTGCAAATTGAAGAATATCACGGACTTCAATTGTATCTTAGAGGAAATTCATTGGAACCATTTTGGATCAATTAGTGGAGCGAATTAAGCATGGATAGCGACCTAGTCGCGCCTTGAAGTCATTTTATCTATCATTTCGAGTTCTATTACTCATAAAATTATTTTATCCAACAATCTTAAGGCTTAACTATTTGCGTATTCATTTCAATGGCTTCAACACTTTCATCCTTAAGGGATATTGCTATAGATTTCAGCTATTTAGAGCGCTTTAATGGATGAAATTTTTATCATTGGCAGAAAAAGATGTTTTTCTTATTAACATCTTTAAAGGTCTATTATGTCTATCACCACACCGAGGACGGATATCACAAACAAAGAACCACTGGCCTGAACTCGTGGAAGGCAAAAATGGGATCAAGATGATGATATATGTCGAGGGCACATATTAAATGTAATGTTCAATACCCTTTTTGATGCATACCACAATGTGCCGACTACTAAAGAGTTATGGACACAACTGCAGGAGAAATACATGAAGGAGGACGCAACAAGTAAGAGATTTATTGTTTCCAAATTTAATAATTATAGAATGGTTGACTCTCGTATTGTTATGGATCAGTTTAGTGAAAATAAAAACTATTCTTGATCAATACACTCAACACAAGTTACACATGAATGAGGAAATAATAGTCACATCTATTGTAGACAAATTACCACCCACTTGGAAAAATTTCAGGAATAATCTCAAAAAAAAAAAAAGAGCCTTAGTGTAAGACCCCGAAATTTTTTAAATAAAAAGGAATTTCCTTTATTTATTATTTTGAAATAGTAAGGGTTGATTTGATTAATGTGGTTAGTTATGGGTAAAATCATGAAATATTTTAAATAAGCAAGTGGTGATAAAATATTCATTATCGTTAGGGAATATTAGTTTTGGTCGTGGAATATTAAATCTTTGTCGGGAAATATTAAATGCGGCCGGCCATGATCTTTTATGGGCCCCATAATGAAGCGATTGGATGAAGAAAGCGACAAATATAAGTTGTTTATAAATAACGGCGTAGTTATTCTGAATTATCTTGTTGGAATACCCGGTGGTTAAAACACACTAATACGCGTTGTTGAGCATGAGCACGGTATTGCACCAATTATTGATTCTTACGTGAAGAAGGCACTACTCGATAATAATTCTTACGTTAATTCTTGTTCGATATTTTATTTTATTGAGTTAATAATTGCTTTGCGTTGATATTTTATATTCTTTGTTGTTTGATAATTGTCATTACACAATATTTTTCATTATCAAAGCAATAATTCATATTATCTGAATAATATTATTAGATAACATTATTGGCAATGTCTAGAAAGTTACATCTAAGGAGAGGTTTGGTCACCTAATTGCGCGCCCGATGAAGAGAAATTCTTATTGGAAAGCCCCTCTTCCTGGGAATCGCTTTGGTTGTCGATATTGTGATTCTGTAATATTATTTGTGAATAATTAATTATTGATTCATATGATAAGAAAAATATTAATTTTATGTGGATATAGATGGAGAAAATTTTTAATGTGACAATTGTTGAAAATTGAAATTTTATCTTTTTACGATAAAATAATTCATTTAAATATATTATTATATTTTAATAATATAATAATGGTGATATTTTTACAACGAATGTGGGATATATGAGTATCTGAGGAGGAAGAGTATTTTTTTGTTGTAATAAATGTTTAAAACATGTTAAACATGTCGGTGGACCCCATTTATTAGTGAAATTTGATTATAGCTTTGTAAAATCGTCTGTTTGTGGATTTGGTCAATTTCTGTTTGGAATTTGAAAAACTTTCTTACGCAAAGTTGTAGAATTGAATTTCCTATAAAAACTCACTTGATTCGAATTTTCGATAAAATGGCTATTTATTATGAATTATTGAAGTTACGAAGCTCAAAAATAATTAATTTTTGAAGTTTTAAATATTTTTTTACAAAAACGTTTTTTTTTATGTGTGAGGCATGTGTTCAATTCTTTGAATTTCAGATTCAAAGGTGTGCGTGAAGATTATATATATATATAATATTATATTAAATTTTACTTTTGGTGTTCTTACAGCAATTTCTATAAATAGGGTCTTTAGGTTAGAATTGAAAATCACACCGAGAAGCTGAAGTTTTCTCTCTATATTATCGGCGTATTCTTGTGAGTATTTTGAGTATACTTTGAGTATTGCTATCTGATGCAAGTCCAAGTCATAGCCTATATCCTGTTGTTTCGGTTTAAAGTCTTGATCTTTCGAGGTAAGGATGTTATTTTCTTCTCAAATGATATTATTTCTTCATATCATTATCTTTGAAATATTGGTTGGAACTTTTATCAAATTTGGAACTTTTTCATGTCTCGGGTTACTATTCATGAGTTACTATTCACGAGTTACTATTCATGAGTTACTATTCACGATTCTTCTTATTCACGAGTACTATTCATGAAGCGTGAAGATGTTTTTTGTGGAATTTCTATCTTTTGGTGTCGAGTTACTATTCACGATATCTACGACTATTCACGTATCTGACTATTCACCAAAAATAAAATTTCTTCTTTTTGTCCTAAAATATCTATTACGGATACTAGCTTTGATTGTATCCATGTTTTGATCATTCTTGAATTTTACACCACTATGATTATTTTTGAAGTATTTTTGAGGTGGATAAAACAAAGTCTGAATCCTTAATCCTTAATCCTTGTCATTTTGTTTCACCGGATTCGTTTCTTTAAAAATATTTTTCATCATCTTCGATCTTAAATGATGATATTATGGAATATCTTTGGCTTTGTGGTGCAAGATGAATGATTTCTGAAGAATATCTTTGGCACTGTAGTGCAAAGATGAGCAGTGTTTAAATGAACATGACCAATGAAGAATATCTTTGGCTGTAGTGCAAAGATGAGCAGTGTTTAGATGAACATGATCAATGATGAATATCTTTGGCTGTAGTGCAAAGATGAATATGTGATTCGGATATATATTGATTGATGTTACGAGGGATAAAAGATAGATGATGAACTTTTAAATTCATACATGGAAGATAGTAGTTTGCATTCTCTACTTAACTCTTCTAATGAATTATTATTTCATTGCGAATATTGATTTAAAATTTGTTGTCTATTGTATTCTATTAGATTTTTCCTGTTGAAGACTAACGATAATTTGTTGTATATTATCTTAGTCATAATATTCTTTCTTGAGCTAGTTGAGCTCACCCTTTTCCTTTTGTTCCATTTTTCTCGGGGAGGCGAGAATATAGCGAGTGCAGTCGGGGTATGGAATGAAGGTTCTAGAGAGAGTTGTTTAGTAGTCCTCACCATTTTTGTAAAATAATGTATCAATAAATGTGATGAGGATTTATTTGAGTATAGATATTGTATGCAGAAGATAATATTTGTATTTAAACTCACAGCTTTCTTGTTGTAATAATAAAGTTGTAGTTGTTTACGCATCATGTATTGACAACTCGGAATGGGTGATGTATACCTATTTTGGGGGCGTCATGGTTAGTATCGAGCTTAGGGATATGATCTCTCGGCGGAGATCGGGGAATAGAACTAGGAGGGAGAGACGAGTAAATCCTTCGCTAGTGTGTCCTACCTAAGCTTATTTGTTAGTTGGTCGATTATATAGGGATATTATGTGATATATTGATTTCCTTAATTAACCCTTGTTTTATGATGATGTTGAGAATGTCGATGAGAATATTAACAATGGAAATGAGGCCCGGAGACGCTTGTACTCACCAACGAGGAGAGCGTCTGCACAGTGGCAATGTTCCTCCATGTGAACAACACCATTGAAGCGAGATGATGAGCGAGGGGATGTTTAGAAGTTTTTTGCGGTTTATGCAAAATCGAGACGAGGAGACTTCGTGTTCAAAATACAGGAGGAAATGATAGCAATTCACGGGTTGTCACAACCCAAGCGATTCGAAGAGTTGGGACCACCCAGAATTTAAGGGAAAGCGGATCCGATCATGGCGGAAACATGGGTCAAACAAATTACCAAGATATTCGATGTCTTGGGATGCGGAGGAACAGAAGGTTCCATTCGCCACCTTTATGTTAAAGTGGCGAAGGCGGACTCTTGGTGGGAGTCTGTGAAGCGTACCCATCCGTACCTTTTCGGCATGTCTTGGGAGACGTTTTAGAAGCTATTTAATGACAAATACTTTCACGAAAGTGTTAAATCGTATGAAGGAAGTGGAGTTTATTAGATAGAACGTAACAACATGGCGGTGTCTCGATGCGAGGCAAAGTTTGCGAGTTATCGAGTTTGCACCTCATTTGGTGGAGAATGAGGAGCGTGTATGCGGATGATGTTTCTTAGAGGTTTGAAACCCGGCATACGTCGATATCTCATTTCTCATAAATTTTCTCTTTATTCGGATGTTGTAAAATGGCTCAATTATTAGAAGCGAGATAACGAGTACGGTCAACCCGAGGACCACAACCAGGATCTTACCATAGATAGAAGTCAGCGAATAATGATAACCAAATGGAGAAAAGCAATGACGGACAAAAATGGTAACCACTACGGTGGTAATCATCATGCCCGTGAAAATTGAAGAAGCGAGTCGGGAGGAGATTTTAAAAAGAGGAGATTTAACAACGACCATGTGAAGGCGACGGTCTTACGTGACAAGCGGTTCTAAGGGAGTAGAACGACCACCGTATCTATGCTATAAATGCGGAAAGAGGGACATATCACCAAACTGCCCACAACAGATTCAAGGTATGCTATAATTGTGGAAAGGAAAGACATATCGCTTTCGAGATTATGCGGTGAAAAACCTAGTTCGGCGGGGGCGGTGACTCAAAAGTATCCCGGAAAAAGTCAAAGTCAACGATTAGGGAAGAGCGTTTGTTGTGGATTGGTCATAATCACGAGAACCCAAACGAGGTTATCACGGGTAAGCTATTTATAAATTCTTGTGAAGTTTATACCTTACTTGATCTGGGGTGCTTCCCATTCATTTATCTCTCCTGCGTGCATGTGCTCAACGTTTAAACTTGACTCCGGAGAAATTAGACTTTGACCTATCTGTAGAAACTCAGTTAGGAGAAACTTTCATCACATCCACTGTTTATAAATCTTGTTTGATTCAAGTTGGCACCATTACCTTAGCTGTTGACCTTATCTCTTTAAAGATACTTGCTTTTGATGTGATTTTAGGGATTGATTGGTTAACTACTCATCATGCCAAAATTGATTGTTTTCGTAAGGTTGTTAGTTTTCATATTCCTAACCAACTTTGTTATGCAATTCAAGCAACTAAACCATTAAAATCAATCACTATCATATCTAATCATAAAGCTATTCGTTTATTGAAAAGCGGATGTCAAGCTTTCTTAGCCCATGTTATGGATTTGAATAAAGACACGTCAAATTTGAATAATATTCTGTTGTTATTGACTTTCCCGACGTATTTCTGAAGAACTTCCGATCTACCCCGAGCGTGAAGTTGAATTCTTTATTGATCTTGAACTGATACAAAGCCCATTTCTAAAATCCCATGTCGAATGGCTCTATTGAACTTGGGAGTTAAAGGTCCAACTACTGAAATTGTTGGACATCGGTTTCATTAAATCCTAGTACATCTCCTTGGGGTGCTCTGTTTTATTTGTAAAGAAGAAAGAGACGGGAGTATGCGACTTTGTATTGACTATCGGAATTGAACCATGTCACCATCAAGAATAGGTATCATCTACCTCGTATTGATGACTTGTTTGACCAGATTCTGAGGGGCACAATTCTTTTCAAAAATCGATCTTAGTTTACGGATATCATCAAATTTGAAGATTAGAATGAGGATATTCCAAAGACTACCTTGAGAACTTCGGTATGGGCATTATGAATTCTTAGTCATGTCTTTCGGACTAACTAATGCTCCTACTGACTTTCATGGATATGATGAACCGAGTATTCAAGGAATATTTGGATCGATTCATTGTTGTCTTTATTGATGACATCCTTATATATTCCAAAAGTCGTGAAGATCATGAAGCAACATTTGAAGCGCTGGTACTCGAAAGGCTTCGTGAAAACAAACTATATGCCAAATTGAAGAAATGCGAGTTACGGCGAGGAAGTAGCATTCCTTGGGCACGCGTGGTGTCGAAACATGGAGTATCTGTTGATCCGCGAAGATTGAAGCAATACAAAGTTAGAGCAACCAAGTCGGTGATCAAGAAGTACGTAGTTTTTGGGCTTAAATTTGGTTATTATCGGAGATTAGTGGAAGGGTTTTCTCGAATCGCTACTCCATTAACTTCGGCTAACTTCGAAAAGGATCTGAAAATTCGTTTGGAACGAAGAATCGAGAAGAGTTTCCAAGAGCTTAAGAGGAGACTTATTTGGCTGTTTCTAACAATACCATCTGGTTCGGATGGATTTGTTATCTATAATGATGCTTGAGCAAAGGGTTAGGATGTGTTCTCATGCAACGTGGGAAAGTCATAGCTTATGCCTCATGACAACTTAAAGAGTATGAGAGGAATTATCCTACTCATGATCTAGAGTTAGCGGCCGATCGTTTTCATGCTAAAGATATGGAGGCACTATCTATATATGGGAGAAAGTGGAGATATATTCGGACCATAAAAGCCTTAAATATTTCTTCACTCAAAAGAACTCAACATCTTGGCGGTGACGTTGGCTCGAGCTATTGAAAGACTACGACCACACTATTCATACCATTCGGTAAAAGCGAGCGTGGTAGGTGACGCGTTGAGTAGAAGATCATATCTTGGGAATGAGTGCGATGATGTCAAGTATCTGGCGTAGAGCCGACTTTAATAGAAAAGTTAAGGTTGCTCAAGAGCCCTTGGGCGGAGTGATGCGTATGAAGAAGAAAGTACAAGAAGGAGCTATTTTGAGCGAGAATTGATGAAGAAGGGATACTTGAGTCCACTCTAGACTTTGTGTCCCTAACGACTACTACGATTTGAAGTACAAGATTATGATGGAGGCACACATACACCATTTGCAATCCATCCTGGAAGTACTAAAATGTATCGTGATCTTGACATACATTTTGGTGGAACAATATGAAGAGAGATTGCAAAGTTTATCTCGATGTGTTTAACTTGCTCACGTGTAAAGGCGGAGCATCTAGTACCTAAGAATCCGTTGCAACCACTTGAGATTCCGAAATGGAAGTGGGAACATATTACCATGGATTTCGTTCACGGGTCTTCCTACGGTTTCTCAAGGCATCAATGATATTTGGGTTATTGTTGATAGATTAACCAAATCTGCTCATTTCTTGCCGTCTGGAGACTTATTCACTTGAGCGTCTTCTTTGGTATGTACATGAATGAGATTGTGAGGTTGCATGGCATGCACAGATCCATAGTTTGGATCGTGACCCAAGATTCACCTCAAGATTTTGGGTTAGCTTGCAAAAAAGCTATGGGCGCAGATTTGCGATTTAGTTGACATACCATCCCCAAACAGACGAGACAATCGAGAGAGGACTATTCAAACTCTTGAAGATTTATTAAGACTACATGTGTCTTAGACTTCAAGGGCGTTTGGGATAAGTATTTACCATTGGTGGAATTCTCCTACAACAACAGTTATCGAGCAAGTATATAGGTGTAGGCTCCATTTGAAGCATTATATGGACAAAAATGTCGTTCTCCAATATGTTGGGATGAGGTGGGTGAAGTAACATTGTTGGGACCCGAGTTAAGTGCGTATGACTACCGAAAAGATCCAAATGATTCGACAACGTATACTGACGGCAAGAAGATCGACAAAAGAGTTATGCGGATCTTCATCGAAAGGGCGTGGAATTTAGTGTAGGGGATCATGTATTGTTGCGAGTTGCTCCATGGAAGGGAGTTACAAGATTTGGGAAGAGAGGAAAGCTCGATCCACGATTTATTGGTCCATTTCAAATTCTTGATCGAGTAGGAAATGTAGCCTATGACTTGCGTTACCTCCAAAGTATGTCTCGTGTTCATAATGTGTTTCACATATCATGCTTAAGTAAATATGTGAAAGACCAGAACCACGTTATAGAGTTAGAACAGGACGAGATAGCCAAGACTTAACGTATGAGGAGGTACTGTCAAGATTTTGGATAGGAAGGAGCATGTCCCTACGCCGAAAAAGGTCATACCACAAGTTAAAGTTTTGTGGAGGAATCATGCTATAGAGGAAATGACACAGGAATTGGAAAGCGGAAATGAAAGCGAGGTATCCTCACCTTTTGAAACACACCAGTGTCGTCGTCAATTTCGAGGACGAAATTTCATAAGGAGGGAGGTTGTAAGACCCCAAATTTTTAAATAAAAGGAATTTCCTTTATTTATTATTTTGAAATAGTAAGGGTTGATTTGATTAATTTGGTTAGTTATGGGTAAAATGCATAAATATTTTAAATAAGCAAGTGGTGATAAAATATTCATTATCGTTAGGGAATATTCGTTTGGTGCGTGGAATATTAAATCTTTTCGGGAATATTAAATGACGGCCAGCGATCTTTGTGGGCCCCATAACGAAAGCGATTGGATGAAGAAAGCGACAAATATAAGTTGTTTATAAATAACAGGCGTAGTTATTCTGAATATCTTTGTTGGAATACCCGGTTTAAAACACACTAATCTGCGTTGTTGAACAAGAAGCACCGCGGTATTGCACCAATTATTGATTCTTACGTGAAAGGCACTACTCAATAATTGTTACGATAATTCTTGCTCAATATTTTATTTTATTGAGTTAATAATTGCTTGCGTTGATATTTTATATTGATGTTGTTTTTGATAATTGTCATTACACAATATTTTTCATTATCGAAAGCAATAATTCATATTATCTGAATAATATTATTAGATAACATTATTGGCAATGTCTAGAAAGTTACATCTAAGGAGAGGTTTGGTCACCTAATTGCAGCGCGATGAGGAGAAATTCTTATTGGAAAGCCCCTCTTTCACTGGAGCTGCACAGTTGTCGATATTGTGATTACATAATATTATTTGTGAATAATTAATTATTGATTCATATGATAAGAAAAATATTAATTTTATGTGGATATAGATGGAGAAAATTTTTAATGTGACAATTGTTGAAAATTGAAATTTTATCTTTTTCGATAAAATAATTCATTTAAATATATTATTATATTTTAATAATATAATAATGGTGATATTTTACAACGAATGTGGGATATATGAGTATACGAGAGGAGGAAGAGTATTTTTGTTGTAATAAATGTTTAAAACATGTTAAACATGTCGGTTGGACCCCATTTATTGATTGAAATTTGATTATAACTTTGTAAAATCGCTTCGTTTGTGGATTTCTGTCAATTTACATTTGGAATTTGAAAAAACTTTCTTACGCAAAGTTGTAGAGAATTGAATTTCTTATAAAAACTCATGAGATTCAATTTTCTGATAAAATGGCTATTTATTATGAATTATTGAAGTTACGAAGCTCAAAATAATTAATTTTGAAGTTTTAAATATTTTTTTACAAAAACGTTTTTTGCATGTGTGAGGCATGTGTTCAATTGCTGAATTTCAGATTCAAAGGTGTGCGTGAAGATTATATATATACTAATATTATATTAAATTTTTACTTTTCGCTTTGGTGTTCTAAGCAATTTCCTATAAATAGGTGCTTAGGTTAGAATTGAAAATCACACGAAAACTAAAGTTTTCTCTACTATATTATCGGCGTATTCTTGTGAGTATTTTGAGTATACTTTGAGTATTGCTATACGGTGCAAGTCCAAGTCATAGCCTTATATCACGGTGTTTCAATTTAAATCTTGATCTTTCGAGTAAGAGATGTTATTTTCTTCTCGAATGATATTATTTCTTGATATCATTATCTTTGAAATATTGGTTGGAACTTTTTATCAAATTTGGAACTTTTTCATGTGGGGTTACTATTCATGAGTTACTATTCACGAGTTACTATTCATGAGTTACTATTCACGATTCTTATTCACGAGTACTATTAATGAAGCGTGAAGATGTTTTTGTGGAATTTCTATCTTTTGGTGTCAGATTTACTATTCACGTATACGGCACTATTCACGTATCTGACACTATTCATAGAAAAATAAAATTTCTTCTTTTAATCTAAAATATCTATTACGGATACTAGCTTTGATTGTATCCATGTTTTGATCATTCTTGAATTTTACACCACTATGATTATTTTTGAGGTATTTTTGAACATGGATAAAACAAAGTACGAATCCTTAATCCTTAATCCTTGTCATTTTGTTTCACTTTGGATTCGTTTCTTTAAAATATTTTTCATCATCTTCGATCTTAAATGATGATATTATGGAATATCTTTGGCACATGTAGTGCAAAGATGAATGATTTCTGAAGAATATCTTTGGCCCTCAGTAGTGCAAAGATGAGCAGTGTTTAAATGAACATGACCAGTGAAGAATATATTTTTGGCACAGTAGTGCAAAGATGAATGAGATGAACATGATCAATGATGAATATCTTTGGCTGTAGTGCAAAGATGAATATGTGATTCAGATATATATTGATTGATGTTCTGGGGATAAAGATAGATGATGAACTTTTAAATTCATACATGGAAGATAGTAGTTTGCATTCTCTACTTAACTCTTCTAATGAATTATTATTTCATTGCGAATATTGATTTAAAATTTGTTGTCTATTGTATTCTATTAGATTTTTCCTGTTGAAGACTAACGAAATTTGTTGTATATTATCTTAGTCATAATATTCTTTCTTGAAAGCTAGTTGAGCTCACCCTTTTCCTTTTTATTCCATTTTTCTCAAGAGGCGAGAATATAAGCGAAAATGCAGTGGGGTATGGAATGAAGGTTCTAGAGAGAGTTGTTTAGTAGTCCTCACCATTTTGTAAAATAATGTATCAATAAATGTGATGAGGATTTATTTGAGTATAGATATTGTCTGAAGATAATATTTGTATTTAAACTCACGATTTCTTGTTGTAATAATAAAGTTGTAGTTGTTTCTGTACCATGTATTGACAACTCAGAATGGGTGATGTATACCTATTTTGGGGGCGTAACACTTAGTCTTGAGGAGTTAGGAAATCTACGTATTGAGGACTTATGAAAAGAAAACAAGGAAAAAATGTCCAAAATTAATGTTGTGGAGGAAGATAGGGCCAACATGTCTTGGATTCTCGCAAGAGAAAGAGGACTTTGACCCAACATGACAAGGAAGTTAAGCACGACAATAAGAACAAGAAAAAGAAGATAGGTCCCTGTTTCAATTGTGGCAAATTGGGACATCTAAAGAGAGATTGTCGTTTCCTTAAGAAAAAGGACAAACAACCAGGAAATTTGGTTGTTGTTATCTCAGAGGCAAATGTGCTTGAAGATAGTAATGTTTGGTGGATAGATTCTGGTGCTACAAAGCATGTATGCAAAGACAAAAGGTTTTTCAAAACCTATGAACCAGAATCAAATGAAGTTGTCATATACACGGGAAATTCTTCTACTACCCCAGTCCAAGGAAAAGGAAATGTGCAAATAGAGTTCACGTCTGGAAAAATCCTTACTCTCACTAATGTCTATCATGTTTTTGAAATTCGGAAGAACTTGGTTTCTGGCAGCCTTCTAAACCAAAATAGGTTTAAACTTGTATTTGGGGCTGATAAATTTGTATTGTCAAAGGGAGGTGCATTTGTTGGAAAGAGTTATTTGTACGAGGGATGTTCAAACTTGATATTATTAATAAATTAAGTAATTTTGCTTATATTGTTGAGTCTTCTTCTTCACTTTGGCATAATCGTTTAGGACATGTTAATTCTAGAAGAATGCATGATATGGTAAAATTAGATTTACTTCCTAAAATTGATAATTATATGTGTGACGCCCCCAAAATAGGTATACACCACACCCATTCTGAGTCGCCAAATACATGGTACGGAAACAACTACAACTTTATTATTACAACAGTAAAACTGTGAGTTTAAATACAAATATTATCTTTTAGACAATATCTATACTCAAATAAATCCCATCACATTTATTGATACATTATTTTACAAAAATGGTGAGGACTACTAAACAACTCTCTACAGAACCTTCATTCCATACCCCGACTAGTACTTTCATTACATTACTTCCTCCTCGAGAAGAAAAATGGAACAACAAGGAAAAGGGTGAGCTCAATCTAGCCCAAGAAGAATACTATGACTAAGATAATATACAACAAATTATCATTAGTCTCCAACAGGGAAAAATCTGATAAATACAATAGACAACAAGTTTCGGATCAATATTCGCAATGAAATAATAATTCATAGAAGAGTTACGTGAGAATGAAATCTACTATAATCTATGAATTTAACAGTTCATCATCAATATTTTATCCTGTAACATCAATCAATATTCATCTCAAATCAAATATTCATCTGCACTACTGAGCCAAAGATATTCATCAATCGATTGCATGCTCATCTCAACACTGCTCATCTTTTGCACTACATAAGCCAAAGATATTCAATAATATCATCATTTAAGACCGAGGATGATGAAAAATATTTTTAAAGAACGAACCCAAAGTGAAACAAAATGACAAGGATTAAGGATTAAGGATTCAGATTTTGTTTTATCCATGTCCAACAATACCTCAAAAATAATCATAGTGGTGTAAAAATTCAAGAATGATCAAAACATGGATACAATCAAAGCTAGTATCCGTAATAGATATTTTGGACGAAAAGAAGAAATTTTATTTTTCGATGAATAGTACCAGATATCGTGAATAGTGCCGAGTATACGTGAATAAGAATCTCGACACCAAAAGATAGAAATTCCACAAAAAACATTTTCACGCTTCATGAATAGTACTCGTGAATAAACTTCGTGAATAGTAACTCATGAATAGTAACTCATGAATAGTAACCCGATACATGAAAAAGTTCCAAATTTGATAAAACTTCGATCAACATTTCAAAGATAATGATATTGAAGAAATAATATCATTACGAAAAAAATAATATCCCTTACCTCAAAGAATCGAGACTTCGGAAGGAAAGGTCTAAGTGATGTTTGAATGAAACTTGTCTTGAAGAACTCTCAAAGTATCTAAATACTCACAAAATACGCCTAATAATATAGAGAGAGAAAGAAAAAAACTTTGTTTCTCGGGTGTGATTTTCAATTCTAACTTAGCCCTCTTATTTATAGGAAAATGTTAAATCACAAGCGAGACTTGACCAACTACACGATGGCTTTACCTCGCTACTATTGCCACCCACCACATTTGAAATAAAATTCAGCACATTTTTTTCACCAACCACAAGTGGGGCCCACTCGATTCTAGAATTTTCCACCAAAATCAATTATAACCCTAATTTAGAATCGATACACCTCTTAAAATTCATAACAAATCATTCGTGCATTTTTTAACAGTTCAAAATTTGTGGACATATACTCAACTTATGTATGTATAACATACCCAAAAATTACCACAATCCAACGGTCGGATTAAAAAATTATAACCCCCGCAATATATCTCAAAACTCCTGATTTAATTTTTAATACCTCCAATCCGATAAAATACTGATAAAACACCTCAACATTTCTTCCTTCATTAATAACCACATAAATAAATCCATCATTTATATTCATATAAAATAAATATTTCCTTATCATATGAATCAATAATTAATTATTCACAAATAATATTACGTAATCACATTTATAACAACCAGTGCATTTCCCGGGAAGGGGACTTTCCAATAAGGATCTCTCTCCTTCTTGCGCCGCAATTAGGTGACCAAACCTCTCCTTGGATGAACTTTCTAGACATTGCCAATAATGTTATCTAATAATATTATTCAAATAATATGAATTATTGATCCGATAATGGGAAATCTCATGCAAAGACAATTATTGAACAACAATAATATAAAATATCAACGCAAGAATTATTGAATCAATAAAATAAAATATTGAATAAAGAATAACTCTGGAAAATTATTGAAATGTAGTGCCATCTTACGTGCGAATCAATAATTCAACAATCTGCAATACCGTGGTGTGCTCTTTTATGCAACCACGCCAGATATCAGTATTTTAACCATACGGGTCCAATGCCTTCTTAGCAGAATAACTACTCTGTAGTTATTTATAACCACCCAAACTTTGTCGTTTTCCTCATCCAATCGCTTTCCGTTATGGGGCCCACACATACGGTCATGCTACGTCATTTAATATTCCCCACAAAGATTTAAATATTCCACGACCAAACGAATATTCCCAACAAAAATGAATATTTTATAACCACTTGCTTATTTTGAAATATTTAACAGTATTTAACCCTTAACTATCCACATTAATCAAATCAACCCTTACTATTTCAAAATAATAAATAAAGGAAATTCCTTTTATTTAAAAAAATTTGGGTCTTACAATATGAATAAATGTAGAACTTGCATATTAACTAAGATTACTAGAAAATCTTTTGCTAGTGTTGAAAGAAATTCGAATATATTAAAGTTGATATAGTGATTTATGTGATTTTTACGCTTCATCATCTTTAGGAGGGAAAAAATATTTTTTGACTTTTATTGACGATTATAGTAGATATTTCTATGTTTATCTTCTAAATTCTAAAGATTAAGCAATGCATTATTTTTCTATCTATAAAAATGGAGTGAAACTTCAATGCAATTCCAAAATTAAATGTCTAAGAACTGATAGGGGTGAGGAGTATTATTATCCATTATTTTTTGAATCAAAGGAAATAATACATCAACTTTCAACCCCTTATACTCCACAACAGAATTGGATAGCAAAAAGAAAAAATCGAATATTGAAAGTGATGAGTGAGTTTTATACACATGAATTGAGTGTGTTTGAGCTTAATTTTTTGGATGTTTTTAAGCGTTTGTGTCTATTCATGCATGTTTTACATTGTTTTGTAGGAATTGGGACAAAAGTTACTTGGATCGACGTTTGGGGTGGCTAGATTCGCGTTTTTGGCTTGCCATTTACACAGCAGTCACTTCAGAGCCAATTTGAGTATTGTTCTGGACCTTATTTCGAATAACTTAAATATTGAAAGTTGTAGATCTACGTCTCCTCTTTCCGGAACATCTTGAATCATTGAAATCGAAGTTCGGACAAAGAAGTTATGACCATTTTCCCAAAGGATGTCGGAGCAGAAAATTTCCAGAATTGAGGCCACCGCCGGGGCGCCCAAACAAGGCTTATGCCCAGCGCCGGGGCACTAGGAGGCAGTGTGCCAACACCGTGCCCAGCGCCGGGGCGCTGGGGAAGAGATTGGTGAGGCTTAAACGCGTTTTGGGGCGAATTTTGACACTTTTCTGACTCCAAATTGGATTGAGTTTGTTCCTAAGCTAAAAATTGGACTTGTAACCTATAAATACGTGATGTAAGACATAAAATAAAGGGAGATTAGATAGATTAGACTAGATAAAATACTCCATTAGATTAGAATAAAAATCCTAGTTCTTAATTAGCCATGAGAGATTGAAGCAAATTGAAGAACACTAGAGATCAAGAGCAAGAGCAAGAGGGGAGCATCAGATTTGCTGACAACAGATTCTATTCTCTTCTCTTATTATACTTTTATCTTTTAATGTATATTCAGTTGTGGATTCTTGGTTTTAATTCATTAATTATGAACTAATTTCTTTCATTAAGATTTCAATTGAACCTTTTATGTCTATAAATTAGTTATTCGATTTATTCCAATTATTTATGTCAAAGTGAATTGTTTATCTTGTCTTATGCTTATTGATTAATTATTTGGCCAATAATTACCTTGTTACTCTAGAAGGAATTGGAAGAGGAGATCTAGGGTTAGAACTGGGCATGATAACATGTATGCTTAATTATTTGCATGATGAATAATTAGGATTGTGAATGGAATGGAAATATCTATTCACTGTATGTAACACGTTGGGAATTAGAATTTAAAGTGTTTAATTTAATTGTTTTGCATAGGAATATAGCAAAATTAATTGGATTAAATAGAAGTTAATTGATCACTTGGAAAAGGGTTTTTGATACTTGAGAATTCCTGTTAACAATTCAGTAGGCATAATAATTTGGATAATTAGATAATTGGTTTATAGTTCATAATTGGGGATATTGGAGTTTTAATCTTTATTTACCTTAATTCATTCGTCAAATCTTAGTTTTTATTTGTTTGATTTACTTTTAGAATAATCTCTTTTAATTGCTTAATTTAGTTTTCTTAATTTGAAAAATCACATTTTATGGTCGTTTAAAAAAAATTGATTTGGTTAAGAGTTAGTACTTGGTTTTTTTATTAAATAATTCTTCCATTAAGCGATACTTTTCTTATCACTTTATTACTTGTTGATAGTGTATCTTTTATATTCATTGATTGTGAAATTGAAATTGACCAATGAAGGAATGTAAAATGTCATGCTATCCAATTCTAGTCTTGGACAAGGATTTTGGGGTGAAACACTAACAACAAGCCACATAAGGTTACAAAAGAAAATAAGGTTACACCTTATGAATTGTGGAAGAAAAAAACTAAATTTGAGTTATCTCAAAGTTTGGGGATGTAGAAACTATTGTAAGAGTTCATGAACCTAAAAGGAAGCCTTTCTTCAATTTCCTGCTCTTTTTTTGGAAAGAAGCAATCAATAAAGAGATGTTTCTCTGCCATTTCATCCAACTTTGCCTAAAAAGTATGCTCAGCTTCCTCTTTCTTACGCCTTTCAGCCTCTGCATTTCACAAAATATCCGAAAAATTACAAAACATGTAAAATATAATTTAGTATAGAATCAACCCAAATGTTATAAACCTTACAAAAATTGCTCAGAGCCTAGGTAACTGTAACAGAATAAGGCACCAGAGATTAAATAAGTTATGGATTTGGGAAAATGAAATATTAAATCTGGATATTCTAGGGCAGTACCACCAAAAGGTCGACCGATCATCATTGCGCCACCTGTCATTACTGGGTTGGGGCTTCCAAAAACAACCAAGTAATTAATATATGACCTGCTCTCTTCGAGTTATATATATTCTGCTGTTCTTTTCTTTCCTTTTTCTAAGTTGAGTTTTTTGTGTGGGTTTTTTTGGTGGGGGTGGGGTGGGGGGTGAGGGTGGGGGGGAGGGGAGGGGGGAAGTTTACAAAGTCGAGTTCAATATTTCTATTTGGTATGAATTTTATTCACCGAAAGAGGATCAGAAACCATAATAAATTAACAAGTTGTTCGATCAAAGAATTTACCTTCAAGCTTGCGAGCTTCTTCCTCTTCACGCACCTTTTTCAGCCTTTCCTCCTCGACCCTCGAATAAAACAACATTTTCCTCTTGACATTCCTCTCCTCCCTCCGCGCCTGAAGGATTTGGTTAATACGCTCATCCCTTTCCACTCTCAACCTGGTATACTCTGCATTGCGACTGTTCATAATTTTGCCCTGAAATTGCTTCTGCGGGAAAAAACCACAAATACAACACAATGAGTTATTCAATCAGGACAACAAACACATTTTTGCCTACAGAAGCAGGCAGAGTTAAATTGTCTGCAATCATCAGATAATTTCAGCACAAATTTGGCAAGGAAATAAAATCAACAAGGCAACATAAATTTTTTATCATGTCTGGTTCAAGCAATCCATGTTCACAAAACTATTTAATTATGTAATACATTAAACTCAATGTGAACTGTAACAACCTTATTGTCCAAGATCCTTGTCAGCCTATTCTTCTCTTTAAGATCTCCATCATGACGCTGCCTGCTCAGCTCGATCTCTTGCTGCAAAATAGCATAATATATAACACCAGTAAGTAATTACAAGGTGCTAATAATAAAATATCATGTGGAAAGAAATTCTGATAATTGCTCCAAGGTGGCGTCAGATAATAAAATAAAACAAAGAAAATATATAAAAATAAGTTGTTTGTTGCCAAGCATTTAAAGAATTTGATTAAGAGCAATTCCGAAGAGAAACATTTGTTTGATAAGTAGGTTTCTCAAGAGAATCACAGGTCTTGCAGCTTCAAATAATATTTTAAGGGAATCTAAAAGATCTCAACCATACCTGTTGCTCATGTTCATGAAGCACCTTTTCTTCTGCCAGACGGCGCTGAAATGCGGCTTCAATCAAAGGAGCTGCGTCCTCTCTTTTTGCTCTTTCAAGAAAATCCATTGTTTTACCTAGTTTTTGCAATCTTTTCTCCATTTCCTGCCTTTCTCTCAGTTGTTCATTCAGCGCCAGCTCCATCAAAGATTCCTTTGTCACCTTTTCCTGAAATACACGAGTAAAATGTCAAGCCTGTGCTCCCCTGGCTTCCATCAAAAGATTTGTCTAAACTAAATTTTTCTTACTCCCTCAATGATAGGTTTTTTCCCCTTCTTCTTACTACGCTTTTCAGCCTCTTGAAGTAAAGCTTGTGCTTCTTCAAGCTCCCGCTCTTCTATTTCCCTAAGAATTCGTTGGTGCTTCCTCTTTTCATACTCAGATGCAAGCCTTTTCTGTTCCGCCTCTTCTGTTAATTTCTGTAGCTTTAGCCTTTTCGATTCTTCCTCACGTTCCTTAAAAGAAAAAAAAAGAGCCAATACAATATGTAAGAAATTTTGTTTCAGAAAACTATTAATTGGCAGATAACCTAATAAAGATAGTTTGCATCAGTAATACCATTTCCAATAGATGACGTTCTTGTTCTTCCTTTCGATTCTCTATAATTGATTTCCGAGCAAGAAGCCGTTTGTGTTCCTTATCGACAACCTCTGCTAAATTTGGCAGCATCTCACCTAGTTTGGATATTTTGCGTTCAGAAGGGTATATCATATCCCTTGATTTATTTAAGGATTCAGCAAACAAGGTTAGGTGATCACGCAAACCATCAGATTCGAGACCCTGAGAGTAAAATACCATCAGTAACCTGGCAACAAAGATCCAGCTGAGGCAATAAAAATCTTAGATAACAAGGCCTGGGGCATTAAATTAATAAATAAACAAAGCAATACGCTCAAGTGAATTGCTCAAGTGAATCTAGCAAGGAATATGCCCCAGACAGAAGAAGGCAAAACTACTTATTGAAACACAAAATATTACGTCCAGCCAATACACATGCACATACACTTTTACCAGGAAGAAATCAAAATTGATGCAGCAGGGCAGCTCAAAATAATTTATTATATCAACAACTAAGGATTGGACAAGTATCTGGTGGATTTAGGTCCAAACATGTGAGAAAGGAAACTGTGAGACAATGGAAAGAACATATGATATAAATATATTAAAGCAGATCCAAAAACCATAATTGTAATCATAATGTCATGCCTATAGGAAATATCCCTCTTAAATAAAGCCAAAAAAACACAACTTGAAGTGTTATTATCTGGAACCAATTATACCCAAATTGATATTGCGATTGGAAGGTGAAGAATAGGGACGGACAGGTTTGAATTATTGGAAAAGTAAAATAATCATTTGATATTATGCAATTCTGCAGTCTGCAAAAACTATACTACCTATAACATTAGCTATGGCTTTATTGCCAGTTCAGCACATGACTAATTAACTATATTATTATTGACTTACCAAATTACCAAATATAACAGCACCCTTCAAATGGTCAACTTTCATTGCCACGAAATTTTGTTTGACAGCATCTACGGAGAGTTTCTCAACAGCAGAGAATTTGAAAAAAGGTACCATCTTAGATAAACTCTCAATCTTCATCGTCTGATAAACCTGAGATACCTGAAAGTTAAAAAGCAAAAAAACAACAATAATAGTCAATCAGAATATAGTTTTGGAATAAAAATGAGTAGTACTAATACTATCTAATTAGTAATAACTACAATAGGAAACCCAAAAATAAAAAGTTTACCTGCCGTAGCAATTTTAAAGTGGCTAGCTTCTCCAATGCAGGAACATACTGAGACAGTTGAACTTCTGGTACAGACGATGCCGATGAAATCTTTCCCCCAACTTTTGAGATCTTTGCTAACAAAGGTTGAACTTTTGATGCCAGATCTAGAGGCAGAAATTCATGCTCCAAAAGATGGTAAAGATCTTTTACTTCCTGTGTAACGTAGGTCATTACACCTTTTGAAACCTGTAAGAAACATAATATAATCAGAGAAGCCAAGAATAATACTCACGATTTAGCGTCTCATACAACAAAACAGAAAGATAAACCACATTCTAGAGACTTGAAAGTTGTACTCTTATCTTACCAGTTCTGTAAGAAGAGAGGACCGTGAGAGCTGTAGAAAAGAAAAGAAAGAACAATCTTAGAATGAGGAAATTGTTAAATAAAAATAACACGAGGATGATCCCAATGAGTGACTGAAAATACCATGTCTCTACCCACAAGTTTAGCGTCAAGATTGAATCCAATAAGATTAGACATCCTCAAGTCGCGTTCTTTCTCATGTTCAAGTTCCACATGAGATGCCCTACGTGTGTGATCATAGGGGGGAACTGACAGTGCAGCCAAAAGAACAGAGGAAGCTATTAGCTGCAAGTCCTTTTGATTAAGGTTCTTATTAAAGCTTTTTTGAAGTTGGAAAAGCTTAAACCATGCATATGCATGATAAAGATGACTGGAGGAGATCCAGAATATCTCTGTCAATTTAGCAAAATAAACAACCATCAATGATGTTTTCGGCATTTTTTTCACCATGCACGTTAATCCATAGATATCTTCCACGGTACGGAAAGCTTCCTGCAGGGAACAATATAAGGCCAAAGAATGATTAATAATTTAAAAAATGATGCATAACCACAGTTCAAGAAATTACTATCAGTCTGCAACCGTGCATATCTAGCTGACAAAAATAAAAAAATACCAACCTGCCAGAGTTCAAGTTCAGTAGCAATCTTTAACTGCTCAAATCTTGTATCAAGATAGAACTGCATGATCTCAGGAGCAGAAAGGTCAGGCCTGTCCCTCTGGTCTCTATATTTGTTAAGATTGGCCAGATGATTTCTGATTATCTCACACAGCCTGCGAAATTCCGTAGTGCGCTTGTATTGCTTGCAGAACTGGAAAGCACGGTGTGCAGTATCCTACATACAAAATTTTAAACTCAGTAAGATCATTCATGATAGGCGAATCTGTGCATAAAGTGCCATTATGCCAAGCTTACAGAAATAAGAAATTAGATAAGCCAACAGTGAATTTACTCCGGTTTTGAAAAGAGTAATGCTCAAACGAGGAAAGGAATTACCGCATAAAGTGCCATTAACTTTGAGTTGTTCCTCAATATTTCAAGAACTGTTCTATATGTCTCCCACAAGAATTTGAACCAAGGGGTGACAAGCTCGCGATCAGATCTTTCCTTTCCTTTCTCACCACTGACATAACTAAGCATAAGATCTTCAGGCCTATTATCAGCTTCTAGGTCATCAACATTCAGAGCGTCTTCCAAGGCCTGCGCCTGACTACGGGCTGACTCAGCTCTCTTTGTGGAAAGGTCCATGAAATGTTTGATAACCTCCTCCAACGAATTAACATTTACTTGCTGACAAATTATTCGGTACTGAATCAACCCATCTTTTGCAAACCTTCCTCTTCTCATGTCCACACAAAGCTCAATATACTTGAACATGATCTTCTCGTGGGTCTTCTGCCATGCCCGATACCTCTTTGAGGTGATCAAATCGTGAAGAGCTTGCAAGGCATCTTGCTTATGCCCCACATTAATCAATTCTATACCCATTCATTATGGAATAAAAATCAGTATAACAATATATATATATATAACTACATACATAATCTTTTATAATCAATTCTATACCCATTCATTATGGAATAAAAATCAGTATAACAATATATATATAATCTAAAATTACAATAAAAACTGAGAACCATATGATATAATTCACTGATCCAAATCAAATATATATATATAATTTGCAACAAAACTTACCCTCGGCCCGTTTCAAAGCATTTTCCGGCTTGGCAAAAGTAGCCATCTCAACTGAGAATATCAAAAGAAATTCGAAAAACCTATACTCTGACTCAGAAAAACAAAAATCAAACTATCCAAAACCTTAATATAAGTAAACCGAGAAAGAATAACAAAAATCTCCTTATCCAAATCTAAACAGAAAACATTAAAAATCAAACCTTTGTTCTTCCCCTACAAGATTTCGATCGAACTCTCTTCCCTCCCTCTCTCTTCAAAGTTGAAACCCTTAAACCTAGCTCTGCTCAACACTTATCCGACATGCCCAAACCCCTCTTAACTTCTTCCATGTGGGCTGGGCCCTATCTAAGCAAGGCAATCCAGCCCAATTTGATCCAAAACCGAAATGGAATGGAAGTGACCCATATCACCCATTATATATCATTTTGAACAATATATCAACAAATCATTATCCAATGTATTCATTATCCTTATTTAGCTCTATTTTAATCTACATATATAGGATTTTACTCCCACAGTATGAGGGAGTCAAAAGACTGTTTTATATATATACAAAATCACATTTCACACCCATTTAAGTGAACAACTTGATACACATCTTTGACATTTTTTACTACTTTTTTTAAATTATAAACTTAATATTGACTTATTTTTTAAAAATTAATTTCAAACGTATTCAAATTTAAAATTGATATAAATTTATTTAATTTATGTCAATATAATTATAAATATTATAAAAGTACTATTAATTATAAAATTTATTATTTTCAAATTTAAATGAATCATATTAAATTTAAATTTAAAAATATCACAAATTAATTTTTAAAAGTAATATTGATACATTTACAATTACAATTCATTCAATATTCACTCCATAAATTACTTAAAATTTAAAATAAAATAAAATTATTTTAAAGTGGAATATAATTGATAAATTATACATCTCTTTTATAAATTATAAGATTATTATTAATTTGATGTTTTGATTGTTTGAACTTTTAAATTTTAACTTTTAACTTTTAAATTTTATTATTTAAGGAAACAATATAAGGAAACGTGTTGGGTACATAAATGAAAAAAATTAAATCTTTTATTTTTTTGCGAATAACCCAATAACATTGTAAAATAAGAATAAATATAAAGAAATTGTTGAATGCTCTAAGTGTACTAGATAACTATAAGGTTGGGAGTTACTCGAGACTCCAATTAGATTGGGTTTATAAATGGAAAAGTTTTGGCATGAATTTGGGATCGGAAAATTGGACCAGTTCATTTTTTTATATATATATACATTTTTTTTTTGAGAATCACAATAAAAAAATAAATAAATAAAATTGAACTGGTCCAATTTTCCATCCCAAATTCTGTCTCATTTTAGCATTGCTTTCTTTATAAATATATCTCTTACTAGCCAAATATTATATTATGTGCAGAACACGAATAGTTTTTTTTTTTTTTTTGAAATGATATATTTTACAATTTTATTTAGTATAGTAAAATAATATTTAGTACAATGAAATTTTATATGAAATATATATATATATACACTGTATCATGACAATAGAGGCTTACTACGATGATTTTTTTTGGGCATGGCCTGAATATCTATATATATATATATATATATACATATCTGTCTATAAATTTTAGAATATTATGACGACGGTGAAACCGTATTTATATATTAAAAAACTGTCGTCATATAAATTTAATGTAATATACAATCACAGTACATTCATTTTTTCCATTTTATATATATTTTATATATATATATATATATATACATATATTATGATTAAAACTTTTATATGTACATTAGATATTAACTGAATAATTTCGTTTAAGAGTTTCGTTATAATATTATAATTATTGAAGGGTTAAGTTTTATAAAATATGTGGTTCGTAAATTTATTTATTTATTTTAAAAGTAGAGATTTGGTAAGGACCGTGAAAAAATAATTACTAAATAATAAATTCAATAAAGGTACTGTTCTATTAAGATTAAAAAAATGAACGTATTCTATTCTAACTATATTTGGTAAAAATAAATTAAAAATCATGTTTAACTTATATTTTATTTTAATTAAATTCTAAATCAAATATTGACGATTAAAGAGGGATTCGTAAATAACAATTTTTCTAGCCTAATTCTTTTTTGTATGTCAAGTTAATTACTCCTTTTCAAGTTAAATTAGTGTATTCAATGACCTTTGTTTTTATTTTTTATTTGTTTTCTTTAATTCATTTTCCGGTTAATCTCTTTTTTAAGAGATAATTTTATTGCAATCAAATTTTAGGACAAATGACTACATATATAGTTAGTTATAAGGCAATGAGATTTTAGCATGATGATATTAATCTTTTTTTTTCCTTTTAAAATAGAGTTTTATTTTATAATCAATTTAATTAATACCCTAATTTATTATTTTATAAACAAATAGTATCCCAAATAATACTCATTGTTTTTTAAAAAAAAATAGTATTATAGTCTATATTGCATGTGAGCTCATTTGCTCCAAAAAGTCCAACGGTTGGATAAAATTGAAATGGTCTTCATAGAAAGTGCCCAACAATTACTTTCAAATAATAACCAACATTATCTCTAGGAAACACATATTTTCATATTATTTTCATATTATTTTCATATATTAATTGATTTGTTGAATTTTTATTAAATAATATGTTTGTAAAAATATCAAAAAAAAATTGATTTGAAAATATCAGTCCCTTATCTCTAAACTCGTTTAGAAAGTAAAAATATTTTATAGGAAAACTAACATTCAAAATGCCAAAAGTGTAGGGGGAAAAAAGAACCCTCAATTCCCACGTCTCCATTTCTCTCTCCCCCACTATCTCATCAACCATTTTTTTTTTTTCATAAATATCAAGTGCTTAATTTCATGCCCATTTTCATTTCTTGAAGCCAAACAATGGAAAATTCCCAGCAAAAGAAAATGAAAGAAGAGAAACCAAGTACTAGTAGTAGTAAATCTCTCATCCGTTCAAACTCTAAAGGTCTCAAAATACCCAAAATTCTACTAGTCAAATCCATGCAAAAAAGAAATCAGAAGAGCAATAATACAGAGGATTTTGAAGCTGACAAGACGATGAAGAAGAAGAAAAGATGGGGAAGTTTACCCAGAAACCTTTTCCCAAAGAAAATGGGATCAATTATTTGTCATGTGTTTGGGAAACAGAAATCAGAAGAGCCCAAAATCTTGAAATCTCATTCTTTGAAGGAAATCCCGGAGATTGAAGATAATGAGAAGAAGAGAGAGAAAACTTGTTGTGCAAAGAGTTTGCAGCTTTTGAGGGATGAAAATAAGCAATCTTTGAAAGTAATGGGGGTGAATTGTAGAAAAGTTAAAAGAGTGAGGTCTGTGAAAAACAGAGTGAAACAGAGTGAAGGGAAATTGGAAACAGGGGGAGGAAATGAAAAGGATGAAGAATTGTGCAAGAAGAGGATATTAATGGGAGGGAAATGCAGGCCTTTGAATGTATCTGGTGTTCTTCATTATGATCAAGATGGGATTTTGTTACCAGAAGATGTGCTTCCATAAATGTTGCTACTTTCTTCTTCTTCTTTTTTCCTCAATTGTGTCGAATCTGGCATTTTCACTTTTCTATATATTATATTTTTGTGTTTATTGTTTAGCTCTGGTACCATTATTTATAACTCCCTGTGTACCCAAAAGAATGTCACATTTTGTGATTTGCTTGTACATGAAGGACATCAACTTTTGTTCAGCCCTCTTATAATGAGTTGTAAAATGGATATATAAATTTAAGTTTTTTTTTTAATTTTTATGTTTATGAGTTTTTAATAAATGGAAAAGAAAAAAATTGATAAAACTATTTTTTTATCAAAGTTTTAAGATAAAATTTTTGCGATTTTATTTAAAAAAAAAAATTAAAATAAATAATATTTTATAATTCATATTATCTTCAACTTTTAATATAATAGATTTTAAATTATAACTCATATATATAATTTTAAATTTTATTTTTTTTATTAAAAACTCAGAAACAACACAAAAAAAAACTTCAAGTTTTTCTATTTTTTTTTTCTGTTAATTTAAGTTTTTATTTTATTTTTTTGTCAAAACTCGTAAACAGAGTTAATGGTCATATTAGTATCTATTTAGTATACTATTGACTGATGGCGACTACTACTACATAAACTAAAACTCTCAAACTTTGAACATCCCAAATGATTTATTAGGGTGAACGAAAAATTTAAAATAAGTTATATTTTGTTAGATAAATGTATGATATTTTATTTTATTTAAATTACAGGACAATTCCATACAGTTACATTAGTAAGAGTTCCATACAATACCATACAGGACAATTCCATTCCATATATACAATTACATTACAGGACAATTCCATACAGGAAAATTTGATCTAATAGAAGTTGAAAACATTTCATTTCCCAATAAACTCTCGTGTTCTCTTAATATTTTATTCAAAGTTTAGTCGACAAGTCAAATCAGACTCTCATGTTATAACATGAGGTACAACCCTTCTTACCTAAAAAAAGTTTAAACAAACAGGACACCCCTATTATTTCCTCTCTTGCCTAGTTGCTCCGGTCCACCTTCCCACTGGTGATACTGCCACCTCCTCCACATCGCCGCCGGCCGCTCCTGGACCGCCTCGGCAGCGGTCAATACCGCTGCAGCCTCTATTGTAAGGGTTTGATGGAGGTGGGAGACAACCTTGAGACCTATTAAAATTCCGTTGGTTGCAGTTGTACCTATTTCTTGATGTAGTCCCATAATCAATTGTTCTAGCGGCCAGGACAACTTGGGTTAAAGCCAAAATCAGGCAAACAAGAATTGTTCCTCGGATCATATACATGTTTGTATTCTTTAAATCTTAATGAATAAACAATCAAACATTGCTTGCTCAATTTATAAAAGATAATATTAATCTAGCGGTTATTAAATTTAAAAGGTATTATTAACATGGAGTTTAATAAGTTTAATGAGTTATTAATTAATCTTAAAAGGTATTATTAATATCGAGTTTAATGAGTTTTTGACCTCATAACGGTTATTAAACTTGGAAGATAATAGTATTAATTTCGAATGTTATGAGCTCTCTAACTTCTATTGATATATAGATCGAGGTTTCGAATATAATTAAGAACAGGAGACAAAGAACGGTCTAGAGTGTACCTCAGTTGTTACAAATCTCTTCAAAAATATTATCTATGCAATAAAAATTGAATACAATAAATTATTCCCAAAAATCCTCAGCTATATTACAAAATCTCACTTTTGTCCACAATACAATCTGATCCCTATTATCTCCTCTCCCTATTTAGTGCTTTAGTTTATATGATTACAAAAGGTTGGAGTGAAATTTGTTAGCATGTTGCCACAGTCTACAGTCTCATCCGGCCACAAATTCTCCTATGTTTCTTTTCTCCTGGACCAAATTTCAGCATTGAAATGAAACATTGGAAATATTGATTACTCCATTACTCTGTTTTACTTTAACTAATTCATGTTAATAATAGTTTGTGGGTTGTGGCATGACATTATTAATAGGTTGCTTCAAAATTTTAAAATTATGGAACTGAAGTGTTCATAATCCATGTTTGTGTCCCCCCCTTTCATTAGATTAGATTAGTGATATTCACAAATGGAAATTTGGTGAGAAAAATTAACAGATGGAGCAAGAAGTAAACAAATAAAACGAAATCAGAACAATTAACAGATGTAGAAGTATTTAAAGTGTCAAATTGTGATATTGACATGTAAATATTGACAAATTGTGATATTGATATATAGATAATTTTTTTCTCTGTTCATGTCCCTATTTCTTTATATATACGCACATCTAATGTGAGGAATGATGATAGAGCTCACATCTTTTTAGTGATCACCCTTTCTGTTAGCTCTTTTCTTTTATAAGCATAGGAATACTTGTATATGCACTTCAGATCCACAGGTCCACAGGTCCGTACAGATCCTAAAGGAGAAGCAGGAGCTTGCTGAAACCCAGAAAGAACTAGCCAAGATTCAGCTTGCACAGAAAGAGTCCAATTCTGCAAGCCATTCTAAACATAGTGAAGAGAGGGCTTCTCCACCTGCTTCTGACCCAAAAGTGAATGATAACACATCAAATGTGCATATTGCTCTTGCTCTGCCCAATCAGGTGTCCCCACAACCTTCACTTCCTACCAGACCTGTGGAGCATCACCAGCAGCCCATGGCACAGCTTCCACAGATTCAGGGTCTGACCTCATCTCAGGTTATTATCTACCTTCAGTGCAGCCATCTCAAAATTGTACTTCAATTCTTAAATTTAATTTGTATATCAATTATTATATATGTTGATATACATATTAATTTAATAAATCATTATAAAATATTATAAATATATATTTAAAATACTATTAGATTGATTATTAAACTGCTCGGAGGATGGTCAAGTTATTCGATTTTGAAAAATTAATTATCAAACAATATTTTTTCATTCTCACTTGTTAGTTATTACAAATCTCTTCAAAAAATGTTATCACTAACACTTATTCATGCAACTTACAATTAAAATTTAAATGCGTCACTTTATAAAATAAAAATAAAAATATATTTAATTTTGTAACGGAAGGAATAATAGTCAACCTCATAGAATGGCAAACTTGTGTGTTTGCAGATGAAGGGGACATGGAACAAAGTTTTCATATTTGGTTTTCACATATCAAATGTAGTTTCTGACTCGCTCACGGCTCTCCACAAACACATACTACATACATATACATATACATATACATATATGAGACATGATCCATACATCGGGCATATATGTCCAAGATACAAAATAAATTAATATCGAGCGTCTCAACTGGGTAGGCTGCCTGGGGCGGACATTTTAGAGAGAGAAACCGAAAAAGCTAAACTTGAGAGTTGGAACAGCAAGGTTCACATTTTCATAGACCTTAAAAAGGTTCTCTCCAAGGATAAGGGAAGGAATGAACAGCTTAAACCATACTCCAGGATCAAATATACCTCACCTCGCAGTACAAGAGCATCAAAATATGCACAAAACAAAAGGCTGAGTGAACCCTGCTGCATACACCTCGATGCAAAAGACCATTAATATTTTAAGCACATATTGGGAGCTTGAGGGCTTTCTCGCCTTACCGTGCTAGAGCTTGGCAGTCCCAAAGAGTATTTCGGTTTTCAAGGGAAGATAAAAGTGTAACTGCTTGTATTATCCCTATCATTTTCTTCGACAACAAAAGCAAGAGCAGGGTGTCTTGATCAATTGATGGATTTCTCATCATAATTAGAAGATAAAAAGATTCAACTGATAAAAAAGAATTGGTCAATGGTACAATGATATATTCCTAAATGTTAAATCAGCTAGAAAAAACCAATTACACAATCTAAACAACTTGTCTCCTATCTTACCTTTGATAATGGACACAAAGGGATTAAATAGTAATCTAAAATCTAGACCACCAAATCACACAGAACCGGGAATTAAATAGTAATCTAAAATCTAGACCACCAAATCACACAACGCCTGTCGGGTGGGTGGGTGGGTGGGTGGGTGTAAAACACAAGAAATGTCATCTTTGATTCGGTTCGGCTGCATGGTTGTTTGTGGATGACGATGCATTCCTACCATTTAGCATACCATTATCAACAGGCGGACTTACCCCCCACTTCCCTTCCGACTCTGAGGGTTCTATGACTTTAACGGATCCATCTGTTAACCCGACTGCAAATTGGTTCGGGTCCTGCGGATGTGCCGCAACGACTAGCGGGTGCACAGCTTGGCTTCTGCATAAATAGTACACAACTGGTCAGATTTACAGATAACAAAATACTGAATGCTTGCAACTACACACTATAAAAGAATGTTTTTATTTTAACAAAAACAAGTTTTAGAAAGAAAGTACATGCCGTTTGAGCATCCTCAGATATACATATAACATTTTCTTTATTTGATTTTGTGAAGATCTTAACAACCCCTTCAAGCATTATGAAAGGACCAAAGGGGAATTGGATCTCATGAAGAATAGATAAGTTTTAAGGAACCATAGCAATGTGAAATAATCCCAGAAATATGTATAAATACATATGTAGTTCTTAACTGATTAAAAAATATATTCTACAATCTAATTTGATAAATGTAAATTAAACCACAATGTAGACAGGGAAGTTGCTAATTCCACTTATTCAATACCCAAAAAAAAATAGGAAGTACGTCTCATTAAATGATCGTGTAAAAGCCAAAAAATAAATCTCATAAAACATTACTAGGAAGAAGTTGGGATGTTAAAAGTACCAACAAACCACATGAATAAGCTTATAGATCATGATCAACATATTACTACTGTAATTTTTGGGAACACTGTTGATGTTCTTACCCGTTTGCAACTGCCTGTGACAAGTACACAGAAGGGCCAATACGACATCTTAGTCTCAGGCTATCTGCGTCGAAGACACCAATGTTACCATCACAAAAGGTAGCATAAACTAGTTGACTGTTGCACGAAGTACGCTGCATAAGATATAGGTGCGGAAAGGACACCTTGAGGGATCCACTGCAATGGAAAAATGCACAAAAGATTTAGCTTTTGTTGCAAGTGGTCATATTAATGCCAGATGTTTAGGGTGCTTTCTACCTGCGGATACGTTCCATCTTGGAGGCATCATATAATGCTAATTGTGTTTCATGGGATACCAGCAAACGGATTTGATCTGAGTGGAACTGTACGCGTGTATCACCAGTATACGTCTTACCAGCAGGCAGTTGTATTGGAATTGATTTCCTTTTCTCCCAAGTATCAATGCTCCAAACACAAAGCTGACAAGTAAGGTGACTATATTAGTACCAACAAAGAAAGAACAATCTATCATGCCAGTGCAGGAACTAAATATCCCATGATTTCTCAATTTCATATATTCACAATCAAAAAAGGATAAACAAAGCAAAGGTCTGAAGTAATGACCACATACAGCAGCATGAAATCGCAAAGATGTTTACCATCATATGTATGAAGATTTTAAAGAAAAAATGGAGCTCAAGTGGGAAGGCATTGTCAGGCAATGTAGTCTTGTTCAAAGTCATATTTAGTATGACATTTTTCAAGATATTTTTCCAAATAAACACCCTTCAAACCATAATTGCTAGGAAGAGGAGAAAAGAAAAGGCATGTTAAAGGAAGATCTGAAAATTGATTAACCTATGCAGTTATTGTGCTACAACTTGTATTAAAATGTAACCTTCCATTTTCACATTCCATCTTATCATATGCACCAAATTTGTACAGTTTCTGTGTCCTCTGAAAGGAGGATCGAATCTATAACAAAGCATGACAAAAACGATTCTTTTTCTTATTGATACTAAAAACAGTATCTTGCATTCAATTATTCAAAGAAAACCATCAAAAATATGTACAGAACTTTTCGAAGCCCAAAACTTTAACTTACCTGAGCATCAGCTCCAGATGAAATCAGTATATGAAGATTGGAGGAAAACGCTAAACCAGTCACTCGCTTCTGATGACCCTTCAATTTTGATTTCACCTATGGAACGCAAAGTTACTTTCATTAATTCTGGTCATAGGCAACAAAAGCAAATATAAAATATGATATTACCTCATCAACCCTAACGTTGTATATATGGATGGTTGAATCCTCCATTCCAATGGCTATAATGTTATTATCTTGAGGATGAAATGCTAGAAAGGTTGAAGATGGTGGAGGCGTCATGAATGTTGTCATAACCTACATATCATATATTGTAGATATGTCAGCCATCCATTAATCATGCTAATCTTGAAAAAATGACTAATTTGTTTAAGTGTGAACAAACCTTGAATGTCATCATGTTGAACAACGAAACCTTTCCACCAGAAGCAGACATTACATAAGAATCATTCTTTGAGAGTGCTATGCATGGAAATGCTTCCTCAAGGTTGACACCTGAGACATCATTAGTCATAAGAAGACCACTGTTTGGCTGCCAATGCTGTGGAACAACATTGGCAGTGGCCTTTAAAGCCCACATACGTTAGAAGTCCCCCAGAAATATTAAATAAAAAAGCAAAAGGAGTTAAAGAAAAAGTAATTATTAGTATATTTCCATTACCTTTCCACTTGAATTTTGTTCATTGCGGGTCCACTTCCACAGCTTTTGAATTCCATTTGACCCGAGTGCCAAGATGCCAACACCAGAATTTGTATATAGAAGTCGAACAACCTGGATATAAATGTGTCAGCAAAAGAATCATATGATAATGACAGATATATTATGCGTAAAATGCTAGTGTAATTTGGTGCACACCTTGTTGGTAGCATCTGTGCTGTCCGGCATGGTAACCAGCCGACACTGAACAGGATCTATAATTTCGGTCAACTGCCAGGGTTTGGTTTTATCAATTACATCATCCACAGGCCTTGGCTTTTCCATGCTCCTAGCCATAGAATCAACTCCATTCTACAAGAGGAAATCAACAATTACAATAAGTTCATTTAGACAGAGGACTTCAGTAAGTTGCAATAGTAGAAAATTATATAAAGGACTTAAGAGTACCACCATTCATAACATAGAAATAATATTTGTGGCAGGCTTACAAGTTACAACCACTATGTTGCTGCTGCTCATAGACTCATTTCCCCAAAGAAAGATCCTTACCATTTTAGCAGAAAAATTGTATGCATAACACTTCCATTTCAAACATATAGACACAGTGACTAAGAGCAGTAAGCAGTAAGCAGTAAGCAGTAAGCAGTAAGCAGTAAGCTGGGACGTCACGTATGACCCTAATCATTTACAATCATTTACAAAAAGCTTCTGGAAAATAGTAAAATAAACATCAATGTATTCAAGAACTACATACTGAATTTAAAACATGATCCACCCTCACACATATGGAATTACTGATGTAACTTGTATTCAAAAACTATCTACCCTGAATGAATTTAATTCAGCACCGACACTCATATATGCATATATGGAATTACTGATGTAACTTGTATCTAGATATTATTTATGGGAAATAAAAGAAATAAGGAAGACAATTTCAAAAAGAAAAAAAGTTGATATTTATAAACTAAAATAAACTGATGAAAAGAAAGAAAGAAATAGAGGAAAATTTCAAAAGAACGGTTAGCTGACTTACATGAAAGGCAGACGGCCTCACTGGGGAGCTTCTTTCAGCTTTGCAATTGACTGGAATGACATTTGGAATAGCGGAAGAGACAGGCATCTAATAAATGAACATAAAAATCTCCATAAATAGCACATCATATTATCATAAACGGTCTGAAAAATTAAAAGAAATAATACCTTAATTGCAGCTGGTTCTGGGGGTGATCTTAATGCTTCAAAGGGTGGGGCTTCAACTGTTCTTAAGGATCTGAGACCGACAGCATTTGCAAGTATCTTGATTCCATTATCCACAGTAGTAACAGCAAGAAGATTTCCTTCCTTGTTGAATCTCAAGCGAGGAAGATTCTAACAGAAAACAATGCACTTAGTTAAGTACCTGATTCATTATGTTATTTGTCTCCCATTTTATAAGTTGTGCAAGAGTGTGCTGTGTGGCTTTGAGAAACTGTGAAAGACAAACTGATACTAACCGGGAGTCCACCATCTGCATCTGTACTTGTGAGAATGTTGGTATTATCCATATCCCAAAACTTTATCTGGTTATCTTCACCAGCAGCCAAAAAGTGGTTTTGAGTTGTGTCAAACTGCACAACACCAACTGATTTCTTTCTAAAACCAGTATATGATCTCTTTACCGCTCCTTCACTTTCATTCCATTCAACCAGAAAAGAGTCTCCATCTTTGCTCGTTCCACAAGAGAACAATCTGAAAGAATGAATCAGATATAATGATAAGTCTGAAAGAAAATCAGATATAATGGCAAGTCTGTAAAAAAAAGTATCAGAATGATGAACGATATAAAAGAAAGATATTAAATTACAAAATTAATTCACATATCATTGGAAATTTGCAAATCCAAATTTTCGTTTACTGAACTGCATAAGAAAAGAGATTTACAGATTTAAAATTGAACGAAATATAAGGACTGCCTGCATGTAATTTAATTTTTGAAATTCTACTGACCTACTTCCGTCGGCACTGTAAAGCATAGTAGTACACCATCGGCCAGGAGCATCATAGTCAACTCTTGATCCCATATTGTCATAAAGCCAGGCTTTAATCTTCCCATCACTTGCAGTTGAAAATATAAACTGCAAAATTACGAGAGGAAAGCAGGATGGTGACATTAGGTGAGTTTAGGGGAGAGAAACTTAGTTACAGTACTATAAATTTGGTAAGAAACATTTAAATGAAAAGTTAGCCTGGTAGAACAAATAACTATTTAAATGAGAGATGTACAAGGGTTTGCATTTTATGATAGCAAATTTAGCAAGTAAAAAAATCAATAATAAAGATTGCTCGTATTTATGTACATTTCTCTACTGGAAAAACCATCCATAATTATCAAGTTGAAAGTTAATAAGAAAAATATTGAATATTACACAAGAAATATATGACACACTTGTGCATGTTCTATATCTTTCTGTACTTGGTCAATACTTATTTTCTTAAATCAAACTCCTGTATGTTATGAGAACAAAGTCTAACAATGGAAAAGGTTGGCAAAAAATAATTTTAGATTAAAGGGATCTAAAAACATACAAATCTAGTAAAATAACGCTCTAGCCTAGTAAATAATGAAGAGATTATAGAAATCTCACTTTAGATAACGACAGTTGGACTCAAAATGAGTATTACAAAGCTATAATTATCTGAGTGAAAACATTACAAAATCTGAAAGTTTCTCATATAGTAATGCAACTCCATAAAGGGGCTGTCACCATAAATTCAGAATTTCTAGTTGATGCAAGGGCATGTATAAAAGAGCGGAGTCGTGATTTTATTTAAGAGGGAAAAATTTGAAGGTTTTAGTTTCACAAAGTGTCTTTAATTAGTTTTTTTACCACTAAGAACTTGGAGGTCAGGGATCAGCAAATAACCTAATGGGTTTTGCTCCCGCCAAGCTGTCCCCATAGCAACTATTTCAATAAACCGTAAGTTTAAACTTATGCTACTAATATGATGATGTATGTTTCGAATTAAACATATATTAGACATACTTAACACATCTTTTTCATATTCTCACCTTTAACAAAAACATTTTCAATTTATAGGACATGAAATGATATAAAATCTTTCTTACATTATGGTTCTTACTAATTAAATGCCATAATATTGCAAGTCTTTTCATAGACTGAAGATATTATGACATGCTTTAATACCAAAAAGGCACCATATTTCTCCAAATATTTAAAATTTTCATTTCGAAAGAAGTGATTTTGGTGCCTTCTTTTTGAGTATATACATATATTATATACACATACATAATATATATATATATATATATATATATATATATATAAACTTATAATGTGTGTATATGTCTGTGTATAAATACTGACAGCGTGTCAAAAGTTAAATAAACATTTAAATAATGAAAATCTATGAAAGGAGGAAAAGGAGCAAGAGATGCAAAGTTAAATATTAACACTTTGAATTCTCTTTTACCCAATAAATATTACAAATAACACATTAAAAAATAAGAAATTTCTTCAGTCGTGAGGAGGATTGCTTCCCTTACCATACATGTAGCTCGCCCCTGCATGCATGCATGCATGCATGGACTTTTCAGGGTAAGATGGAGCGAATTATTAATAAGGTTTCTGGTAGACCTTGCAAAATGGGTGCAAACCCAATCGGTGGCCCATATCCACTCACATTAAATGGGTTTGGGTTGATAGGTATTAAATGAAAGTTATAAATGGTCTCCGCCCACATTGACAGACATATTAAGTGGGTGGATGTGGGCTGCCCATTGGGCCCCAATTATATCTTATCTTCAAAATTAAGTTTATTTCAAAATTTATTTTATTCCCCTTTTCCAAATTATATTTTACAAACAAAAAAATTGAGGGTTGATTCTAAACATGTACTAGCAGTATCTAGGAACATGCATGAATAGAAAGATGAACATAAACCAACCTATATTACTTACAGAGTTACAGAAAGTCGGAACTAGTAGCTTATTCGAATCATAAAATGCTTCATGTTATGACTATATATATTAAAGAGTTGTACAAAATAAAACCGTTACATGCCTATATTGTCTTATTTACACTTCTCAAATACATAGTTCATGAAATTACTTATTTTGTCTAGGAATATATATGAAAAGGTTGGTAATTTTTATTGTTACATACAGATCAGACAAATTTGGCTCAACGATATTATATCAAGTTCTTGATGCCGCAATGTACATATAATTTTATTTTTTTTCAGCACCATTAATTGAATTTTGGATACTTCACAATATATTTTATAAAATTTTGGAGATAGAAGATAAACAAAATTTTTTTGTTATAGAGAATATGAGGAATTCATACCTACATTAATCTGTACTTATGCTCAAATTTGATATATGGGCTAGCCCATATCCACCAATATCCATTTATGACCGCTCATATACAACCCACGAAATTTTCAACTCATTTAAACCCAACCCATATATAACCAAACTCACTTATGTCTGCCCACACCCGCCCATTTGCCGGGTCTAGTTTCTGGAAAGAAAGTCCATTATGATGTATTATTATTACTTTCTGTAACTTGAGAACTATTTTTAGTTTATATAAATATCACGAAAATGTCTGAAAACATATCCACAAATATTCATATGAAGTATCAGTATCCAAGACATATCTGATATAGATAAGTCATTATCAAAGGAGTATAAATTGTTTCCTAGATAATATTAAATTCGATATAATTCATAATGAAACCATCCTTTCCAATAAGATGCATTGGTACTTGGCATATTAATAACTAACTTGAAAACCATCTCAGTTATGTGGTATACCTGAATATTCTCTTTCTGATGAGGACATATAGAAAATACGGGTGATTCATGCCCTTCAAAGTTGAATAACTTTCGCCCCGACAAATCCCACACCTGATATATATATATCATTCAGTTAGGTTTATGGGTAAGAAAGTGCACGAAATAGGTGGTAACTAACTCAAATAAACCTAAATATCTTTTTTTTTTAAATCCTCACTTTTATTGCCTTATCATCCCCACAAGTTACGACACACAACTGCTTGTTTGGATGAGCAAAAGCTAGGTCATTTACACCTCCAACATGTGCATCAATCTGCAAGTATAAACAAAAGCAAGTCAAGCTATCAAGTAGTAGCTAAAATTTTAACCCTGTTGAACAAACAGAAATATCCCTACTCACCTCTAGATGCTGACTTAGATCATTTGGTCCAGCATACGTGTACAAATGAATTAAATGCTTAGTAAATGCAGCCCCTGCAGCATCAAAAAGTAATAAATACTCATAGTCACCACCAGAACCTAGTTAGCTGTTTGTTCTTTTTCTTTTTCTATAATTGGTGAGTAAAGAATGGTGAATCTTTAAAACCTAGTCAAGTGCTGAAGTGTTTATACCCAAATAATTTCCATCGGGGCTCCAGGTCACACGGCTCACTGATATTGGAGCATCCTTGCCAACCGAAGCCTGTTTAATGCACTAACTTTCAGAAAAACTTTGATCAACTAATCAAGCATTATAGTGAAATGCATCCAATGTAAACCAACATATATCGTAATTCTTGGAACAATGTTCACAGTCAGGATCTCAGCAATCTCATCGCATGGAAGTTATAGTCATTTACAGTACTGAAACCATCACAAGTAACACAAGGCACCAAATCTAATTTCTTCCTACACAAGTATTCAAATACATATCCACAGAGATACAATTTTAAAAAGAATAGTATGAGCGATGGAAGCACAATTCGAAGAGAAATAAGTACGGTAAGAACCTGAAATGCTATATCCCATATCTTGAATAACTTTGAAACCAATTTCTCACGCATCCCGACTTCCCACAGTGTGATTTCACCATTACCATAGCCAACTGCATAAAAGAATCTCCAAGTCAGATGCTGAATATAGAAATACTTTTAACTAGCATTGGCGGCTGAGGGTACCATCTCAACTATTAGAACCATTACAGATAGACAGAACGTTTTCATACTATCATACCAAGAAGTAATGTGTGGTGTGATGGATGAAAATCCATGCTTGTTACAGATGATGACCCCTGATGCATGGTAAAAGCTACTGTCCTAGGCAAGTCATCCAGGGACCAGGAAGCTTGTTGTCGTGCTGTCGGATATGTAACCTGAATATGATAGAAAACAGGAGTGAACCAACAATAGTATTAAATTTTAGCAGAGTAAGATGATTATCTAACTACAAGTAGCTCAGAAGCACAATGGAAGCAGTTAATGACACGTGATGAATAGAAATCAAAAAATAAAAACTAATCACCATTACCTCCTCAACAGACTGTGCAGGGCGCAAGCGTTTCATCAAGTGCTCATGATCAGCATTCTGATACTCAAGCATACCCAAGGTAGCAGGAGGTGTAATTGGGCGTTTCAAACTTGAAACTATGTAGAAAAGGAAGAAAACACACAAAGACAAGTGAACAACATCAAAAATCAACACAGATTCAACAAGATACGTGTTGAATGAAATGTATACAATATCTCGCTCATCAGAATGAACAACAACAAACTTAACCAAATAAATATCATACAGACAAAAATGGTACTAGTCACACAGTTCAATGGTACTTGTCAAGTTTTGCATGACGGAGAAATAATAAACTAGACTCCCAAATTAGCATCATTTTCCTTAATGGTCAAGATTTCTCTAAATCCAAACTTGTTCTATTGATTGCAGGAAAGGGAATAAGTAAAGATATAAGGTTGTCAAGAAGTTTCCAAAATCATAACCTCACCACCACCACCCCCCCCCCCCAAAAAAACCCAAAAAAAAACCCAAAAAAGGAGAACATGAAAAGGTATAATTAGAGGATAACTTATAAGGAAAATAAGTAATTGTGGAATATGTGTATTCATAGGCATTTATGCGCTATAGGAAAACTCAAACACCAAATGTTGTACCATATGAAGAAAACTTTAAATGTTTATCACAGAAGTCAAGTTAATTGAACGATCTGTCATTCAAGAAATTGCAACAGTAATGATTCCAGATCCAGTTAAAAGTGAAAACCCTGACCTTGATTCTGAAGAATAGGTAAAGTTGAGGCAGTAACAACAGCTGCTTGAACAGATGAAGAAGCAGCGGCATTTGCCATCCAACCCGCTAAAGCATTAGCATTGGCAGCTGCAGCAGCAGGTGGAAAGGGCTGCACATGACGATGAAAAGAAACGTTTTATCGCTTTTACATGGACATGTAACTAACCTTGAAAAGGAAAAGGAAGTACGAAAAAAAATCAGGATTAAATGAGTCATACACCATGAGCTCCAAGTGGTGTATAAGCAGTAGGCTTTGCGACTGCAGCAGCTGGAAGATTGACAGGTGTAGGTGCAAGAGCACCATTTGCAGGTGCACATGTATGGTCTGTGAATAAGGTCTTTATGTCTGGATTCGGCCTTGGATTTTTGCATAGTTGGTGCTGCCAATTCAAACTGTATATGGACCATAAAATCATAATTCTCAAGTCCAACAGGCATAACAAACACAGTTCTAAATAAATAAAAATTTACAGGTAACACAATCCTAAACTAATCAATGGGATTATATGCGAGATAACAAGCAAAAAGACCAGCAGACAGCCGTTTGCCAGAATTCATGCACACTGAATGTTAACACCCATTTGTATGTCTAAATATGATTTTCTGTCAAGAATTACAAGGCATGTATGGATTTAAAACGAAACTATCAATTACTATAGGATTGCAATTAAAGATAGCAGGATATATAATAATAAAATCTTCTACTCGTCTCTTATGAAAATAATGCAAATCTTGCAAACAAAATTCGAAAATAGTAAAACAGCTCCAAATCACTTGGTGGATAGTTTCAGGAAAAGCTAATGGAGTCACAATTTTAAACAAAGAGAAAGAAAAAGGATAAAGAGCATAAAAGAAGAAAAATATTATGGAGCAGTTACAACCTACTTAAATAGGGCAACTGTAAGACCAAGATAACTACATATTGCTTATTTCTCTAGTAACCAGCAAGCATACCTTTGGTTAATTAGAGTACGCAGTCTTGATGACTTTAGCGTAGGAAACACAAGCTTCTCTCGGAAAAGAGGATTTGCTTCAATTAGTTTCTTAAGCTCTACCAGCATTATACCACGAGCTGTTTTTGTGTCGCCATACTTAGATAGTTGCTCATTTTCCCTGACAGCACAGAACATAGATTACTTCAAAAAAATGAACAAACTTGACTAAATAAAGTTATTATAAATGATGAGAAGCATTACCACAGAAAGTATGATTTAAATTGAGTCAAATTCTTATAACTAATGCAACACATCAGCAAATAGAAAAATTGGGAAATGCAAAGTTTATTTGGTTATTGAATATAACATCATAACAAAACAAATCTCAAATTTCTCACTTTATAAGCTTTTTCAAGTATATATTATATTAGTTTCTTGTTATCTCTCCGAGAGCCAATTGGCACCACTAGTATTAGAAATTTCATGATATGCAGTATTTGCCAGAATTAAATACCTTGACTCATGGAAAAAAAAACTTACCTCAACTATACCAAATCAATGTATTAAATAGATAAGTTGGCTGAATTTTTAGTTTATGAATTTTTCAGATTATGACAATTTCAAGCTTCAGGAGCAGACAATAACAAATTACAGCTTCAGGACCCGAAAAATGACAATTTTAAAGATCCGAAGTGGCCTTCTCTAGTTTTTCTGACCAAGTAAAAGAGAGAAGGACAACTTGGAAATATAATTTGCTACTGCACAGTATACTTCCAAAACAAAAGAAAATGTTACCTGAAATTGGCAAGTGTTAGCAACTGAGTGATTTCTCTATACAAGTCTTCATTGAACGTAGAGAACACTTTCAAATCATTCACGAGTATCTCAACGGCTTTGGCCTTGTCTTGCCTAATAATTTGAAGTACAAATCCAAACAAGCTTAGTAAAATCAAAATCATTTGTAAGCAAAGATGAAATCTTTCCAAATATTGAGACAAAGATAGTTAATGCACCTATCAAGAGTTTCAAGATACTTCTGTTTCCTGATTTCAAAAAATATCTTCATGGAGTATCTGTTGTCGTCCACTTTAGTATATCCAGATAGGTACTTCTCAACTTCATCCCATTCACCAGCATGAACTTTTTCCTCAAAGTATTTCATATTGAAGAAAAATCCTGATTCTTGTTCAAGCCTATAGAAAAGGTTATTCCATTTTCAGCAAAATCAAACGTATTAGGCAAACCATAATCCTTAATTTGGAGAAAACACAGACAGACATGCACGCGCACGCAAACACGTCTATATTCTCTATTACTACAAAGACTGAAATAATAACTCAAAAGTTCCACACAACTGAGCCAACTAACAAATTGGAATTTAGCTCTCCATTTAAGAATATCATTAAAACACACAGACTAAATCAATCAGCTGATCAGTATAAACAAACCAATTTACATACCTAAATTAATATCATAACTTAAAACATTATTACAACTTTAATTATTATAAAAAAAACATAAAAACCCCTCATTTATTTCAAATTCAATTAATTAACAACTAATTTAGTATAAAACATCATTAATAGTTCAAATGCTACTGCAACTCAATTACGACAATACAAAACAAAAATAACATAAACGAAAAAGAAAACGACCTCCTACCGACCAAAACCCAGCAAAAACTAATCAACTAGTTTAGATCAAAAACTAATTTCTAATCTTCACTTATCTAATTTAGAATATGAAATACAAATACTAACATATACATACATATATAGATAGATACAACATATAGCTAGATACAGAGAGAGAAAATTACCTGTGAACAGACTCTTTGAATTTCTCCTCCTCCAAAAATTGGAGTATGAGAAACACCAATTCTCTGCTCAGAGATGACATTTGTTCCCAAATCGAAACGTGAAAAAACAACAAATTAAAAAAAAAGTACTTTGCAAAAACAAAATCAAGCAACAAACAGATCGAAACGGAAAATAAAATTCTAGGGTTCCTGCTGAAGAAAGCTTGATTGCAAAGGCTGCGAAGATGAGAGAGAGATAAAGAGGAGAGAGAGAGGAAGAAAATTAAGCGAGAGAAAGTTCAGAAAAAGAGATGGTGGTGGGGGAGGACTTGGTCTCGCTATCTTCGATGCGTTTGGCAGGAGTCCTCTCTATTCTTTTTATACTGAACCTATCAGTCGATACGTAATTCTACTTATATGATATTAATAAATTACTAATGATAAGTACAGTTTCACCTTATCATTGCTTGAAGTGAGGGATAATAAAGCGTTTCACTATTTTCCCTTTTTATGTTTTTCCTTTACGGCCCTCCGTCCGTCCCTTTTTAAATATAATTTTAGAAAAGTGTTTTGTATCTTAATAGTTATTTGAGAATTTTAATTAAGTATTAATTGTTTAATTTTAATATTATTTTAAATATTAAATATTATTTTAGTTTTTTCTTATTAAATAAATACTATCTATTTTTTTAATACAATAATAATATAAATAATTAATATTATATAATCGTATATAATTATTTTTTTAATATTTCTAAAACGATAAGAAACTATATATATTAGGAGACGAATAGAGTATTTTCTAGACATCACAACCGGAACAAGTATAATCTGAGGATCATTCTCCATATCCATCCAGCCAATATGAACTTATTCCTCGAACCCGCCCATGTCCCCGTCCTGTTTGCCCAATTACTCTTCTTTTTTAAAATTAAATTTCTAATTTTTTTTATATTACGTTGTACAATTATTTTTAATTCAAAATCAAACAATATACAACATTTTTATTACTAACAACATATTATATTACAAATGTTATAAATTTATAATGAAATAACTTAAATAAGTACATACTTATATATATATATATATATATATTTTTGGATCGATCCCACAATGGAAGTAAAAGATAAACCAATTTTTTTTTTTTTTTTACTTTTTTTTAAAACAACTAAAAGATAATTAATATTTTATGGGCGAATTTTTCATAATAAATAAAGTACAAATGATTTGAATACCTATACTGTTCCTGCAGCATCGCATTTGCACCATGTTTTGTTATACGCATCAAATCACCCCCTGCAAAACATTTTATTATGTAAAAATTTCAATTCCATAAATATTAAATATTTTTTTAGTTGTTTTAAAAAAAGCAAAAAAAATAAATAAAAAAACTGACGGGATAAATCAATGTCTCCTGACCTGGGAACCTGACTCTATATATATATATATATATATATACACACACACTAAATGTTAATTTTAAAAAATTATATATACATATAATCGAGGCGAGGCGGGACAGGGATGAGAGGGATTATCCTATACTCGACCCTAACCCTATAGGGTTTTAAAATTTGGGAAAATTGACAGGCCTAGTATTTCCCATATAATTAATGAATATGAATATTTTAAAGATATTGATATTTTCACATGATAATAATGAATAGGACCCATATTTATATAACGGATGCTCATGTTATCATATTTTAATGCGAAAATATCATTTTCTTTATTTTAAGTGTTGAAAAAATTATGTTTGTCTTCAAAATATAAAATTATTGTTGATTTTTGAAATAAATTTTATAATATTTTAAATTTAAAGTTGTCATAAATACATTTAATTCTAGCCACCATAATAAGAAATATTATTGATTATTGGAAACGTGTTATTAATTGCAGTATTTATTGTTTCTTAATTTTTAATAAATTCTATCAATTTTAAATTTATAAACATTGTAAAGTGACTTTTAGAAATCAATAGAAATATTATAATTTTAACGAAAACAATAATTTTTAGTACTACGATGTTCAAATTTATACTATATATAGTACAATATTCAAATTTATATTATATATATTACTGTTGATAATAAATGTGTTTACTGTGAAAATGTTTTTCTTTATGTAATGGCACTTTATTATTATAAATTTTCACTTGAGATAAAAGGAATTGAACAATCTTTGACCAATAAAAATGGTAATCTAATTATTTGGTATCGTGTATTATTTAAAAAAAATTACAAATGCACAAATATAACTAACAAAGCCGCACTGCTTACGTAGTTTTTTTTTAATAAGAGAATAGAGTCGGTCCCACCTTTATACGAGAAAAACACATGTAGAAATATTAAAATTACATGTGAAAATATTATTTCTCTGTTTTCTTCTTAAACAAACAGTATTTGCATAGACATATAGCAATAGTTGTACACAAATAGAGAGAAAAAGTAATATGTAGGTCGGGAGTGGTTAGTATGAAGTTTATTTTTGGGTAAGTTGATCAATTAACTAATAGAGTACTGACACGCAGGTGAGACTCTGTGTGTCGGCATTCTATTGACTAATTGACCAATTTATCCAAAAATAAATTTTATACTAACTGGATCCATGTATGTCCTATCAATTACTAAGATATTTCACGTAGGTGTGGGACCCATTTACTATTCATGTGAAAGGGATCTTGGAATCTTGTGAAACTACTACTTTTATTCGTGGAAATATCAATTCCCATTTTAAAAACATCATAAGAACACGAATGTATATTGCAAGGAGACATTTCTTTTTTTTTTTTGAGACTGAAATATATTAAGTCTAAAAATCATTTATAACTAGCGATACAAGAATAAATTTCTTCCAATCAATACGTAGGAAAATAAATTATTTGATATTTTTATTATAATTTTTTTATCTTTTGAAATAACTCACAAATTTTATTTATTTAATCATTTGGATTGTTTGATGAAAAAATATATGCACAAACTATGTAAAAACAATTTTACAGAAACAAAGACAGAGAAAAATAGTATGCGAGTCCTATCAATTAAATTATTATTAAAATTTATTAATAATAAATAGGATCATATTAATGGCAGTAAGATATTTTAAAAATATCTAATTTTATTTGTAATAATTACAATTGACAATTACAGCTAATAATAATCCTAATTTTTTAAGTAATCAAAGATTTTTAATTAGATTTGATTTCCAACTCCTAAAAAAAGAGTCGGGATATTATTCGATTTCTTTCCTTAAAAATATTGACTCTATCAAGAATAGGTATCCTCTACCTCGTATTGATGACTTGTTTGACCAAATTCTGAGGCACAATTCTTTTCAAAAATCGATCTTCATTCTGGATATCATCAAATGAAGATTAGAACCGAGGATATTCCAAAGACCGCTTTTTAGAACTCTAAGACGGGCATTATGAATTCTTAGTCATGTCTTTCTGACCGACTAATGCTCTAAGGTCTTTCATGGATATGATGAATCGAGTATTCAAGAAATATTTGGATCAATTCGTTGTTGTCTTTATTGATGACATCCTCATATATTCCAAAAGCCGTGAAGATAATGAGCACCATTTGAAGTTTCGGTACTCCAAAGGCTTCGTGAAAACCAACTATATGCCAAATTGAAGAAATGCGAGTTCGGCTTGAGAAGTAGCATTCCTTGGGCACGTGGTGTCGAAATATGGAGTATCCGCTGATCCGGCCAAGATTGAAGCAATACAAAGTTGGGAGCAACCAAGTTTGGTGATCAAGCACGTAGCTTTTTGGGCTTAGCTAGTTATTATCGGAGATTTGTGGAAAGGTTTTCTCGAATCGCTACTCCATTAACCCAAATTAACTAGGAAGGATACAAAATTCATTTGGAGCGAAGAACGCGAGAAGAGTTTCCAAGAGCTTAAGAGAGACTCATTTCTAAGACTGTTTCTAACAATACCATCTGAATACGGATGGATTTGTTATCTGACAATATGCTTCTAGCAAAAGGGTTAGGATGTGTTCTCATGCAACGTGGGAAAGTCATAGCTTATGCCTCATGACAACTTAAAGAATATGAGAGGAATTATCCTACTCATGATCTAGAGTTAACGCAATCGTTAAGGCTAAAGATATGGAGGCACTATCTATATGGGGAGAAAGTGGAGATATATTCGCACCATAAAAGCCTTAAATATTTTTTTCACTCAAAAAGAACTCAACATGCGGCAATGACGTTGGCTCGAGCTATTGAAAGATTACGACCACACTATTCAATACCATCCTGAAAAGCGAACGTGGTGGTGACGCCGTTGAGTAGAAGATCATATGCGAGAATGAGTGCGATGATGTCAAGTATATCGCGTAGAGCCAACTTTAATAGAAAAGTTAAGGTTGCTTTTCCAACCAGGCATCTTGAGTCGATGCGTATGAAGAAGAAAGTACAAGAAGGAGCTATTTGAAGCGAGAATTGATGAAGAAGGAATACTTGAGTCCACTCTGACTTTGTGTCCCTAACGACTCTGATTTGAAGTACAAGATTATGATGGAGGCACACAATACACCATTTGCAATCCATCTTGGAAGTACCAAAATGTATCGTGATCTTCGACATACATTTTGGTGGAACAATATGAAGAGAGAGATTGCAAAGTTTATCTCGATGTGTTTAACTTGTCAGCGTGTAAAGGCGAAGCATCTAGTACCTAAGGGTCCGTTGCAACCACTTGAGATTCCGAAATGGAAGTGGGAACACATTACCATGGATTTCGTTACGGGTCTTCCTACGGTTTCTCAAGGCATCAATGCTATTTGGGTTATTGTTGATAGATTAACCAAGTCTGCTTCATTTCTTGCGATCGGAGACTTATTCCTTGAACGTCTTGCTAGTATATGCGTGAATGAGATTGTGAGGTCGCATGGCATGCCAAGATCCATAGTTTGGATCGTGACCCAAGATTCACTTCAAGATTTTGGGTTAGCTTGCAAAAAGCTATGGGCACGGATTTTGCGATTTAGTTCGCATACCATCCTCAAACCGGACGGACAATCGGAGAGGACTATTCAAACTCTTGAAGATCTATTAAGACTCTATATCCTAGACTTCAAAAAGGCGGTTGGGATAAGTATTTACCATTGGTGGAATTCTCCTACAACAACAGCTTATCGTGCAAGATATAGGTGTGGCTCCATTTGAAGCATTATATGAGACGAAAGTGTCGCTTCTCAATATGTTGGGATGAGGTGGGTGAAGCAACATTGTTGGAACCCGAGTTAATACGTATGATTACCGAAAAGATCCAAATGATTCGACAACGTATACAAACGACACAAGATCGACAAAAGAGTTATACGGATCTTCATCGAAAGGACGTGGAATTTAGTGTAGGGGATCATGTATTGTTATGAGTTGCTTCCATGGAAGGGAGTTACAAGATTTGGGAAAGAGAGGAAAGCTCAATCCACGATTTATTGGTCCATTTCAAATTCTTGACCGAGTAGAAATGTAGCCTATAGACTTGCGTTACCTCAGAAAGTGTCTCGTGTTCATAATATGTTTCACATATCTGTATTTCAATAAATATGTGAAAGACCCAACCACGTTATTGAGTTAGAACCCCACGAGATAGTAGAGATTTAACATATGAGGAGGTACTGTCAAGATCTTGGATAGGAAGGAGCATGTCCCACGCCAAGAAAGGTCATACCACAAGTTAAAGTTTTGTGGAGGAATCATGCTATAGAGAAATGACCCGGAATTGGAAACGGAAATGAAAGCGAGGTATCCTCACCTTTTGAAACACCAGTGTATGCGTCGTCAATTTCGAGGACGAAATTTCATAAGGAGGGAGGTTGTAAGACCCTCACTTTATTATTAATGAAATTTAATTTTCTATTTATTATTTTGAAATAGTAAGGGTTGATTTGATTAATGTGGATAGTTAGGGTAAGATACACAAATATTTCAAAATAAGCAAGTGGTTATAAAATATTCATTGTTGTTTGGGGAATATTCGTTTGGTCGTGGAATATTCATAATCGTCTTGGGAATATTCGTATTTGACGGCGACCATGTGTGAGCCCCAAACCGGAAAGCGATTGGATGAAGAAAACGACAAATATAAGTTGTTTAAAAATAATCTGCAGTAGTTGTTACTGCTAATCTTGTTAAAATACTTTGGGTTAAAACACAAGAAGACACTGCAGTATTGCACCAATTATTGATTCTTACGTGCGAAGGCACTACTCAATAATGGTTACGATAATTATTATTCGTTATTTTATTGATTTAATAATTGCTTGCGTTGATATTTTATATTCTTTGTTGTTTGATAATTGTCATTACACGATTATTTTTCATTATCGAAGCAATAATTCATATTATCCTCAATAATATTATTAGATAACATTATTGGCAATGTCTAGAAAGTTCTGTCTAAGGAGAGGTTTGGTCACCTAATTGTACGCCAGTAAAGAGAAATTCTTATTGGAAAGTCCCCTCTTTCTTGGGAACTACCTGGTTGTCAATATTGTGATTCTGTAATATTATTTGTGAATAATTAATTATTGATTCATATGATGAGGAAAATATTGATGTTATGTGGATATAGATGGAGAAAATTTTTAATGTGACAATTGTTGAAAATTGAAATTTTATCTTTTTCTGATAAAATAATTCATTTAAATATATTATTATATTTTAATAATATAATAATGGTGATATTTTTACAACGAATGTGGGATATATGAGTATCGAGGAGGAAGAGTATTTTTGTTGCAATAAATATTTAAAACATGTTAAACATGTCGGTGGACCCCATTTATTGATTTGAATTTGATTATAAACAGAAAATCGCCTGTTTGTGGATTTCGGTCCAATTTCTCATTTGGAATTCGGAAAACTTTCTTCTGCAAAGTTGTAGAGAATTGAATTTCCTATAAAAAGTCGCGAGATTCGAATTTTCTGATAAAAGGACTATTTATTATGAATTATTGAAGTTCAAGTCTCAAGTTCAAATAATTGATTTTTGGAAGTTTAAAATATTTTTAGTTAGAAAAACGTTTTTGTTATTTGTAGGCATGTGTTAAGAGTTGGAAATCAGCTGGTATGAGTACGTAGAAAATTTTTATATATATATTAATATTTTATTAAATTTTCTGCTTTTTTAATGTTCTAAAGCGATTTCTATAAATAGGCTTATAGGTTAGAATTGAAAATCACACCAAATTGAAGTTTTCTCTCTATATTATCGAACATATTTTTGTGAGTATTTTGAGTATACTTTGAGTATTGCTATATCTGGTTGCAAGTTCAAGTATCCTGTGTTTCAACTAGAAAGTATCATCTTTTCGAGGTAAGGGATATTATTATTTTTTGTAATGATATTATTTCTTCATATCATTATTATTCAAATATTGATCTCAAGTTTTTATCAAATTTGGAACTTTTGGTGTCGAGAGTTACTATTCACGATACGATATAATTATTCACGAATCTGTAAAGACTATTCATCGAAAATTAAAAATTTTCTTTTAATTCAAAATATCTATTCTTGATACTAGCTTTGATTGTATCCATGTTTTGATCATTCTTGAATTTTACACCACTATGATTATTTTTTTGAGGTATTTTTGGACGTGGATAAAACAAAGTACGAATCCTTAATCCTTAATCCTTAATCCTTGTCATTTTGTTTCACCGGATTCGCTTTTTTAAAAATATTTTTCATCATCCTCGGTCTTAAATGATGATATTATGGAATATCTTTGGCCCGTAGTACAAAGATGAATGATTTCGATGAATATCTTTGGTAGTAGTGCAAAAGATGAGCAGTGTTTAGATGAACATGACCATAATCGATAATATCTTTGGGCACAGTAGTGCAGATGAATATTTGATTCCGGATGTATATTGATTGATGTTACGAGGATAAAAGATAGACGATGAACTTTTAAATTCATACATGTAAGATAGTAGTTTTTCATTCTCTACTTAACTCTTCTAATGAATTATTATTCATTGCGAATATTGATTTAAAATTTATTGTCTATTGTATTCTATTAGATTTTTCCTCGTGAAGACTAACGATAATTTGTTGTATATTATCTTAGTCATAATATTTTTCTTGGCTTAGTTGAGTTCACCCTTTTTTTTTTTTTGTTCTATTTTTCTTCTCGTGAGGCGAGAATATAATGAAGTACGAAGTGGGGTATGGAATGAAAGTTCTAGAGAGAGTTGTTTAGTAGTCCTCACCATTTTTGTAAAATAATGTATCAATAAATATGATGAGGATTTATTTGAGTATATAGATATTATCTGAAGATAATATTTGTATTCAAATTCACAGCTTTTCTTGTTGTAATAATAAAGTTGTAGTTGTTTCATACTACGATTGACAACCCGAAATGGGTGATGATACCTATTTTGGGGCGTCACACTTTAGCCTGGTAGGTCTTTGAACATCTAATCAAATATGTATTAACCGAGTATGTATTGAATCACAATCAAAAATTCGAGTAGTTTGAATTTTAAACGAGTCGAGTATAACTTTGCTCAAATTCTACTCATATTTTTATTCGAACTATTTTTAATGCTCAAATTTGGATCATATTATTAACGAATCCTAAGTCTTTTTCTTATTTTTTTAAGTCGGCTCTAATCGAATTCGAAAATATATTAGTTCGCTTTAACCTTAATTAACATATACAAATAATTGTGTATATAAAACAAAAGTAGTACACGAGTAGTATCATTTAAATTATTGATAAGGTTTAATTATTTTTTAATTAATTATTTTTACACAAACTATGTACAAAAAAATTGTGCAATAACATAGAGAAACGAAAAAAAGTAGTATATGAGTCCTATATACTCCTATTAACTAATTATTGACAAGATTTATAAATTTTTTACATACTTTTTTTACAATTTTAAATATATGACAATATTGTTTGTGCATAATCTGGGCACTTAAATAATATGAGTAATTTTTTACTATTTAATAATATTTGTGCACACTTGTTTACACACGGTGAATTGTTTTAATCAATAAATGTGTTCAGTATATAAACAAAAATTAAAATCATCAACACACGCACAAATATATATATATATAGGGTCCGGTTCTTACCCGGATTCTCGTATTTTCTTAAGTTACGGACTTTTTTTTTAAAAAAAAACAATTAAAATACGGTCCGTATTTTAGTCAGATCTGTCCTTATTCTCTCTCTCTCTCTCTCTCTCTCTATATATATATATATATATATATATATATATATATATATATATATATATATCGGTCCCGGACTTAGAATTACTAAAACCTCAGACTTTTTTTTTTTTATTTTTAAAACAACTAAAAATAAATAAATAAAAAATTATGGAATTGAATTTTTTTTCATAATACATGTTTTGGGTGTGATTTGGAGTGCGTATAACAAAACATGGTGAGTGCATGTCATGCAGCATTGTATCACCATTTTTATTATAGGTATTCAAATCACGCCTAAAAATATCAGATTATAGAAAATTTCGGCCCATAATTTTTATTTATTTATTTTTAGTTGTTTTAAAAAAAAGCAAAAAAAAAAAAGGTCCAAATTTTCTCCCGTCCGAAAGGTCCGGACCTGATCCAACTTGTATATATATATATATATCATAGTCTTTTTTTAGCAATAATAAAAGAAGTACGTAAACTAGCTATAACTTTTGAGCTCTTTTATATAGACATAATAATTAGATATAAAAATTAGACATGAGTATTTTATAATTTTATCTATTTGTATTTTGACCGCACTAAATGTTAGCATAGAGTTTTTCATAATTTTTTGTGAAAATGTTTTTGACAAAATTACATAAAATAATGAATTCGTTACATGTATAACAATATTCTCTCATTCAATTTGATTTCTCTTTATTAATGTTTGTGGTGTAAATATATATTTCTCCGTCTTTAAAAGAATGAATAAAAAGAATATAAAAAAATTAAATTTATTTTTAGCGGTCTTACAATATTGCATAAAATAATGAGTATTTTTATTTTTATATTAATAGACCCCACTAAATGACTAAATTATTCTTCACTATATATATTTTATCTTATATTTTTAAAATAAAAATATTTGTACTTTTAGTCATTATTTTAAAAACGGAGAGAGCAAAATGTAAATTTACCCTTGGCAATTAATTAATATAATCATAGATGACAAACACTCATCAAGTGGCCGACATTCAAATAATTCCCAATATTTTATATTGGTGCCCTTTGCAGTGCGAGTATTTGCAAAATTATAAATTTAAAAATTAAAATTTTGTCCGAGTGTTTATTTTTTGGTTTTTTTGAAGGAATAAAAATAGTATAGTGATAAGCAATGTGTGATAAGTGAACGTCTGCTTATCATTGCGTGTAGGGGGATAAAGTATGGGGGGGAGAGAGAGAGTAGCGGATTTGAAAATGAGGATTCAAATCTAGTTGAATATTCGCGTTCGGTTACGTATTAGTCGTGCGTGCGGACTGTCGCTTTCGTCCGCATTTAATAAAAAGACATAATCTCGTGAGATTTTCAACTTTTATCGTTCTCGGTTTAATTCTATCTGACTGAATTGCTGTCAGTGTGTGTTGAAGCCACGCGCTGAGCTTACGTTGTATCATGGGATAAGGTGGACCCCACCCTGTTCTTGTCTACCATAAGTCGATAATACGTTGGGAACTCGTCAGCTATTCCCAAAATTACTTATCTTCTCACCTTTTTTTTTAAACCAAATCATTTTGAATTTTTCGCTGACTTAATAAAATATAAATAATTTTAAATTTTTCGCTCACTTAATAAATTATTTAAATCGTCTAAAATTTAAATAAATTTTATCATTTTTTCAGTGCCGGAGGCACATGACACATTTAGTTTCATTTAGAATTTGATAGTAAATTCGATATACTTTTTATGCGACAATTTGTGTTTATATCTAATAAATTTAAGAATAAATTTTAATTCTAAATAAAGTTAATTCGATTATAAAAAATTAATTAGTAACAAATAAATGGCCCTTCTTTTTATGGTAGAGAAGGAGAAGTAAGACTTGTGGATTGACAATGAAATGAAAAAAAAAACATAATTGACTTTGTAATAAATATATAAATTAAATTTTGAGAACTTGTAGTATTTTGTAGCCTTTATATATCCTTCCAAAATTTACTCAATTTAGTATATATTTTGCATACTTAGAATTCTAAAATAAGAACTTATTACTTAGATAAGTGATTGTGGGGTCAGTGAGAAAGCTCATGGTGCTGGCCAGATTGAACATTGTATTTTTTGACTACCACCCACCATCACCAATAACATGACCACATACATCTCCTTCATCCCTATCCACTACACTATTTCCTTTACCGAGCTATAGATATATAACGACGGAATATATCGTCGTTATATGATTTATAGCGATAATTTTCATGTGAAAATATTAAAAAATCATGTGAAATATTAATTTCTTTTACTTACTTAATTTCACTTGCTTGGTCATATTTTATAGATTAAAATAGAATTTTTCTATGAAATTTAGACATGAGTGCTTTACAATAATGGGATCAAAATACAAATAATGAAATTGTAAAACACTCGGGTTCAATTTTCATGTTTATATAGAGTTTTTTTATTAAAATATAAGTCTTGCTATGTATTGTGATATATTTACGTCAAATTATAAATACAAAATTTATCAATACATAAAATTGATATAAATTATAGGATGACTCCACTTATTATACATTTATCTAATAAAATATCACTAATATTTATCCACATAACCGATAATCAAATAATGTACCTAATATTTTATAGATTAAAATATAAGTCTCGCTATGTATTACGATACATTTACGCCAAATTATAAATATAAAATTTATTTATACATAAAATTGATATAAATTATTAGATGACTCCACTTACTACACATTTATTCAAAAAATTAACATGAATATTTATTCACATAACTAATAATTAAATAATAGACGAAATTTCACAAAATATACTATTTTTGAAAAATATTCAAATTTTATTTGGCTTGCACATATAATCCAATAATTCTCATCTTTTTTGGGTCAAATGATCATTTAATGACTTTTATTTATCAAAATCTCCTCAATTGTTGCCCCTATTAAATTCGAGCCAACTTTTTTCCCTCTCAATTTTTTCTATCCTTTTCTACGTAAAAAGCAAAGCACAACGCTAAGGAGCCAATAAAACAATATGTCTTTATGATTATAATACTATTGATTGTAATACTTTTGGGACAATTTCACAAGTCAATGAGATTAATAAGTTGGGGAAATTTTTAAAGTTTGCCCACGTATGGTATTAATATATTTATGATAAATATTTTGTTTCATAAAAAATGTCGCATTTATAAAATTTATAAATATTAAGAATAATAATACGTATATAAATTATTTTACGCCTTTTTATGTAAATAAGACTATATTAAAATAATTTGTTAATAATATATTTGAGGTGGATTATGCCACATCGCCAGCTTTATAAAATGTTTGTAGAATAATTTGTGTCGATAGTATTACTCAAATATTAATGCTACGTTTAGATTGAATGAATGAGGACTCTTTAGTTATTAGGTTTGTTGGGCTATCAGCGTTTGAAATCTAAACGATGTGTTTGTGAGTTAAATAAATTATTTTAAAAAAAAATTGATATTAAATGAACAGGATTTTTAGATTAAGGCTGCTACATAAGACTCGGGTTACACCAATCCATTTGTACAAGATATCACCAAATTCAGTCAAGTACATGCACAAACTCCCTCTCAATTTGTAGGTGCTAATTTTTCGTTTAGTTCTTCATAAATTTGTTTGATGAACTACTCGTAAAGTATAATAAATTCTCATAATCAAGAACAAAATTATAATTACAATATTAATAAACAAAAGAAACAAGTCTTAAGATAAAAGAAGAAATTAATAATAATTCTTGTCAAGTTTGTAAGAGCATCTCCGACAGTCTCTTCAACCACTTTGAGTGTGACGCCCCCAAAATAGGTATACTGACACCCATTCCGAAATCACAAAATACATGGTACGTAAATAACTACAACTTTATTAATACAACATAAAAAGCGTGAGTTTAAATACAAATATTGTCATCTGTATAATATCCACACCCAAATAAGTCCTCATTACAATTATTAATACACTATTTTACGAGAATAAAGAGGACTACTAGTAACAACTTCTAAACCATCATTCCACACCCCACTACTAAGACTCGCCACATTCTCGCCTCCCGAGAAGAAAAAATGGAACAACAAGGAAAATGGTGAGCTCAATCTAGCCCAAAGAAAGAACATTATGACTAAAATAATATAGAACAAATTATTGTTAGTCCTCAACGGAAAAAATCTAATAGAATCTGATAGACAACCGCTTTAAATCAATCTTCGCAATGAAAATAATAATTCATTAGAAGAGTTAAGTAGAGAATGCAAACTACTATCTTCTATATATGAATTTAAAAGTTCATCGTCGATATTTTATCCTGTAACATCAATCAATATATATCTGAATCAAATATTCATCTTTTTACTACAAAGCCAAAAGATATTCATCACCGATCATGTTCATCTAAACACTGCTTATCTTTTTACCTACGCCAAAGATATTCATCATAAATCATTAATCTTTTGCTACAGCCAAAGATATTCAATTATATCATCATTTAGAATTTGAGGATGATGAAAAATATTTTAAAGAAAACGAATCCAATTGAAACAAAAGAATAAATATTAAGGATTCGTATTTCAGTTATTCCATGTCCAAAAATACCTCATAAATAATCATAGTGGAGTAAAATTCAAGAATGATCAAAACATGGATAACAATCAAAGCTAGTATCCAAAATAGATATTTTGGACGAAAAACGAAAAATTAATTTTTCTGTGAATAGTGTCGTATTCGTGAATAAAGGTCAGATATCGTGAATAATGGTCGATCGTGAATAGTAGAAACTCACACCAAAAAGATAGAAATTTCAGAAAATTATCATGCTTCATGCTTACGTGAATAAGAACTCATGAATAATAACTCATGAATAGTAATTCATGAATAAACCCTCAAACATGAAAAAGTTCCAAATTTGATGTAAGACCCCACTTTTATAAATAAAGATGAATTTTCTATAAATATTATTTTGAATATTATGGAATAAATTTGATATAATGTTATAGTTGTGGGTAATATTTATAAATTTTGCAAAGTAAGCAAGTTGTTATAAAATATTCGTTTGGTGGGAGAATATTCTTTTTGTTATTAAATACATTCATTAGTGGACGAGAATATTCTTTTCACAAATATTCAGACGACTACCAATCATCTTGCATTATCACGTGGACCCCATATGAAGTATCGTCGTAGTTAAAAAATCCCGCAAAAATTATCTTTCATAAAAATATCGCATGAATGTCATGAATAAAGTTTTACATAATAAGCAAAACGTTGGATTAATATTAAATACAAATCATTAGTAAGTCATCAGTATACTTTCGATTTATCGCTATAAAATATCAAGAAAACTGCTGAACTACCCGCAGTGGTAAAAGTCGTGTCTTTCGTATAAGATTATTATCGATGCTTACGTGAGAAGTCACTTAGCTATACTCAATTATCACTACAAGAATTGCTAAGCATCATATCTCTTATATTATCGATTCAATTATCACACAAGATCATCCGATAATATGTTATATTATTAATCGAGACAACAAGTTATAAATGATTAATAATTGTTGAAAGATTAAAATGTGTTGATTAAAAATAAAATGATTTGTGGTAATATTTATTCAATCCTCGATGTATATAAAGAGTCTCATATGAGACGCTTTGTGGTAAGTTTGATTATTTTATCCAAATATATGTCATCATCTAAGAGTCTCTTCACAATAGTAATTACCTTTGTGAATAGTAATTACCTTCGTCAATAGTATTTACCTTTCGTCAATAAGAATTACCTTCTTCAATAGTATTTATCTTCGCCAATGGTAATTACCCTTCGCAAATAAGAGTTGTCCCTTCAATATTACCAAGAGTTAACCGCTTCTTCTTGTTCCAAAGGTTAATTACCCTTCATAAATAAGAGTTGTTCTTTCAATATTACCAAGAGTCATTTTGACCTTCAAGTACACTCAAGAGCCACCCTCGCTTTTTCTATAAATAGAAAGCTCATTCCTTCATTATTTCTTACTTAATTCATCAAACTCTGAGAGAGAAACTATATAGAGAAAGAAGAAAAGTATTCTCGCTACTTCACTTTTCCAATATTAAGTTCTTCTAAGGTAGGGAATATTATTTGTTGTACTCGTAAGTGGTGTTATTCTTTCTTATTCATGAAGAGAACTCATTGTTATTCCATTTCTTATTATTCTGGTTGAATAACCTCGATATACTTTCCTCACCCTATACTTGGTGACATTCTTCATTATTCTCGCTGAACATCCTCGTCGTGTGTTTTACACCTAACCGGTTCCGCTCTTTATTATTATTCTGCTGGAATATCCTGCCTCATGTGTTTTTACACCGATCTCGTTCCATTTTTATTATTTCGCCTTTATTATTCTCGCTTCTTAACATCCTCGTCTGCATTTATACGCCTTGACCGGTTCCATCATTTATTATTCCGCATTTAGTATTCTCGTTGAACATCCTCGCTTGGCAGAATTTCACCCTAACCTAGTTCCGTTATTATTATTCTCGTTGGAATAACTCGCCTGGCGCTATTTATCGCATTTACGGTGATTTCTTTTTATTATTCCATTCTTTATTATACCCAGTTGGTTAAAACTTCGAACTTATATACTCCATGAAATTAGTAGAATATCTTTGATATTTGCGTTTCATCCAAGATTCATGACGCCCCCAAAATAGTCCATTCCATCCAACCCATTCTCGAAGTCTCCAAATACATGGTACGTAAATAACTACAACTTATTATTACAACATATAAAACTGTGAGTTTAAATACGATATTGCCATCTAGACAATATCCATACGCAAATAAATCCCCATCATAATTATTAATACATTATTTTACAAAAAATGGTGAGGACTACTAAACAACTCTCTCTAAACCTTCATTCCATACCCCGACTAAGACTCGCCACATTCTCGCCTCCCCGAGAAGAAAAATGGAACAACAAGGAAAAGGGTGAGCTCAACTAGCCCAAGAAGAATATTATGACTAAGATAATATACAACAAATTATCGTTAGTCTCCAACAGTAAAAATCTAATGTAATACAATAGACAACAAATTTTAAATCAATATTCGCAATGAAATAATAATTCATTAGAAGAGTTAAGTAGAGAATGCAAACTACTATCTTCTATGTATGAATTTAAAAGTTCACATCTATCTTTTATCCTCGTAACATCAATCAACATACATCCGAATCAAATATTCATCTTTCAGCACTACTGTGCCAAAGATATTCATCACCATCATGTTCATCTAAACACTGCTCATCTTCACTACTAGCCAAAGATATTAATCACTCAATCATGTTCATCTCAACACTGCTCATCTTTGCACTACGAGCCAAAGATATTCATCAAGAAATCATTCATCTTCGCACTACAGCCAAAGATATTCCATAATATCATCATTTAAGATCAAGATGATGAAAATATTTTAAAGAAACGAATCTAGTGAAACAAAATGACAAGGATTAAGGATTAAGGATTCGTATTTTGTTTTATCCACATCCAAAAATACCTCAAAAATAATCACAAAGGTGTAAAATTCAAGAATGATCAAAACACGGGATACAATCAAAGCTATTATCCGTATTAGATATTTTGATAAAAAGAAGAAATTTCATTTTTCTAATAAGAATAGGCCAGTGAATTCGTGAATAAGGCCGTGATACGTGAATAGTAACTCCCACACCAAAAGATAGAAATTCCACAAAAAACATCTTCACGCTTTCATTAATAAGACTCGTGAATAAGAATTTAATAAGAACTCGTGAATAAGAACTCGTGAATAAGAACTCATTAATAGTAACCCCTGGTCATGAAAAAGTTCCAAATTTGATAAAAATTTCCAACCAATATTTCTAAGATAATGATATTGAAGAAATAATATCATTTTTGAATAAAATAACATCCCTTACCTCGAAAGACAAGATTTCTAAATAAAACATCTGATATATGCTATGACTTGAACTCAAGACCAGATAGCAATACTCAAAGTATACTCAAAATACTCACAAGAATACGCTTCGATAATATAGAGAGAGAAAACTTCGCTTCAAAAGTGATTTTCAATTCTAACCCAAGACCTCCTATTTATAGAAATCGCTAACACCAAAAGTAGTAAAAATTTAATATAATAATATTATATATAAACAAAATTCATACGCCCACATCTTGAATCAATTCAACCACCATGCACATGTTAAATATGCCCACAACATATAAAAAAACGTTTTTATTAATAAAAATAAATAAAACTTCCAAAAATCAATTATTTCGCAATTTCGTAACTTCAATAATTCATAATAAATAACCATTTTATCAGAAAATTCAATCTCATGAAAATGTTTTTATAGGAAATTCAATTCTCTACAACTTTGCGTAAGAAAGTTTTTCCAAATTTCAAACAGAAATTGACCAAATCCATATACGGACAATTTTACAAAGCTATAATCAAATTTCAATCAAGAAATGGGGTCCAATACATGTTTAATATGTTTTAAACATTTAGACGCCCCAAAATAGGTCCATTCCATCCAACCCATTCTCGAGTCGCCAAATACATGGTACGTAAATAACTACAACTTTATTATTACAACATATAAATCATGGTGTGAGTTTAAATACGTATATTGCCATCTGCATAATATCCACACGCAAATAAATCCCCATCATAATTATTGATACATTATTTTACAAAAATGGTGAGGACTACTAAACAACTCTCTCTGTAACCTTCATTCCATACCCCTCTAAGACTTTCGCTACATTCTCGCCTCCCGAGAAGAAAAATGGAACAACAAGGAAAAGGGTGAGCTCAACTAGCCCAAGAAAGAATATTACGACTAAGATAATATACAACAAATTATCGTTAGTCTTCAACAGGAAAAAATCTAATAGAATACAATAGACAACAAATTTTAAATCAATATTCGCAGCTGAAATAATAATTCATTAGAAGAGTTAAGAGAGAATGCAAACTACTATCTTCTATATATGAATTTAAAAGTTCATCGCTCGATATTTTATCCCCGTAACATCAATCAATATATATCCGAATCAAATATTCATCTTTGCACTACAGCCAAAGATATTCATCACCGGGTCATGTTCATCTAAACACTGCTCATCTTTGCACTACGCGCCAAAGATATTCTTCAACATCTCAACACTGCTCATCTTCGCACTACGCGCCAAAGATATTCATCAAGAAATCATTCATCTTCGCACTACAGCCAAAGATATTCCATAATATCATCATTTAAGACCAAGATGATGAAAATATTTTAAAAGAAACGAATCCAAAGGAAACAAAATGACAAGGATTAAGGATTAAGGATTCGTATTTTGTTTTATCCACGCCCAAAAATACCTCAAAAATAATCATAGGGGTGTAAAATTCAAGAATGATCAAAACACGGATACAATCAAAGCTAGTATCCGTATTAGATATTTTGACAAAAAGAAAAATTTCATTTTTCTATGAATAAAGGCCGATTCGTGAATAAAGGTCAGATACGTGAATAAAGGCCGATACGTGAATAGTAACTCTCACACCAAAAGATAGAAATTCCACAAAAACATCTTCACGCTTCATGAATAAGACTTGAATAAGAATCGTGAATAAGAATCATGAATAAGAACTCTGAATAAGAATCGAATAAGAATAATAAGAATCTCATGAATAGTAACCCCGATATGAAAAAGTTCCAAATTTGATAAAAAGTTCCAACCAATATTTCAAAGATAATGATATCAAGAAATAATATCATTTGAGAAGAAAATAACATCCCTTACCTCGAAAGACAAGATTTAAATAAAACACCTGACATAAAGCATGACTTGAACTTGCACCGAGATAGCAATACTCAAAGTATACTCAAAATACTCACAAGAATACAATATATCGATAATATAGAGAGAAAAACTTCAGCTTCGTGTGATTTTCAATTCTAACCTAAGACCCTATTTATAGAAAATGCTTGTAACACCAAAGTAGTAAAATTGAATATAATAATATTATTTATAAACAAAATTCCTTAGCCCACCTTTTGAAATCTGATTTCAGCCATAAAGCACATGTTAAATGAGGTTCACAAACTCACCAAAAACGTTTTTCTCAAAATAATTAATTAAAACTCCCAAAATCAATTATTTCTAACTCCTAACTTCAATAATTCATAATAAATAGCCCTTTTATCAGAAAAATTCAAATCTCAAGACTTTTTTATAGGAAATTCAATTCTCTACAACTTTGCAGTAAGAAAGTTTTTCCAAATTCCAAATGTAAATTGACCAAATCCACAAACAATTTATTTTACAAAGCTATAATCAAATTTCAACAAGAAATGGGGTCCACCAACACACAAAAAATATGTGTTAATCATTTAATGCCACAAAAATACTCTTCCTCCTCATATACTCATATATCCCACATTCATTATAAAATATCACCATTAATATATTATTAAAATAATATATTTAAATGAATTATTTTATCGTAAAAAGATAAAATATTAATTTTCAACAATTGTCACATTAAAATTTTTCCATCTATATCCACATAAAATCAATATTTTCCTCATCATATAAATCAATAATTAATTATTCACAAATAATATTACAGAATCACAAGATCGACAACTGTGCCGCTCCTCAGAAAGAGGGGGCTTTCCAATAAGAATTTCTCCTTATCTACGCAAGCAATTAGTGTGACCAAACCTCTCCTGTAGATGTAACTTTCTAGACATCGCCAATAATGTTATCTAATAATATTATTCAGATAATATGAATTATTGCTTCGATAATGGAAAATACCGTAAATGACAATTTATCAAACAACAAAGAATATAAAATATCAACGCAAAGAATTATTGAATCAATAAAATAAAATATCGAATAAGAATTATCGTAAATAATTATCGAGTAGTGCCTTCACGTAAGAATCAATAATTGGTGCAATACCGCAGCTACCGCTCAACAACGCCAGATTAGTGTGTTTTAACCACCGGTATTCCAACAAGATAATCTGTGAATAACTACGCCAAGCTATTTATAAACAACTTATATTTGTCGCTTTCTTCATCCAATCGCTTTCACATGGGGCCCATAAAAGATCAAGGCCATCAGCATTTAATATTCCCCGACAAAGATTTAATATTCCACGACCAAACGAATATTCCCCGATAATAATGAATATTTTATAACCACTGCTTATTCAAAATATTTATGATTTTACCCATAACTATCCACATTAATCAAATCCAACCTTTACTATTTCAAAATAATAAATAAAGGAAATTCCTTTTATTTAAAAATAATTTGGGGTCTTACAACCTCCCTCCTTATGAAATTTCGCCCTCGAAATCGACGACGACTGGTGTTTTCAAAAGATGAGAATACCTCGCTTTCATTTCGCTTCCAACTCCTGTGTCATTTCCTCAATAAGATGGTTTCTCCACAAAACTTTAACTTGTGGTATAACCTTCAGACATAGGACATGTTCTTTCCTATCCAAGATCTTGACAGTACCTCCTCGTGACGTTAAGTCTTCGCTATCTCGTCCGGCTTCTAACTCAACGACGTGGTTCGGGTCGTCCACATATTTACGTAACATCGACACGTGAAAAAACGCGCATGAACACGCCATACTTGGTGCAGAAAAACGAGTCTATAGGCCACGCCCTATTCGATCGAGAATTTCAAATGGATTAATAAATCAAGGTTCGAGCTTTCTCACCTCACCGATTCTCGCTTTTGAAATAACAACTTCGCACCTCTTCTTCTTCAAATTCATCACCCGCAAGTGTAGCTTCGAATAACTTTTAACTTTATCGATTAAAGTCGATTATACTCAGATATCATCACGCTGGTAACTAGAGTTTTCATCTCCATCTCTATTATTTGTAAATTATACGAAATGAGTCTTTGATAATATCGTACTCAGATTTGATACGATCTTCTACTCAACACGCCGCCACCACGCTCGCTTCCAGATGGCATGGTCGTAACACGTATTTAAATGAGTCTCCTCGAGTTCTTCAAGCTCTTCCCACATTCCTCGCTTCCATTCAATTTTGTATCTCTACGAGTCACCAAGTAATGGAATAGCGATTCGAGAATATCCTTCAACGAATCTCCGATAATAACCAACTAAGCCTAGAAAGCTACGATTTCGATTACACGACTTAGGTTGTTCTCAACTCGCGACTCATATCCCAACCTCGATAAGACGCTACAATGACACCTATCGCTTTACTATCGCATCTAATATGGTGTCCCCTACGAGAGTCCGGCTTCGCAGCATTCCACAAAGGAAGTCACCAGATAAAGGCTCAGTACCAAATTTATAGTTGAATTTTTAACTCCTCAAGTTCAATAGAGCCATTCGATATGAGATTTTAGAAATGAGTTTTGTACCGGTTCAAAGTCGATACAAAATTTAATATCGCTTTTTGGGAGTAAGCCAAGAAATTCTTCAGAAATACGCCAGAAAAAAATCAATAACAACAGAATATTATTCAAATCGACGTGTTTTTTATTCAAATCCATAATACGGACTAAGAAAACTCGACATCCGTAATAAACGAATGACTTCATGGCTTGATATGAAAATGTTTGACTACAATGGTTTGATTGTTTGAATTCAATAACAAAGTTGCTTAGAATATGAAAACTAACAACCTTACGAAAAGTAATCAATTTTGCATTTATGAGTAGTTAACCTTAAAATCACATCAAAAGCAAATATCTCTATAGTAAATAAGGTTAATGTGTAATGTGATAAGGCCAACCCCAATCAAGCAAGATTTCTAAACAACTGATGTAATGAAAGTTTCTCCCAACTGAGTCTCCATAAATAAGGTCAAAGTCTAATTTCTCCGTAGTCAAGTTCAAACGCTGAGCGCAAGCAAGAGAGATAAAAGAATGGGTAGAACCCAGATCTTCAGTAAGGTATAAACTTCGCAAGAATTTATAATTAACTAACCTGCTAACTTCGTCGTTTCCTCGTGATTTTGACCGGCCACGACAAACGCCTTCCAGAATCGCTGACTTTGACTTTTCTCGACATCCTTTTCGAGTCACCATTCCCACTGGATCTGGTTTCGATATCGCATAACTCGAGCGATATGTCCTTCTTTTCCACAATTATAGCATACCTTAAACTGCTAGGGCGCTTAATGATATGTCCTCTTCCCGATTTGTAACATACGACCGGTGGTCTTTCTCCTCCTCGAACCAGCCACATCGGCACCGACGCCTTTCACACGGTCGCTGTTGAATCTCCTCTTTAAAATCTCCTCCCGACTCGCTTCTTCTATTTTCACGGCCACGATTACCACCAGAGTGGTTACCGCTTTTGTCCAGATTCTTCTTTCTCCGCCGGTTATCGTTATTCGATGACCGCTATCTTCTAGATGATCCTCGTTATGGTCCCCATTAACGTATTTCAAGTATCTCGCCTAACAACCGAGCCCTCGCTGACAACATCCGGAATAGAGAGAAAATTTATGAGAAATGAGATACCGACGACGCCGGTTTCAAACCTCTCGTAAACATCCGCCATAATGCTCCTCATTCTCCACCAAATGAGGTGCAAACTCGATAACTCCGCTAACTTCGCCAGACCGGGACACCGCCATGTTATTCTCGCCCAGCCTAATAAACTCCACTTCCTTCATATGACGAATAATACTTTCGTGGAAGTACTTGTTATCAACTGCTTCAAACGCTCCCCGACGATACGCCGAAAGTGCAACCGATGGGTACGCTTACGATTCCCACCAAGAATCCGCCTTCGCCACTTTTAACATAAAGGTAGCGAATGGAACTTTCGTTCTCCCGCATCCCAAGACATCGAATATCTTAGTAATTTGTTTGACCCACGCCTCCGCCTTTAATCGGATCCGCTTCCTGCACTCGTGTGGTCCCAACTTTTCGAATCGCTTGGTCAGTGACCACCCGTGAATTGCTATCATTTCTCCTCAGATTTTGAACACGAAGTCTCCTCGTCTCCGATTTTGCATGAACTGCAAAAAGCTTCTAAACATCCCCTCGCTCATCATCTCGCCAAAGGTGTTGTTCACAGAGGTACATCACACACACTGTCAGACGCTCTCCTCGCTGGTAAGACAGCATCTCCACTGGCCCTCATTTACTCCATCATTAATATTCTCAATCGACATTCTCAAATACCGCCATAAAACAAGGGTTAATTAAGGAAATCAATATATCACATAATATCCCTATATACTAACCAACTAACAAATAAGCTTAGTAGACACACTAGCAAGGATTTACTCGCCTCCCTCCTAGTTCTATTCCCCATCTCCGCCAGAGATCATATCCCTAAGCTCGATACCAACCGCGACGCCCCAAAAATAGGTCCATTCCATCCAACCCATTCTCGAGTCGCCAAATACATGGTACGTAAATAACTACAACTTTATTATTACAACATATAAACTGTGAGTTTAAATACGATATTGCCATCTGTATAATATCCACACGCAAATAAATCCCCATCATAATTATTGATACATTATTTTACAAAATGGTGAGGACTACTAAACAACTCTCTCTAAACCTTCATTCCATACCCCGACTAAGACTTTCGCTACATTCTCGCCTCCCCGAGAAGAAAATGGAACAACAAGGAAAAGGGTGAGCTCAACTAGCCCAAGAAAGAATATTACGACTAAGATAATATACAACAAATTATCGTTAGTCTTCAACAGGAAAAAAATCTAATAGAATACAATAGACAACAAATTTTTTAAATCAATATTCGCAATGAAATAATAATTCATTGTAAGAGTTAAGAGAGAATGCAAACTACTATCTTCTATATATGAATTTAAAAGTTCATCGCCGATATTTTATCCTCAGAACATCAATCAATATATATCCGAATCAAATATTCATCTTTGCACTACAGCCAAAGATATTCATCACCGGTCATGTTCATCTAAACACTGCTCATCTTTGCACCACGGCCAAAGATATTAATCACTTGGCCATGTTCATCTCAACACTGCTCATCTTCACTACGCCAAAGATATTCTTCAAGAAATCATTCATCTTTGCACTACAAAGCCAAAGATATTCAATAATATCATCATTTAAGACCAAGATGATGAAAATATTTTAAAGAAACGAATCCAAAGAAACAAAATGACAAGGATTAAGGATTAAGGATTCGTATTTTGTTTTATCCACGTTCAAAAATACCTCAAAAATAATCATAGGGGTGTAAAATTCAAGAATGATCAAAACACGGATACAATCAAAGCTAGTATCCGTAATAGATATTTTGGACAAAAAGAAAAAATTTCATTTTTCTATGAATAAGGTCGATTCGTGAATAAGGTCGATACGTGAATAAAGGCCGATACGTGAATAGTAATCTCCGACACCAAAAGATAGAAATTCCACAAAAAACATCTTCACGCTTCATGAATAAGACTCGTGAATAAGAATCGTGAATAAGAATCGTGAATAAGAACTCAAATAAGAATCATGAATAAGAATCTCATGAATAATAACTCATTAACCCCGATATGAAAAAGTTCCAAATTTGATAAAAAGTTCCAACCAATATTTCAAAGATAATGATATCAAGAAATAATATCATTTGAGAAGAAAATAACATCCCTTACCTCGAAAGACAAGATTTCTAAATAAACACCTGATATAAAGCATGACTTGAACTTGCAATCACCGTATAGCAATACTCAAAGTATACTCAAAATACTCACAAAGAATACGCCGATATATATAGAGATAGAGAGAAAACTTCAGCTTCGTGTGATTTTCAATTCTAACCTAAGACCCTATTTATAGAAAACGCTAGTAACACCAAAAAGTAGAAAATTTAATATAATAATATTATTTATAAACAAAATTCCTTAGCCCACCTTTTGAAATCTGATTTCAGCCATAACACATGTTAAAAATGAGGTTCACAAACTCACCAAAAACGTTTTTCTCAAAATAATTAATTAAAACTCCCAAAATCAATTATTTTAACTCCTAACTTCAATAATTCATAATAAATAGCCCTTTTATCAGAAAATTCAAATCTCATGAGTTTTTATAGGAAATTCAATTTCTACAACTTTGCGTAAGAAAGTTTTTCCAAATTCCAAATGTAAATTGACCAAAATCCACAAACCAACGATTTTACAAAGCTATAATCAAATTTCAAATAAGAAATGGGGTCCACCAACACACAAAAACATGTGTTAAACATTTAATGCCACAAAAAATACTCTTCCTCCTCATATACTCATATATATCCCACATTCATTATAAAATATCACCATTAATATATTATTAAAATAATATATTTAAATGAATTATTTTATCGTAAAAAGATAAAATATTAATTTTCAACAATTGTCATTTTAAAATTTTCTCCATCTATATCCACATAAAATCAATATTTTCCTCATCATATAAATCAATAATTAATTATTCACAAATAATATTACGTAATCACAATATCGACAACCAGTGCGCTCTCCTGTGAAAGAGGGGCTTTCCAATAAGAATTCTCTTCATCATCACGCCGCAATTAGGTGACCAAACCTCTCCTTATGTAACTTTCTAGACATCGCCAATAATGTTATCTAATAATATTATTCAGATAATATGAATTATTGCTTCGATAATGGAAAATCGCGTAATGACAATTTATCAAACAACAAGAATATAAAATATCAACGCAAAGAATTATTGAATCAATAAAATAAAATATCGAATAAGAATTATCGTAATAATTATCGAAAGTAGTGGCCTTCGTAAGAAGAATCAATAATTGGTGCAATACCGCAGCTACCGCTCAACAACGCCATTAGTGTGTTTTAACCAACGGGTATTCCAACAAAGATCCAACAAGATAATGAATAACCACGCTTATTCAAAATATTTAAGATAAACTATCCACATTAATCAAATCCACCCTTATTTTTATAAACAACTTATATTTGTCGCTTTTCTCCAATCGCTCATGTTGAAAGTCATGGGCCACAAAAGATCATACAAATGATGTCATATTTATATTCCCCGACAAGATTTAATATTCCACGACTTAAAATTAATATTCCCGACGATAATGAAATATTTTATAACCACTGCTTTTCAAATTCAAATATTTCATTTTTACCCATAACTATCCACATTAATCAAATCCACCAAATCAAACTTACTATTTCAAAATAATAAATAAAGGAAACATTTATTGATACATTATTTTACAAAAAATGGTGAGGACTACTAAACAACTCTCTCTAAAACCTTCATTCCATACCCCGACTAAGACTCGCTACATTCTCGCCTCCCCGAGAAGAAAAATGGAACAACAAGGAAAAGGGTGAGCTCAACTAGCCCAAGAAGAATATTATGACTAAGATAATATACAACAAATTATCGTTAGTCTCCAACAGGAAAAATCGATGATAATACAATAGACAACAAGTTTTAGATCAATATTCGCAGTTTAAAATAATAATTCATGTAAGAGTTACGTAGAGAATGAAATCTACTATAATCTATGAATTTAATAGTCCATCATCAATATTTTATCCTCAGAACATCAATCAATATTCATCTCAAATCAAATATTCATCTTTGCACTACAGCCAAAGATATTCATCAATCTATCACATGTTCATCTCAACACTGCTCATCTTTGCACTAAAGGCCAAAGATATTCATCACCCCACATGTTCATTTAAACACCTGCTCATCTTTGCACTACAGCCAAAGATATTCTTCGAAATCATTCATCTTCGCACTACAAAAGCCAAAGATATTCTTCATCATTCATCTTCGCACTACAAAGCAAAGATATTCAATAATATCATCATTTAAGACCGAGGATGATGAAAAATATTTTAAAGAAACGAATCCAAAGAAACAAAATGACAAGGATTAAGGATTCGTTCTTTTAAACAATCCAAGTTCAAAAATACTCATAAATAATCATACCGGTGTAAAATTCAAGAATGATCAAAACACATGATACAATCAAAGCTAGTATCCGTAATAGATATTTTAGACGAAAAAGAAAAATTTCATTTTTCTATGAATAAAGGCCGATTCGTGAATAAGGTCAGATATCGTGAATAAGGCCGTATACGTGAATAAGAATCTCCCACACCAAAAGATAGAAATTCCACAAAAAACATCTTCACGCTTACTTAATAAGATCAGTGAATAAGAATCGTGAATAAGAATCTCGTGAATAAGTAATCCGTGAATAGTAACTCATGAATAGTAACCCCGACATGAAAAAGTTCCAAATTTGATAAAAAGTACCAACCAATATTTCAAAGATAATGATATCAAGAATTAATATCATTTGAGAAGAAAATAACATCCCTTACCTCAAAGAATCAAGATTTCTAAGGAAAGGCTCAAGTGATGCTTTGAATGAAACTTGTACCGAATAAAGAACTCTCAAAGTATCTAAATACTCACAAAATACGCCAATAATATAGAGAGAGAAAGAGAGAAACTTTATTTCGTGTGATTTTCAATTCTAACTTAGCCTCTATTTATAGAAAATGTTAGCCTACCAAGCAGCATTTCGACCAAGCACCGATGGCTTTACTACCGCTACTATTGCCACCCACCACATTTGAAATAAAATTCAGCACATTTTTTCACCAACCACAAGTGGGGCCCACTCAATTCTAGAATTTTCCACCAAAATCAATTATAAACCTAATTTCCTAATCAACACCTCTTAAAATTCACAACAAATCATTCGTGCATTTTTAACGGCTCAAAATTTGTGGACATATACTCAACTTATGTATGTATAACATACCCAAAATTTACAACGATCCAACTATTTGATTAAAAATTATAACTCACACAATATATCTCAAAACCCCGATTTGATTTTTTAACACCTCCAATCCGATAAAATACTCGATAAAACACCTCAACATAATTTCTTCATTTATAACCACATAAATAAATCCATCATTTATATCCACATAAAATAAATATTTCTTTATCATATGAATCAATAATTAATTATTCACAAATAATATTACGTAATCACATTTATTCACAACCAGTCGCTCTCCAGAAAGAGGGGCTTTCCAATAAGGATCTCTCCTTATCGCCGCAATTAATTAGTGACCAAACCTCTCCTTGATGTAACTTTCTAGACATTGCCAATAATGTTATCTAATAATATTATTCAAATAATATGAATTATTGATCCGATAATGGGAAATATCGTAAGCAAAGGACAATTATCAAACAACAATAATATAAAATATCAACGCAAAGAATTATCAATCAATAAAATAAAATATCGAACAAGAATTACCGTGAAAAATTATCGAGTAGGTCATCTTACGTGCGAATCAATAATTCAACAATACTGCAATACCGCAGCATCGCAAGCAACCACGCCAGACATCAGATTTTAACCACCGTATTCCAATGCCTTTAATTTAATCTGCAATAACTACGCCAAGTATTTATAACCACCCAAACTTTGTCGCTTTTCCTCATCCAATCGCTTTGGGCTCAAGCATGGGGCCCACACACTAATATCTACTGCCGCATTTAATATTCCCCAAACGACAAAGACATAATATTCCACGACCAAACGAATATTCCCCGACAAAAATGAATATTTTATAACCACTTGCTTATTTTGAAATATTTATGATTTAACCCTTAACTATCCACATTAATCAAATCAACCCTTACTATTTCAAAATAATAAATAAAGGAAAATCCTTTTATTTAAAAAATTTTCGGGTCTCTTACAACCTCCCTCCTTATGAAATTTCGTCCTCGAAATCGACGACGCATTCTGTGTTTCAAATGGTGAGGATACCTCGCTTTCATTTTCGCTTTCCAATTCCCGAGTCATTTCTCTATAGCATGATTCCTCCACAAAACTTTAACTTGTGGTATGACCTTTCATGCAGTAGGGATATGCTCCTTCCTATCCAAAATCTTGATGTACCTCCTCACACGCTTATGTCTTCTTGGCTATCTCGTCCGGTTCTAACTCAATAACGTAGTTCGGTCGCCCACATATTTACGTAACATCGATACGTGAAAACGCATGAACACGCCACATACTTGGTGGTAAACGAGTTTATAGGCCACGCCTCCTATTCGATCGAGAATTTCAAATAAATCAAGGTTCGAGCTTTCCTCACCTCACCGATTCTCTCGCTTTTGAAATAACAACTTCGACTTCCTTCTTCAAATTCATCACCCGGGTGTAGCTTCAAATAACTTTAACTTTATCGATTAAAGTCGATTATACTCAGATATCATCACGCATCTGGGTACTCAGAGTTTTCATCTCCATCTCTATTATTTGTATATTATACTTAAATGAGTCTTTGACAATATCGTACTTCAGATTTGTATACGATCTTCTACTCAACACGCGCCTACCACCACGCTCGCTTTTCCAGATGGCATGGTCGTAACATGTACGAAATGAGTCTCCTCTCGAAGTTCTTCAAGCTCTTCCCACATTCCTCGCTTCCATTCGAATTTTGTATCCTCTCCGAGTTACCGCTGAGTTAATGGAGTAGCGATTCGAGAATATCCTTCAACGAATCTCCGATAATAACCAACTAAGCTTCAAAGCTACGATTTCGATTATCGACTTAGGTTGTTCTCAATCGCGACTCATATCCCAACTTTGATAAAGACGTCACAACGACACCTATCGCTTTTACTATCGCATTTAATACGACGTCCCCTATAGAGAGTCTCGCTTGGTGAATTCCACAAAGGAAGTCACAAGATAAAGGCTCAGTACCAAATTTATAGTTGAATTTTTAACTCCTCGAAGTTCAATAGAGCCATTCTATATGAGATTTTAGAAATGAGTTTTGTACCGGGTTCAAAGTCGATACAAAATTTAATATCGTGCCTTTGGGAGTAAGCCAAGAAATTCTTCGTAAAATACGCCAGAAAAAATCAATAACAACAAGAATATTATTCAAATCGACGTGTCTTTATTCAAATCCATAACATGGACTAAGAAAACTCGACATCCGTAATAAACGAATGACTTCATGGCTTGATATGAAAATGTTTGACTACAATGGTTTGATTGCTTGAATTCAATAACAAAGTTGCTTAGAATATGAAAACTAACAACCTTACAAAAAAGCAATCAATTTGGCAATGATGAGTAGTTAACCCTTAAAATCACATCAAAAGCAAATATCTCAATAGAAATAAGGTTAATGTGTAATGTGATAGTGCCAACTGAATCAAACAAGATTTCTAAACAACGATGTAATGAAAGTTTCTCCTAATCTGATTCTCCATAAATAGTCAAAGTCTAATTCTCCAGTAGTCAAGTTCAAACGCTGAGCGCAAGCAGCAGAGAGATAAAAGAATGGGTAGAACCTAGATTCTAGTAAGGTATAAACTTCGCAAGAATTTATAATTAACTAACCTGCTAACTTCGCTCGTTCCTCAGATTTTGACCGGCCACGACAAAACGCCTTCCAAGAACCGCTGACTTTCGACTTTTTCTCGGACATCCTTTTGAGTCACCATTCCCACTGGATCGGTTTCGATATCGTATAATCTCGAGCGATATGTCCTTCTTTTCCACAATTATAAGATACCTTAAACTGCTGTAGGCGCTTTGATATGTCCTCTTTTCCCAAGATTTGTAATATATAATTACCGGTGGTCGCTCTCTCCCTTAAAACTAGTTGCTATCGGCGCCGACGCTCAAAAATGGTCGTTGTTGAATCTCCTTTTTAAAATCTCCTCCCGACTCGCTTTTCTATTTTCATGGCCACGATTACCACCGTGAGTGGTTACCGCCGTCTCGTATTCTTCTTTCTCCACCGGTTATCGTTATTCGATGATCGCCATCTTCGCAAGATGATCTCGGTTATGGTCCCCTATTGAACGTACTCATATCTCACTTCTAACAATCGAGCCCTCGCTGACAACATCCGGAATAGAGAAAATTTATGAGAATGATATAATCGACGATGCCGGGTTTCAAACCTCTAAAAACATCCGCGCATATATGCTCCTCATTCTCCACCAAATGAGGTGCAAACTCGATAACTCCGCAAACTTCGCCTCGCATCGGGACACCGCCATGTTATTCTCGCCCAATCTAATAAACTCCACTTCCTTCATACGATTTAATACTTTCGTGGAAGTACTTGTCATTGAATCGCTTCAAAACGCTCCCCTACGATACGCCGAAAAGTACCGATGGGTACGCTTCACGTATTCCCACCAAGAATCTGCCTCGCCACTTAACATAAAGGTAGCGAATGGAACCTTCGTTCTCCGCATCCCAAGACATCGAATATCTTGGTAATTTGTTCGACCCATGTTTCCGCCATGATCGGATCGGCTTTCCTTAAATTCGTGGTCCCAACTCTTTGAACTTCTGTCGTGGACCACCCGTGAATCGCTATCATCTCCTCCTCAGTATTTTGAACACGAAGTCTCCTCGTCCGATTTTTGCATGAACCGCAAAAAGCTTCTAAACATCCCTCGCTCATCATCCGCCAAAGGTGTTATTCATGGAGGTACATTGCCACCACAGACGCTCTCCTCATTGTTAAGCATGTTGCATCTCCACTACCTCATTTACACCACTATTAATATTCTCAATGACATTCTCAATTATCGCATAAAACAAGGGTTAATTAAGGAAATCAACAAATCACATAATACCCTATATTATCGACTAACCAACAAATAAGCTTAGGTAGGACACACTAGCTAAGGATTTACTTCGCCTCTCCTCCTAGTTCTATTCTCCGATCTCCGCCAGAGATCATATCCTTAAGCTCGATATTAACAACCCCAAAATAGGTCCATTCCATCCAACCCATTCTGAATCGCCAAATACATGGCATGTAAAAACAACTACAACTTTATTACAACAATTGTCGGTGTAAAATACAACAACACATATGTCAGAGTTTGATACAAATATATACCAATCAGAAGACGTTACAATGACACCTTACATATAAGGTATAGTCAAAAAACTGCTTTTAGAAATTAGAATCTTTGGGAAGTGCTCATGAAACCTTCATACATGGGAGGCCATGCTTTTAGGTTATGGTAGATATCATATGGCCACGCAATTATCCTCGTCAATCTAATAGACCCTAAAAGAAAAAACAGAAGATTACTATCATATTCTTCCTAATGGCGTAGTCTTCTCGACATATCATTATCTCCACTCGCCTCTAATCGGGTATTATACTCCAAACAAACACCAAGATTATACAGTAAAGCTTTGTAAATATACTCAAGAAGTGGATGAGAAAGACAACCTTGTCTTATGATAACACGAGTTTGTATGTCATTAGACATCTTGTATGATAGTGACAAACACCTTCCAAGTTAAATTCACCTCACCCTCAACATCTATAGACCACCACTCTATTCCTCGCTATCCCCGCCGACCCAAATACACTTTTATTACCCGAAAGGAATTGTGAAACAAAAGGGTGAGCACAACTAGCTCAAGAAAGAATATTACGACTAAAGATAAATAAATTATCAATAGTCTTCATCAAGAATAAATCGTAGATTTAGAACATATGGTAGATGATAAAACTTTTCAACCATAGTTGCAAATGAATGAGCAATCCATTAGAAGAGTCAAATGACTATAAAGTCTATCATCTTCCACCACGTAAAAGTCCACCAACAATATTTTATCCCCAGTAACATCAATCAACGCCTTTTCACAATCATATGAATAACTCATAATCATAATTGTGATTCTAAATTCTTCTCTCATCCGTGATCGAAGATAATTTTCATCACCGCCTTTACCCTAAACATCAAATATCATGGTTATACCAAATCACGCCCTGCTCATAATCATATTAATAAATTCATCTTGCACCAATCGTCAAAGATATTCATCAACAGCTCATCTTTACACTACAAAGCTAAAGATATTCAATAACAAAATCATCTTTGCATTACGAGCCAAAGATATTCATCAATAATTCATCTTTGCACTACAAAGCAAAAGATATTCAACAACAAAATCTTTGCATTACGAGCCAAAGATATTCATCAATAATTCATCTTTGCACTACAAAGCAAAGATATTCAACAACGTGTCATCTTCAGATTATGAGCCAAAGATATTCATCAATAATTCATCTTCGCACTATGTGCAAAGATATTCAACAACAGTCATCTTCAGATTACGAGCCAAAGATATTCATCAATAATTCATCTTTGCACTACAAAGCAAAGATATTCAACAACAAAACATCTTCAGCATTACAAGCCAAAGATATTCATCAATAATTCATCTTTACTACAACGCAAAGATATTCAATAACAGTCATCTTCAGCATTACGAGCCAAAGATATTCATCAATAATTCATCTTTTGCACTACAAAGCAAAAGATATTCAATAATGTGTCATCTTTGCACAACGAGCCAAAGATATTCATATATCAACGAAATACATAATCATTTCGTAAGTTATATAACAATAATTATAACCATGTCGATCAATTCACCTTTGCACTTAAGCTTAAAAATATTCAATCAGAATTCAATGGTCATGATCATACCACCAACAATTCAACTTTTGCACCATCGGCCAAAGAGAACCTATGGTCACGATCATACCAATAATCTACCCATCTTTACACTCAAGTCAAAGAGAAATATCATCATTGTGGTTATAAAATGTTATATAAAATAATATAATCAAAACATGGTTTTAATTTCAAGAGTAAGATTCATAAATCAATGATAATTTGGTCGAGAAGAAACCAATTTGTCGTGAATAAGACTTCTCGTATTCGTACATAGTATCGTATACGCAGCATAAGAATCCCCGATTACCGAAAAGATAAAGTTTCATAATAAAATGCATATCCATATTTATAACACCTTAATCCAAATGTTATAAATCACTTAGAAATCTCATAATCTAATATTATTAATATTATAATAATATTTTAATCATTTTTAAACTTATAAACAATTTAATTAAATTGTTTACACTTTACTAATTAATGCATTTAATCATCATAAAATGCCAAACTCATAAGATTTCATCACCAATAACCAAAACCCTCATCAAAAATCAGATATACCTCTATATATGATTCTCAAGCCATATAATCATATTTTCTAATTTTCTTACTTCACATAACATATTTAATTCATTTACTCATAACTAGAATATTTTCATGAAAAATACCAAATCAGTTCCAAAAATATTTCTTTTTCTGGGATTTAGCATAACATAGTTCCATATTGAATATATATTTTCTCTAAATTTTAAAAATTCATTTACCATTTTCAAACGGCCAAACCACCGAATATTTAAACATTTATCATAAATTATACCTTTATCCAAAAATTCTAAAATTTACACTCAAGATATATTGATATTATATAGATGTACTCCCAATCAAAATTTCATCAATTTTGGAGTTAATCACAAGGAGTTATAAGCTTGCTTTTTAAAATAGTCTTTTCTCATAAAATTCATAACTCTCAATCTATACATCCAAAAATCGCCATTTTGGACACAATCTACAAAACTCATCAAAATATCATTTCAAATTTTTCCAGAATTTTGAAGGTTCAGAAAAATTTCAAACTAAAATATAATAACCCTTAAAATCCTTTACTATCCCTTACTATCCCTTACCTCAAAAGAGCAAAGACTTCCGACAGATATCTGATATATGACGTCAAGAAAACTTGCACCGATGAATATCAACTCACCAAGTATCTAAATACTCACAAATTACACTCAATAATCTAGAGAGAGAGAGAGAGAAAGCTTATGTTTCTCGGTGTGATTTTCAATTCTAACTTAGCCTCTATTTATAGGAAAATTGTAAAGCAGACTTCGACTCAACTCCCCCGATGGCTTTTACTCGCTACTATTCCCACCCACCACATTTAAAAAATTTAATTGAGCACATTTCTCATCAACCAAAAGTGGAGCCCACCAATTCTAAAATTTTCCACCAAAATCATTTATAACCTAATTTCCTAATCAAATACCTCTTAAAATTCATAACAAATTATACGCCATTTTTAATTCTGCTCAAAATTTGTGGACATATACTCAACTTATATATGTATAACATATCCTAAAATTACAACGATCCAACTACTGGATTAAATATTATAACTCACACAATAAAGTCAAAGAATAATCGATTTTATCTTTTAATACCTCCAACTGGACAAAATACCGATAAAATACCTCAACATTAATTCCTTCATTTATAACCACATAAATAAATCCATCATTTATATCCACATCAAATAAATATTTTCTTATCATATGAATCAATAATTAATTATTCACAAATAATATTACGTAATCACATTTACGACAACCAGCCGCTCCCAGAAAGCAGGGGGCTTTCCAATAAGAATTTCTCCTCATCGCCAAGCAATTAGGTGACCAAACCTCTCCTCGATGTAACTTTCTAGACATCGCTAATAATGCTATCTAATAATATTATTCAAATAATATGAATTATTGATCCGATAATGGGAAATATCATGCAAAGATAATTATCAACAACAATAATATAAAATATCAACACAAAGAATTATCAATCAATAAAATAAAATATTGAATAAGAATTATCGTAATAATTATTGAGTAAAGGCCTTCTCAATGCAAGAATCAATAATTGAAAAAATACTATGCAATACCGTAAAGCGCAGGCAACAACGCGACATTTTACTTTACCAACCGTGTATTCCAATGAGAGCAATTCAAACGATTACGCCGTTATTTATAAAAACTTAATTTTGTCATTTTCTTCATCCGACAGCTTATTCTCAAGCATGGGCCACAAATAGTCGCTACTGTCAGCATTTAATATTCCCCTACGTAAAGAATATTCCACGACCAAACTAATATTCCCTAATAATAATGAATACTTTATACCTCTCATATTTTGAAAAAAAATTCATATATCACCCTTAACTTTAACTTTTATCAATTTAACCATTTACCTAATAGAAAAATCAATACTTTTATTTCATAAAATTCGGGTCTTACATCTCCCTCCTAGTTCTATTCCCAGATCTCCGCCGTGAGATCATATCCTAAGCTCGATACCAACCGCGACGCCCAAAATAGTCCATTCCATCCAACCCATTCCAGTCGCCAAATACATGGCATGTAAACAACTACAACTTTATTAATACAAATGTCGTATGAAATACGCACAATATATACTCTGAGTTTAAATACAAATATTATCTTCTGCATAATATCTATACTCAAATAAATCCCCATCACATTTATCGATACATTATTTTACAAAAATGGTGAGGACTACTAAACAATCCTTTCTAAAACCTTCATTCCATACCCCGACTAAGATTGCTACATTCTCGCCTCCCGAGAAGAAAATGGAACAACAAGGAAAAGGGTGAGCTCAACTAGCCCAAAGAAAGAATGTTACGACTAAGATAATATACAACAAATTATCGTTAGTCTCCAACAGGGAAAAATCTGATAGAATACAATGTACAACAAGTTTCGTGATCAATATTCGCAATGGAAATAATAATTCATGTAAGAGTTACGTAAAGAATGAAATCTACTATAATCTATGAATTTAATAATCCATCATCAATATTTTATCCTCAGAACATCAATCAATATTCATCTCAAACCAAATATTCATCTTTGCACTACAAAGCCAAAGATATTCATCAATCGGCCATGTTCATCTCAACACTGCTCATCTTTGCACTAAAGGCCAAAGATATTCATCACTTGGCCATGTTCATTTAAACACCGCCATCTTTGCACTACAAAGCCAAAGATATTCTTCAGAAATCATTCATCTTCGCACTACAGCCAAAGATATTCTTCAGAAATCATTCATCTTCGCACTACGTGCCAAAGATATTCAATAATATCATCATTTAAGACCGAGGATGATGAAAAATATTTTTTAAAGAAACGAATCCAAAGGAAACAAAATGACAAGTATTATGGATTCAGACTTTAAACAATCCGAGTTCAAAAATACTTCATAAATAATCATACCGGTGTAAAATTCAAGAATGATCAAAACATGGATACAATCAAAGCTAGTATCCGCATAGATATTTTAGCATTTAAAAGAAAAATTTTCATTTTTCTATGAATAGTGCCAGATTCGTGAATAAGGTCAGATACGCGAATAAAGGCCGTATACGCGAATAAGAATCTTACACCAAAAGATAGAAATTCCACAAAAACATCTTCACGCTTCATTACTCTAATAAGAACTCGTGAATAAGAACTCATGAATAAGAATCGTGAATAAGTAACTCATGAATAAGAACTCCCATATGAAAAAGTTCCAAATTTGATAAAAAGTACCATCCAATATTTCAAAGATAATGATATCAAGAATTAATATCATTTGAGAAGAAAATAACATCCCTTACCTCAAAGAATCAAGATTTCTAAGGAAAGGCTCAAGTGATGTCGAATGAAACTTGTAATCAATAAAGAACTCAAAGTATCTAAATACTCACAAAATACGCCAATAATATATAGAGAGAGAAAGAGAAAACTTTGTTTCGTGTGATTTTCAATTCTAACTTAGCCCTTTCTATTTATAGGAAAATGTTAGCCCACCGGTTGCATTTCGACCAAGCACCGATGGCTTTACCGCTACTATTGCCACCCACCACATTTGAAATAAAATTCAGCACATTTTTTCACCAACCACAAGTAAATGCCACTCAATCCATTCTAGAATTTTCCACCAAAATCAATTATAAACCTAATTTCCTAATCCGACACCTCTTAAAATTCACAACAAATCATTCGTGCATTTTTAACGGCTTCAAAATTTGTGGACATATACTCAACTTATGTATGTATAACATACCCAAAAATTACAACGATCCAACTGTCTTGATTAAAAATTATAACCCCCGCAATATATCTCAAAACCCCGATTTGATTTTTAACACCTCCAATCCGATAAAATATCGATAAAACACCTCAACATAATTTCTTCATTTATAACCACATAAATAAATCCATCATTTATATCCACATAAAATAAATATTTCTTTTATCATATGAATCAATAATTAATTATTCACAAATAATATTACGTAATCACATTTACGACAACCAGTCGCTCCTAGAAAGAGGGGCTTTCCAATAAGGATCTCTCTTATCGGCTAGCAATTAAAGGTGACCAAACCTCTCCTTGATGTAACTTTCTAGACATTGCCAATAATGTTATCTAATAATATTATTCAAATAATATGAATTATTGATCCGATAATGGGAAATATCATGGCAAAGGACAATTATCGAACAACAATAATATAAAATATCAACGCAAATTATCGAATCAATAAAATAAAATATCAATAAAGAATTCATCGTGGAAAATTATTGAGTAGTGCCATCTTACGTATTTAATCAATAATTCAATAATACTGCAGTAATACCGCAAATCACATGCAACCACGCCAGACATCGTATTTTAACCACCGGCATTCCAATGCCTTTTAATCTAATAATAACTACGCCTGCTATTTATAACCACCCAAACTTTGTCGCTTTTCCTCATCCAATCGCTTCAAGCATGGGGCCCACACACGATCGCTACTGGCCACATTTAATATTCCCCGACAAGACTAATATTCCACCACCAAACGAATATTCCCCGACAAAATGAATATTTTATAACCACTTGCTTATTTTGAAATATTTCGCTTATTTAACCCTTAACTATCCACATTAATCAAATCAACCCTTACTATTTCAAAATAATAAATAAAGGAAATTCCTTTTATTTAAAAAAATTTCTGGTCTTTACAATAACAAAGGATGAAAACCTTTAAAATCATAAAAGATAAGTAGATTTATTTTCTACTCACTTTTTTAATGGATCGTTGGTTCCTACCAGTAGTTAAACTTGATGTTCATTATATTTTATCGCTTTAACATCATTTGAAGGCTAATGATAATTTATTCTCGCATTATCTTAGTCATAATATTTCATCGAGCTAGTTGAGCTCACCCTTTCTTTCACTGCTCGCTTCAGAAATGAGAATATATATAGGGACGAGCTCTGTGAACGGAGAGAAACGGTCCGAGGATAAGATTAGTAGTCCTCACTATTCTCAGTGAAATAGTGTGATAATAATTGTAATGAGGACTCTTTTGAGTTTGTATAATATCTAGTATACAATATTTGTATTCAAACTCAC